>FR997810.1:8411736-8852183 GCA_905475355.2 Clostera curtula
TTTGCAGTTGCATTTTGATATGGATAAGTTATGACTTACTTAGCTTAACATGGTGAAGGGATTCTACTTAGCTTAACATGGTGAAGGGATGAAGCATTCAATCTTCTACATGATACTATAACATTGTTTTACAACCTATGCTTCCCTATCATAAATGTCAAAATAGCCAATAAACCTATCAAAACTAAATGGATGACTAAGGGTTTAAGAAAATCGTGCCAAAATAAAAGAACGCTCTATTTAAAGTACCTCAAATCATCAGAAAACAAACACTCTCATCTCAAGCAATACAACGTCTATAAAACTATTCTAAAAAAATGTACTCTTAAAGCTCATAAAATACAAAATACTAGATACATAGTTAAATCTAAAAATACTTGTAAAGCAGCTTGGAAAATAATAAAAACTAATTTTAATTATGATACTAATACTACAGATATAAAGCACATAAAAAATAATAATCTAGATTTGCATAAACCTGAAGATATAGCTAAGAGTTTTAATAATTATTTCATTAAATTAACAAAAAGTCCTAATACAACTAACACTAATAACCTATTTCTTAAAAATATTCCGAATAACCCAAATACAATCTTCTTAAAACCAGTTGATGATTTAGAAATACATAAAATAATAAATTCGCTCAATAGCACTAACTCTACTGGATACGATAACATCGACACCAAAATAATTAAAAAATGTGCTAAAAGTTTATCTCGTCCATTAAGCCACGTAATAAATCTATCTTACTTTAATGGTAAATTCCCATCACGATTAAAATATTCTATTGTTAAACCAATTTACAAAAAGGGCGAAAGAACCGAAATGAGTAACTACCGACCAATAACTTTAATTCCAATAATATCAAAAATATTTGAAAAATCATTATACAGTAATTTATATAGCTTCTTTTTAAAACATAATATATTAAAATCCGAACAATTTGTTTTCAGAAAAAACTACTCCACAACCTTGGCCTGCTTCAATCTTGTTAAAATAATAACGGAGTATCTAGATAAAAAAAATCCAATCGTCGCTATCTTTCTTGATATGTCCAAAGCGTTTGACTTTGTGTCACACAAGCTACTCTTAAATAAGCTAGACAAGTACGGCATTAGAGGCAATGCCCTCAATTGGATAGAGAGTTACCTCTCTGAACGATACCAATGTGTTGAAATTCCAAGTGTAGCTGGTCACCACATCTTATCGTTCTGAATACATGTTAAACGAACACGGCGTACCACAAGGTAGTATACTCGGACCGTTGTTGTTCCTAGTGTATATTAATGACTTACCAGACTCAACTAATTACAAATGCATCTTATATGCTGATGACACTACATTACTTATACACTCCCACAATAAAAATACCTACGAAACAGATATTAACAACACTATAGATAACGTAACTACTTGGCTAAACAATAACAACTTAAATATAAATGTAAATAAAACGAATATAATACACTTTCAAACTCATAACAGCACCCAAATTTCTCTTAATATTACCCAAAAAGGCAAAGCTATAGAAAAACTAGAATCAACTAAATTCCTTGGTCTAGTAATTGATAAACATTGCAGCTGGAAACTACATATCGATAAGATCTGCTCTAAACTGGATAGTTATGTTTATGTTCTAAACAGACTAAGACAAGTAGCTACTCCCAATGCTATACTATGTGCGTACCACGGTTATGTTTCCTCAGTTTTACGCTACGGAATAGTCATATGGGGGAATTCAGTGGATTTAATCAGAGCATTCAGAGCACAGAAAAAGTGTATACGCATAATGTGTGGTGCTGACTACCTGGACAGCTGTGTTCCATTATTTAAAAGACACCGTATCCTACCACTGCCCTGTCTCTATATTTATGAGATTTCCATCTTTGTATACAAAAACCCAGATCTGTTTATTAGAAATATTAATGTAACAAATAGAAATAGTAGATTCCCCAATAAATTATCTGTACCAAGCCAACGCACTACATTATATAGTAAAAATTCATTCTGTATGGCTATCAGAATTTACAATAAACTTCCAAATGACCTAAAGAATCTTAACATAACGTCATTCAGAAGGAAATTATTAGAATTTCTGTTAAATAAATGTTATTATTCGACTAAAGAATTTCTCGATGACAATTGCATTGTTAAATATTAGATAGCACAATATAATTATAAATTAAGCTTAATATTTGTACACCAATTCGGTAGAATGTATGATACCCTGAAAAACCATAGAACACCTATTGTAACCTACTACATTCTGACAAATAAACATTTCTTTCTTTCTTTCTTTCTTTCTTTACGTTGCAACTCGCTGTGCAGGTAAACAACGTCTGACTTCGATAGATGTAGAATGGCAATCCATCATTCTTAAATCTGCCCTCTTCCATGGTTCGGATGACACGTCAAGCCAGTTGCATACTATAAACTATGGCAGTCGAAACACATAGTTAGTAGCGTGATAACTCACAACTGCCATTACCAAATAATTACCGGTTGTCCCCATGGGTTGTTGATAGCAGACTTGTGTAAATCTTGTGTAATGTAAATACTGGTAGTCAAATCAGGTCAGACTCAGCTGACTTAATTTGACCGGTTTGAATTAAGAAAAGGTGAAAAAATTGCCTACGAGCCCCCACGCATTAGGCGGCCAGGCCGCGCATAATGCGCGCGTTGGCCGCGTATGTGTCGCGATGTTTTTCGTTGGCCGCCTAATGTGCGCATCTACATACATCGTGGAAGAATTAGTTGGCCGGTAGTTGGCGGTAGTTGGCCGGCCTGGCCGCGTAATGCGCGGAGACCCTAATATCTGGATTGTTGTGAATTTATCTCATTTCATATTTGAGCCCATCAAAGACCCATTTCTGAGTCCTAAACTATGGAGTGAAGTTAATAGGTTGGTACAGGGTTTCATCAAGTTTCTATCTATCTATCTTATTATAAGAATAGGATCATCACCAGCCCACTCTAGTCCACTGTTGGATAAAGGCCTCCTCCCATCTTCAGCTTGACCCATCCAGCTGCTGCCCGCTACTAGGATGGGTACGTGTTATTGCGTAATCTTAATCAGTCACATCTCGAACTGGGTTAGTATAGGCATTTTGATGCACCCTGTATATCGCCGCAATATTCACTTGTGTTTGTACTTTCCAAAATGGAAACGCCATTGAACGTACGATCCAATTTTCGGATATAGTGCTAAGCAGTACCACAAAGAATTCAAAGCTTGCTGTGCATATTTGGTAGGAAATTGGAAAAGCTAAGCCAAAACATCCGGTCCGTCAGGATATTGCTTTGAGGAAATGAAAAGTATCTAACACGTAGCATTTAGGATCACGCCAAAAAACAACAGATGGGCGTATTATTAATTTTATCTTCATCGTCTTAAGAACAACGAACGCTTAGCGGATAATACTGGATCTTCAGGCCCTGCAATACCTTTTTTTATGGTGACGCTGGGGAAATGCTTTAAGCATATTTATTCGCAGTCTTTAACAGTCAATCAAAATAGACACATATTTAATTTAAATATGCTTATTTATAATCTAACTCATCGCTATGACAAAGCGATATCATTTTTTGACTGCAACAAATTTATATCTAGATTTAAGTTGACAAAGGATACTATGTACCTGCCCCCTAGAGATAAGAGACAAATGGCTACATTGATAGCTTATAATTTACACCCTGTTGACTATGTCACAGGAATTTTTTTACATACTTCTAGTAATAGGACACTGACAGACTGTGCTATTCGCAGTTCATCGGACACATCTGGTTGTTTAAACAACTAGATAAGACAACAGTCATGCCCTCTCACTTACGCATTGTACACCAAAATATACAGGGCATGACTAGCAAACAGTTAGAGGTTGATCTTTTTCTGGACTATCACAAAGTTCAGGTATTTTGTGTTACGGAACACTGGTTGAGAGATCATGAGCTTGGGCGCAATAACATGAGCCACAAAGTAGTTAGTGCTTTTTGTAGATCATCTGCCATCCGTGGTGGGTCTCTTATATTAGTGTCAAGTTATTTAAAATGTAAAGAACGCAAGGATATTGTGCAGCTCTCAATAGAGCGCACGATCGAATTGTCTTGTGTAGAACTTGACATGTATATAATTATTTGCGTTTACCGCCCTCCATCAGGTATATACAGTCAGTTTGAAATAGTAATGGAGGAAGTTTTAGGAAGAATTACAGTAAATAGCGGTAAAGATATAATAATATGTGGTGATTTCAATATAGATTTGCTTGTTGAATCAGCGTCAACTTCTCGCTTTATTAGCCTGTTTAAGTCATTCGGATTGACTCACGCTTTTTGTGAGCCAACTAGAATTACTAAAACTACATTTACTTGCCTGGATAATATTTTCTGCAGCTGTGATATGGTCGATAAATCAATTCTAAACGACCTATCATCAGATCATAGCGGGCAACTTATTGTTCTACCCTTTCTAAAAACAGCCGAATGCCCTAAGTTTACTACTAGGCCAGTCACATGTAGCAGATTAGAATTATTCAAACATAATATATCCAAGATGACTGGTGGCATGACTCTTGCACGTGGCGATCCAGATACTTTGTATAAGAACTTATTTGATATTATTAAAAGGCAACACGATGATGTATTTCAATTAAAAACTTTTACTATGAGAAATAAAATTAAATTTTGTGATTGGGCTACACCAGGCATTTACAAAAGTAGAAATACTTTATATAATCTTTATTCCATGAAACAGATGAATTTTGATTCAGTGTTCCACGATTATGTTAGGTCTTACTCAAAAGTTTTTAGGAAAGTTTGCAACACAGCAAAGTCCCTACACATAAGCCGTAAGATTAAAAAATCCGAGGACAAAATAAAAACAACTTGGAAAATTATTAATGCTGAAACTGGAAAATCAAAGCCACAAGAATCCATGTTCCAATTAACCGTAAATAACAAATTAATAATTGATAAGTATGAAGTGGCTCAAACCTTTAATAACTTTTTTGCATCTATACCGTGTCAAATCACTGCTCCGTTGAATTCTTCTCCTGTCGATGCCGAAGACCTACTCAGAAATAATGTTAAGGAGTGTTCAGCCCTGTTCAGTTTCACTCACGTTACAGCAATTGATATTATAAATACTTTTAAAACCATTAATTCTAAGAAAACCGGAGATTTGTGGGGTATGTCTACACTAGCCATTAATAGCATCATTTACGAGATTGCCCCATACCTTACAGATATTTTTAATGAATGTATAGACGTGGGTACTTTTCCTAATTTAATGAAACATAGTAAAATCACACCATTGTTCAAAGCTGGTAACAAAAAAGAGCCTGGCAATTACCGTCCAATCTCTATTCTGCCAGCTCTAAGTAAAATTTTTGAAAAACTAATCTTAAAGCAATTACTTCGTCATTTCGATTTACATAAATTATTGCATAGTGAACAATACGGTTTTACCAAAGGTCGTTCTACGACGAATGCAGGTGCTGCGCTCTTAAAACATATTTATGATGCCTGGGAGAACTCGCAAGATGCCATAGGTATTTTCTGTGATCTATCGAAAGCTTTCGACTGTGTGCATCACGAAAACCTTGTTAAGAAAGCTTCAACACTATGGCGTTAAATACAATGCGATCAATTTATTAGCGTCGTATCTGCGTGATAGAATTCAGTTCGTCGACATTAATGGAGTTAAGTCTGATGGATCGCCTGTGTCTATGGGCGTGCCACAAGGGTCCATCCTTGGTCCTTTCCTATTTCTGGTATATATTAATGACCTTGCATTTTTTATTAATGACATTTGCGATATCGTGCTTTTCGCTGATGATACATCTCTTGTATTTAAAGTTGACCGGAAAAACGTTAATTATGACGACGTGAATAGCGCGCTTAGTCAGGTATCTTACTGGTTCACAACAAACAATTTGCTACTGAATTCTGTAAAAAACTAAATGTATTCGATTTGTAACACCGAATACTAAGAAAATAGATACCAAACTAGATTTGGATAATAAGCAAGTAGACATAGTAGATTCAACCAAGTTTCTAGGCATCACTCTAGATCGTAAATTGCAGTGGAAGCCTCACATTGTAACTCTTACGGGGAAGCTTAGTTCAGCCGCCTACGCTGTTAGACAGGTTAGGAGACTCACTGACGAAGACACGGCAAAACTCGTTTACTTTGGTTACTTCCATAGCGTTATGTCGTATGGGATCCTACTCTGGGGTAATGCTGCTGATATACAAAACATATTTATTGTACAGAAGCGCGCGCTACGTGCAATTTATAATTTAGGACCTAGAGAATCACTGAGAGAACGCTTTAAAGATATAGGGATTTTAACTGTAGCGTCACAGTACATTTTTTCTAATCTAATTTTTGTTAAACAAAATTATAGTAGCTTTAAAAAAAATTGTGACGTCTCGTCCTCCAATATCCAGACAAGAAATAGGCATAAGTTAGTTACTCCATTCCACCGGCTCCAAAAAGCACATGGTTCTTTTGTAGGTCTCGGAATTCGCCTGTTCAACAAATTACCGGAAGCAGTTTTGGATTGGTCGTTCGAGAAATTTAAATGTTACGTTAAGTCCGGTTTAATTAAAAAAGCGTACTATCAAGTCAATGACTATCTATCAGATAGTGACGCATGGGAGTAACGTCGGCTATGTTATGGTCTAGCTCTGATCTTTCAGCCATTACATTAGTGAAGTTTTGTAAACAGTATGTGAGTGCAGTTTCAGCACGCACCATGTAATTTGTGTAATTTCACTAATTTTTATTTTCTTATTTTTTAATGTGCTACATGTTTATGCGTGTTATTGCTTTCACTAACCTGTCAGACTTGTTTGTACCACCATCATTGTAACCCTCTTATTTAAAAGAGCAACCATGGAGTTTCTTGCCGGCTCTTCTCTATGGAATGGCATTCCGAACCGGTGGTAAAAACTAAATTATTAATTTAATTTTATGATTTTTATTTTTAATTTTTTTTTTTCTCTTAAATCTTTGACTATTTGAAAGCATTCGCAAGAATTTATTCGAATAAAAAACATTTTGATTTTGATTTTGATTTTGATTTTCATACAGCCGCCACTCGGGGGCGGGTCGGCGATTATGTGCGACTCCGGAAACTACTTGTCTACCCACTAAAACCCCAGCGGTATACTCCCACACGACACGCTTGGGGCGCCACAGGTTCGCGTAAATGCATTCCACAGTGATGCTCCGACGAGGTGCCCACTACGTGGGCAAGCGACAAACCCCAGTTGCCCGGTTGCAGTTGCTTAGTCAGTGAGGCTTTCTTCGGTGGCAGGTTCCCTGACCCACCACTGGCCTCTATGGAGGGGGCAGGAGGTGGGCGTAGAGTTACCTACTCATCCCTGACTCTCTCCGCCGTCACTTTTGCGACATAATGTCCTCGCTGAAGCAGTACCTGTTCACGGCCGCCAGCACCTCCGCCTGGAGCTCCCAGGAGATCTTCTGTAAGTAGCGTGGCCGTTGTCTACGACACCGTCCAGTACGCCCGGATCACCAGGATAAAGGAAATGACAGGGTCCAAAAGCTAGCCGCGAGAGAAAGAGACCTTGAAGCAAAAAAATCCTGTCAATTCAATTAATGCTTTTCTAGAGAGCATAATACATATGTTCTCCATTTCTTTCAAAGTAAATCCTTTGGAAGATTTTATTGTTAGCTGAAACGTATGCTTACATGGTTACAAAGATGTGTAATAAAGCTTACAAATGAAATTTGATAACCTTGGTATGATCAGCCTAAGTTCTTCCGTATGGAGAAAACTTTTTCTATTCATATCGTTTCCACGAGATTTCCCTCACAAACGTATCTGAGTGGATGTCGAATCCGCATAACAAATGAGTTATGATAATAAAACTTAAAATGCATATGCTAGAACAACATTTGAACTTATGCTGCAATTTTATTTTACCCAAGAAATAAACCCATATACTAGGCACAGAAATTCTTTGATGTTTCTTTTGAGTGAATCCACTTTTATGATGTTTTCTTTAACATTTCTAATTAAACCGTACCACAACGTACGGTACAAATTATGTGTATACGTAAATTATATAGATAGATAGATAGATATTCTTTATTGTACATGTACACAAAAGAAATTTAAACATGAACAACTTAGATAAAACATTACAGTTCAAATGGCGGTCTTATATAATACGGGCACATTAGGAAATACTGCTCCAATTAAAAAATGCATTGTTTGGTAATTGAGGAAGTCAAAGGCTCTGTATCATCATGCAACTCACGGGTATTATCAGGTCAGTAATGTCATGTCAACAAATCTATCTAACAGTCGAGATTTCTAAGAATTCAAAATCTAAATGGTGAAGCCGCGAGCACAAACACAAGTCAAAAGGAACTTTATTTCCGTAGGTTTTATTACAAAACTCTTAGAAATCGTCATGTTTACAATTACTTTTATCACAAGCTAATCACTATCATCTCTATCACTACATAGTATAAAACAAAATCGCTGTCGGCTGTCCGTCCCTTAAAACTTTAAAACTACGCAACGGATTTTGAAGCGTTTTTTTATTACATAGAGTGATTAAAGAGGAATGTTTATATGTATAATACATGCATAATATTGTAGAGAAACACTGATAAATTTAGATATCCATCATTGCATCCGTGCGAAGCCGGGACGGGTCGCTAGTATATTTATAAAACAAAAATGTTGTTTTCACAAACAGATGAATCCATATAATTTATGTTTCGTATCGATGTATCGTGTGGTGACGGATTTAGAATACACAAAGTCACCAGCCCATACCATCTTTAGGGTGTCTTAAGAGGCGACTAAAATAATGCAAGAGGCAGATCACCTAGCCCTAAGAGAAGGAAAACTTGATACAAACCCTGTGCCAACCCGTCTTGCCAGCGTGGCACAGTAGGCTAATTTCCCTCCATGAATTTGGAGGAGGCCCGACCCAGTAGTGGGTCATTTACGGGCTGTAACGAATAATGAATTTATGTTTATGCACATACAATTTTGTTTTTTTTTTTTTTTTTTTTTTTTTTTTTTATGTAAGAGCAGGCAGATGACTGCATTCCGCCTGATGTTAAGTGGAAATGCCGTCCAGAAGTGGGGATACCTAGTGCTAGACTGTAAGTATAGCATTAGCCATCCCCACCCTGCCGGCCCGCAAGATGCCTCTTCACGCTTCGTTTGAAAGACCCCATATTGTAGGTAGGTGGAAATACGTGCGCAGGGAGGGAGTTCCATGCTTTTAGGGTGCGACAAAGGAACGAGTTGCTAAATTTCTTCGTTCGCGATGGAATGGCGGCTACGGTGTAACGGTGGCACTGAAGGCCCGCACGCGTATTACGGCAAAGGAAAGGGGAGGGAGGGATAAGGGAGAAAAGCTCTTCTGAGCACTCCCCGTGGTACAGTCGGTAGAATGCACTCAGAGCAGCAATATTACGACGGAGTTTTAAGGGCTCGAGATTCATGGTTACATTTTCATCACCTATAATGCGAATTGCTCGACGCTGCATCCGATCCAAAGCTTCAAGTAGATACTTAGCGGAGCCGTCCCAGAGGTGTGAGCAATACTCGGCGGAGGACCGCACCTGAGTTTTATACAACAGGTACAGCTGCTCAGCCGAGAAAAAGCGCCGCACCTTGTTCAGGACTCCGAGTTTACGTGAGGCTGTTTTGATCACAGCCTCGATGTAATTTTTAGGATTTAGGTCGCAGCAGATTTCCATACCAAGCAAGGTGATGTTACTCTGCAACGCAAGTGTCGTGCCCAGAAGAGACGGGAGAGGAAGAAATGGTGACTTTTTAGCGGAGAACGCGCATGTTTGAGTTTTTTTGCCATTGAACTCAACCAGGTTGTTAGATCCCCATTCTGTAATGTGGTTCAACGTCTGGTTAAGTTCAATCACCAAATTGACTCGTTTTTCGGCAGTCTCCACTGGCCCTGCCCCCGGATGTCCGAAGTATCCCGCATGAACTGTACTATCATCTGCATAGCAATGAATGTTACCTAATGGAAGCATGTCATTGATATGCAGAAGAAACAGGGTGGGGGATAGCACGGAACCCTGAGGTACACCAGCGTTAACTGGTAGGAGTTGCGATGAGCATCCATCCGAAACAACACGTATTCTACGCCCGTGGAGGAAGCTCGCAATCCACGTGCAGAGCTGAGCAGGCAGACCATATGCCGGAAGCTTGGAAAGAAGGCTTTTGTGCCAAACGCTATCAAAAGCTTTGGCGATATCAAGGCTGATTGCTAGCGTTTCGCCACGCTTGTCCATAGCCTCACCCCAGAGATGTGTGATGTACGCTAGAAGATCACCTGTGGACCGATTCGGCCTGAAGCCATATTGGCGATCGTTTATTACGTGGTGATCTTCTAGGTAATGGATTAGTTGATTATTTATTATTTGTTCCATTGTTTTGCACATCACTGAGGTGATAGCTATTGGCCGGTAGTTGGCCGGGTCGGCGCGATCTCCCTTTTTGGGTATCGGCTGCACAATGGCTTCCCTCCAAGATTCCGGGACACTTCCCAAGCTAAGGGAAAGCCGAAAGAGACGCGTGAGCACAGGAGACAACTCAGCTGCGCACCTCCTTAGTACTATAGGCGGTACTCCGTCGGGCCCACTAGCTTTCCGTGTATCAAGTGACTGTAGTGCAGTGCGTACATCACGTTGCCTGATTTTTAGGTCAGGCATTGAAAAGCCACAGTGAGGAAGCGTTGGTGGCGATGCATTACAGTCATCGACTCGGGAGTTAGCCGCAAAGAGTTGCACCAGGAGATCGGCCTTCTCCTGAGGCTTGTGGGCCAGTAACCCGTCTGGACGCCTGAGAGGTGGTAGCGAAGGTTGGCAGAAATTGCTCTGCACGTTTTTGGCCAAACGCCAGAAGCTACGTGAACCTGTGGGGTGCGAAAGCAATTCCTGGCCAATCCGCGCAATGCGCTGGGCATCCGCCCTAATGTAGGCCTTTTTGCAGGACTTGGAAGCTTTATTGTAAGCTGCCTTCAGAGAGTCTATAGCAGGGTCGCCATTAGCACGACCTCTGATCCAAGCGCGATAGGCCAACCGTTTCGTGGAAACAGCATCAGCGCATTCGCGGTTGAACCAGAGGTTACGTCTATCCTTACTGATGATATCCGAGAACGGAATGTCGGTGGCGAGAAAAAAAAATCATCATGACCGCCAAACTTCGGTATGCCTTTGACAACCAATTATCGTCTCGACAGCACGCCATTGTGTTCCACAAAAAGCGGCCAGTAATCTGATGGGACCGTAACTTTTACAAAGCTTTGTCTCCGTTGACAGGACGTGGGTAATTCACTGCCACAATAGATTTTTTTTCGTTTACTATAAACAAATTTAATATTGCTTTGAAAATTTGAGATACGTGTATGAAACGTGCGTCGTTTCGTGTACCACTAAACAGTTACTAGAAACTGGGTTCAAACCAGCGCCTTTTGGTCCTGGGAAGAAGGCCAGACGGGTTGGTACAGGGGTTCGTCCCAGCTTATGTCGCAGAAGAAGGCGGCGGAGCGAGTCAGGAAGGAGGATGCTCTGGCGCGCTGCAGAGGCCGGGGAGGAGGGGACTATTCGCCCACCTCTTGCCCCCGCCATAGAGGCCGGTGCTGGATCGGAGGACCCGGCAACGAAGCAAACTCATGGACTGAGGGCGTCCCAGTTGCCCGCAACGCCCTCTGATAGTCACAGTGGACTGTGTTTATGCGAACCTGTGGCGCCTCAAGCGTGTCGTGTGAGGGTAGACCGCTGGGGTTTAGTGGGTAGACGAGTACTTTCCGGAGTCCCACATAATCGCCGACGCCACCCCGAAGGGTGGCGGTATGCATAAAGCATTTCCCTAGCATCACCAAAAAGTCCCATGGCCCTGGTTTGGGTAGTCAAGGGTCGCCGTGGGTTTTAGTGGGTAGGTCGGGGCGCAATTTACCATCTCTAAGCGCCTCCGAGTCCCATATAACCCGGCCAGTCCCCAACGGCCGGGTATCCATGATTTCCTTTTCTTTTTATTTGTCGAGGCTTACGACGCCCTCAGGTTGGAATAGTGACACAATATATTCTAACTCTTTCACCTCACGGATTTTTATCTAGTGAGGTGAATCTAATATCTATTTTCTACCTGTTATCATGAAATACTGAACAAAAACTTTGCCGGTTCAAGGGAGTCACGTCTCAATTTGGTGAATTACATCCCTTTCTGTAGGCAGAATTTCAGATTTGCTTTTACAGATACGCAACAGCGGAAGGGTTCGGTTGAGGGTTGATAAAGAGCCTGTTTGTGTCACCGTTTCAAAGGGTTATTTACTTTTTAAATGTATTTCAATGAAAAAACTACTACTTTTTCTATCTGGCACGTATAAATTCAAGCAAGTATAAATTCCATTCTGCCCGTAAGGAATCGTTTATGAGTCAGGTCTCATATTTAAGTCTTATTTCCCTTGCTACTTGATATTCTATCTAATACTGTGTAGAACGAATAAGTGAGACGATATTGAAGTACTTCATTCATACTTGAATTGAAGTAAAATTATGTGCGATGGCGGATTACGAGTACCATTAATTTATCTTGGAGTTTTTACGCTTACGTTACTCGTATTCACGAGTAACGTAAATCTGACAGCTGGTTGTAACGTCTGTCATAGACGGTTGAATGACGGCTAGACCAGCGGTAAGTTTTACGCTACTGAATACTAGTAACGTAAATCTGACAGCTGGTGTGTAACGACTGTCATAGACGGTTATACCAGCGGTTTTACACTACTGACTATGTCTAACGTAAAACTGACAGCTGGTGTGTAACAACTGTTATAGACGGTTAGACCAGCGGACAGTTTTACGCTACTGACTACGTGTAACGACTGTCATAGATAGTTGAATGATAAGCAGGAACAATGGCTTTACGTGTACTCCGAAACCCGGAGGTTAAAAATAAGGAACTTCGTTCCAATTATGGACATAATTGACACCCATCCAACATTCAGCAAAACCAGACGTTAACCTGACGATCAATTGCGTTTATCATGTAACCAACCCTTTCCATCCTGCGGATGTGGTAATAGGTGACTAATGCCTGAAAACCTAGCCGAAACACAAGGAAAACTTATTACAAACCCTGCATCAACCCATCTGGCCAGCGTGACAAAGGAAGGGCGATTTCGCTCCTTTGTATACCTAACTTAACTTTAGAGTTGGGTACAAAACTTTTTCCGTGTGGTGACTGGGTTATAATACAAAATATCACGAACCCATACCATCTTCTTCTTCATTTAAATGTTATGGCTTCCATCATGAGTTTGATGATTTTGCCATCAACCGAGTTTGTTTTGACACATGGGCGGTGACAAAATATATTAAAGATAGAAAGATAAAAATAAGAGAAACTAAACCCATACCATGATTGGGTGTCGTAAGAGGCGACTTAAGAACGCAAGTGACAGATAACCAAGCCTAAAGAGAAGGTAAATATGACACGAACCTTGTGCCAATCCATTTTGCTAGCGTGGCGTTGAACGCTAATTTTCCTCCATGAATTTGGAGGAGGCAAGACTCAGTAGTGGGTAATTGTTGGATATTGGAACAATATACATCCACCCATTAGAAATGCTAACACCATACAAACTTTAAACTCCACCTGCGAGGATACCTTACCTTATCGGAGCACAAGTAAAAACCCATTCTAACGCCTCATTTATTTAAGAATGACTATCTCATCCCGATTTCTACCCCCTATCCTGATTCCCGATAACTTTGTGTGATGAATATGAGGTGCTTGTGTTGCTCTGGGTGTTTCTTAAGTGTTTTGGGTCTGTTTTCGTAATGGAGGGGATATATAGATATATAGGTATTATGTCCTTTCTGTCAGTCTGGTGCCCGTGGCACGGGCTTGGTTTGGGGCTGAGCTGAATGTGTGTCCCGTCCTTATTATTTATTTTATTTTTACTTTTACTTAATTGTGCTCGCGCTGTACTCATTATGGCTAAAATCACACGTCCTCCTTCCTGTTCCCTACCTACACATATTGATATCGCTAGTATCATTGGTAAGTAGCTGTGTTTGGCACTCGTGACCTCATAACAGGTCCAGCTGAAAATCAGTGTCGGGCATTTCAGTCCGGCTTATGCTGAGCTGGTTACCGGTTTGTTGCAAACGGGGACACACGTTTATGTTTTTTTAATTTTTCTTGTATTGTTTCTGCCTTATCTTATATTGTGACTTTGTTTGCTATCAAATAAATTATTTTTCTTTCTTTTCTTTCTAATTTATGGTCTACGAAGTGACCAACCCGACACATGTCACTATCGCTGCGCAGAGTATTTTAGTAAGCATGATGACTCACAACACTAAAGCTCGCTAAAGAACATCGCCCGAAAATCGCTAAAGAAGTCAAGGTAAAAAGTACATAATTTCAGCTTTCCAGCAAGACTGCGGTTTCTGATCCCAAGAAGATACATTTGTTCGTGAAAATGGCAGTATACACTTCCGTGAATAACATTGTTATCATCCGTACGGTAAGATTAGTATCTGTGCCTCGAATTCATCTAGGAAGCTTTGAAGATCCTCTGTTTGTCAGTAAACAAGACAGAGCTCAAACAATGGCTGTGTGTTACCTATCCCCGTATGTACATGATGTAGGCAAGTGTTTAAATATTTGTACTATGTAATAGTATTATGCGCCTAGTTCATAATTTATATCACATACTTGCGACTCGGATCTGATTATGAAGTACTTACCTACATATACTTCTCAGCCCATAAATGATCAACCTTCTATGTGGTGACGAATTAGAATACATAGTGTCACCACCCCATTTCATCCTAAGGGCGTTGTAGGGGCCGACAAAGGAAATCATCATCATCATTTCAGCCAAAAGACGTCCACTGCTGAACATAGGCCTCTCCCAAGGATTTCCACTAAGGCCGGACCTGGGCCGCCCGCAGTATTTGTATCCATTCATGGGGGGTTTGCCATAATGGCCACGGTTGGCAGGCGGGTTGGCAATCGCAGTGATGGATGGTGTGTTTTGAACCGAACGTCGCTGCTGCCCAACGTCTGTTGTCCCTTAGTCGCCTTTTATTTTACGACACCCACGGGAGGATATGGGGTGGTAGTTTTCTTCTTCTGTATTGTCAGGAAATGACAAGGCTGAAAACCTAGTCGCAAGCGAAGGAAAATTTGATAGGAAACCCTTTTCCAACCCGTGTGGCCAGCGCGGCACAGTAGGATAATTACCCTCCTTAAAATAGGAGGAGACCCGACTCAGCAGTGGCTTATTTATAGGTAGAAGTATACTAATACTACTTAGGTAGGAATAATGAAAGTAGGCGAGTAGTAGACAAGGTAGATTCAGTTTTTAACCCCCGACGCAAAAAGAGAGGTGTTATGAGTTTGACGTGTCTGTCTGTCTGTCTGTGGCTCCGTAGCTCGCGAACGGATGAAGCGATTTCAATATAGTTTTCATCATAATATACTTTTTGTATGAAAGGTGAGTTACGGGCGAGTGTTCTTAGACATGTTTGATGAAAATCGGTTGAGCCGTTTAAAAGTTATGAGGGGTGAAAGTGGGGAAGAATAACCGAATGTCTGCAAATATAATCGAGTGGGGTCACAAATGATGCGCATCACGTGCATTTTAACAAAATCTACATTATAATAAGTGTGTGCCTATAAAAAGAATAAAATAAAAATTTAATTAAAAATTTAAAAAATCCCCGAGACAATAACCTTTAAAAAGTAAAAAATAAAAATAAATACATCGCGTTGGGGGACCAGGGGTCAGGTAATAAATAAGTGGAGCGGTATTTTTATTTTTTACTTTTTAAAGGTTATTGTGTCGGGGGATTTTTTAAATTTTTAATTTAATTTTTATTTTTATTTAAACTTGGTGAATGAGTAAAGAACGATTGACGAAAAAAGTGTATAAGGCGAGTGTGAATGAAAATGTTGGAAGGGGTAGATCTAGGTTTCCACGCCAAATCAAGGACGTCTCGAAAAAAGGCCAGGTCAAGAGTACGCTAAACCGAAGAGCATGTATGAAGGGAATAATGAAAGTGGACGAAACGAAACAAGTATGTAAGGATTAGCAAGTGGAAAGAAGTGGTATCTGCCTACCCCTATGGGAAAGAGGCGTGATTATATGTATGTATTAACAAAATCAATAAACTCTAAAATTAGGACAGGACAACTGACTATCTTCTCTTCAACTGTTTACAACAAAATTTTACTTCGCTCATCATAAGTTCCACTACAAATATTTGCTGAACTCAACTTGACTTACTTTTGCGGACGTCCCTTTAACTTTTACCCCATTAGTTGCAAAAAGTTAGGCTTTTTGTGCAATTGTGACAGTTTCATCCGCCACAGAAATGGCAATGCAAACTTTATCTACAAATTCCTTGTCGGGAAAGATATTCGTGATTAAACTGACTGTAGTGTCATTGTTCTGACATTAATTGATGAGAGAGGCGCCAAATTTCTATTGTTTCATTTTCAAAGGTTGTCTCGTGCCACGCCTCGCTTGATAAGACTGATACAATACTGATAAATAATTGAGTAGGTTAAACGGTAAATGTTTTTAAAATTTATCGTTTGCAATGTTATGTATTATTAATACTCACTGTCTCTACTTATATACATGTAGGTATTAGAAATATCCAAACTTTACTTGAAAATTGAAAAAGAAAAGTCTTATTTGTATTCGATTTTTTATGACTAATTTGTACAAAATAACATATTTAAATATAATAGCTGTTTATTAGTATTTCTTTCTGTCTCCAAAGGTGGCGAGCGTACCGTGAAGAAGGCGTATGATTATACCAGAATTTTTGTATTGTATAAACAAGAAGAATTTTTTTTTTTTTTTTTTTTTTTATTATTAACAACTGTCCGGCGGTTGACCTCTATCTCACCTGATGGTAAGTGACGATGAGGCCGACGGTGTAACCCGCTGGGACAGTAAAAGCCTATTCACTCCAGACTTGAAGGCATCCAAGTCATATTTACTTGGAAATACAGACGTAGGAAGCGAGTTCCACTCCTTAGCGGTCCGCATCAAGAAAGAGGAAGCGAAACGCTTAGTGCGAATATGTGGAATTTCAACCACATAAGGATGAAGTCGCTCCCCACGCCTGGATGTCCGATGATGGAAAGGGGATGGTGGAATTAATTCGTGCAATTCCTGCGCACACTCACCGAAATGTATCCTATAAAACACGCAGAGGCAAGCAACTCGTCGTCGGTGCTCGAGGCTCTGCAATTTTGCCTGCACCAACCGCGTATCACCAATGAGCTTGTAGGCCCGGCGCTCCACAGAATCCAAGGCGGCTAACTGATACTTGGCTGAGCCATCCCAAAGGTGGGAACAGTACTCCATACCTGAGCGGACCTGAGCTTGGTAAAGAGTGAGAAGCTGTCCAGGTGTGAAGTACCGACGCACCTTAAATAGGATACCAAGTTTCTTTGCTGCAGTTTTCGCTTTGGACTCTATGGAACTCCCGAAGTTAAGGTCTGAACATAACCTCATGCCCAAAAGCTCGAGTCGACCCGCAATTGGCACGGACACATTTCGGAAAGTGGGAGTCAAGTTGAACGGACTCCGCTTTGCGGTGAATAGACACGCCTGTGTTTTGGTCGCATTGAACCCGACTAGATTGTCATCGCCCCAGTTGGACACTGACTTTAAAGTCAGGTTCAGACGTTCCACCATGGCCTCCCTAAGCGACTGAATCTCATTACTGGTGGTCCGGGCATCAGATACGTATCTCTCCGTGACCGTGCTGTCATCTGCATACCCAAAAATACCGGGTTTAAGCAGGTCGTTAATATGCAGCAAAAAGAGAGTCGCGGAGAGAACGGACCCTTGAGGTACACCGGCATTAATTGCCACTTGATCCGATGAGTAGCCATCAATGACTACTCGGATGTAACGGTTCCTCAGGAAGTCAGAGATCCAGAAGCACAGACTAGCGGGGATTCCGTAAGCTGGAAGTTTGCCCAAAAGACTTTCATGCCAGACCCTGTCGAAAGCCTTTGTAATATCAAGAGACACAGCAAGAGCTTCACCGTGTCTCTCGATGGCTTCACCCCAAAAGTGTGTTGCATACACAAGAAGGTCCCCAGTGGACCGGTTTCGGCGGAAACCGTACTGTCGGTCGCTGAGGAGATCGTTACCTTCAAGGTATGCAAGGAGTTTGGTGTTCAATACACGTTCCATAGTTTTACAAAGTATGGAGGTGATCGAAATGGGTCTAAAATTAGACGGGTCGGCACGATTGCCTTTTTTTGGGATTGGTTGGACGTTGGCAACCTTCCAGGACTTGGGAACATGCCCCGTCTGCATGGAGAGGCGGAACAGGCGTGTAAGAATAGGAGACAACTCCGGGGCACAGGTCTTTAACACAATTGCTGGTATACCATCGGGGCCGCTAGATTTATTCACATCCAGACAACGTAGTGTTTTAAGCACCTCTTTCTGACGGATGCGTATCTCTGGCATCGACGTGTCGCAGCGAGGCATTGAAGGAGGTGCAGCGTCACCAGCATCTAGACGCGAATTTTCAGCAAAGAGGGAGACAAATAGATTTGCCTTCTCCTTCGCAGTGTGAGCTAGCGACCCATCAGGTTTCAGCAATGGTGGTAGTGATGACTGACAGAAGTTCGTCTCCACCGATTTGGCGAGGGACCAGAATGCTTTACTCCCAACTGGGTACGAAGCAAGCTTAGTCCCGATGCGACCAACATGGAGGAAACGAGCTTTCCGTAAAACCTTCTTGCAGGACTTGGCAATTTTGTTAAAAGCCTGCTTTTTAAGGTGTACATCCGGAGCTTTGCGGCTACGAGCATCCGCCCAAGATAGGTATGCCGAATGTTTATGTGCCTCAGCACTGGCACACTCAGCATTAAACCAAGGGCGTGCTTTGCCACCGAGTGCGATATCAGAGTAAGGAATAAAATATTCCATACTCTGACGCAAGACATCGGTAATGGCTTCCGCGCAGCTCGACGGATCATCACAGGAAAAGCAGGCTTGTTGCCAGGGATAAGACGCAAGGAAATGCCGCATCTCGTCCCAATCTGCTGACTTGTATCGCCACACCCGCCGTAAGCCTCTTGGGCTGGGATCGGGCGGTGAGTAGTGCGATACAGATTTCACCAGACAGTGGTCAGAGGTTCCCAAAGGGGCTGACACTGACACATTATACCTGTCCGGGTCGGTTGTCAGCAGAAGGTCCAAGCAATTAGGTGTGTGGCCAGCAACATCCGGAATGCGTGTCGGTTCGACGACCAGCTGAGTGAGATCTAGCGATAGTGCAAACTTGCGCGCCTCCCTCCCAGCATGGTCCGTAAACTGGTATGGGCACAACCACTCTTTATGATGAGCGTTAAAGTCCCCCAGAAAGACCAACTGCGCACGCGGGTACCGCTGCTGAGCCTCACCAGTCATATCACTGAGCCGTTCGAAGAGTCTCGTTGTCTCCTGATCACCGCTGTGCGACCGGTAGACCAAGGCGTAAACAATCTGTTCAACGCCTGTGTCCACCAGTAACCATAAGTTAGAAAAACTAGGATCCTCAAAGTTACGGAGACGCTTACAACAGATGTCATCGCGAACATACAAGCAAACACCAGCGTGTGGTATAAAAGAGTGCTCCAGGGTATACCCTGGGTATTGCAAGTATGACGCGTCTAATGGACATCTGATTTGCGTCTCAGTGAGGCAGAGCAAGTGTGGCTTCTCAGTCTCAAGGTGGTGATGGACTGCTACGAGATTTGAGTGCAAACCTCGGATGTTTGAGAGGTGCACTTTAAGTGAGAGGACGTGCTTCCGCTGTAAACACTTGCTCTTTATCCTTTGTCTAACCATTAAATTTTGTGAGTGTGAATAGGCGGAGAAGACGGAAGTTAAACAAGCGCCGAGTTGGTCACCCAGCAATGCACAGAGGTCAACCACACGTGTGGGAGCCTGGGCTGGAGACTGCGGGGACGCCCGAACCCCCCCAAAGATGTCTATCGGGTCCTCTCATCCGGTCGCCAACCGGCACGATAGCGCATCTTCGGGATTTTTCGCGAGTTGGCGGGGCAGCCTTTCACGATTGGCGAGACCATTACTTGGGCCCCCAACTACCTGCGGTCGGCCAGCGGAGCACCGTGCTTCGGATCCCGCTACCCTCCCGACCAGGCACCCGGCGCACGAACGGGCAAATCTACGAATTAGGCGGTCAAAAATACAATACTTGAAATATGTCTCAGGTAAAAAAAAATGACTACCTGCGACTGGTGAGTAACCGTAGAACAATGGGTGACCCCACCCGCTTCCGCACTGGAAGCTCACGCCGAGGTATGTCAGTCTAAACTTGATCGTCGCTCTAAGTGTTTGTATTGCGTTTAGACATTTTGGGAAAAACTGCTATTTTAAAAGTGAATATTTTTATTTTGGGATGTGTTGTGAAGAATATTGTGATGGATTCAGGTATAACAGGTAAGAATACATATATATTAATAAGTTTTATGCCAATGGTAAGAAAATAATATAGCGTACTTGAAGATTAAAAACCATGCTCGAGATTGTTATATTGAAATCTATTTTTTTGTTTTTAAAATGGTTTTTGTTATACTTCAGGGTTCGTCCCATTGGGTTTGTCAGTAGTAACATAAAATAGAGTATTTAGGCTAATTGAAAACGATGAAATTGGCCGTGATCTCCCGTGAAATCAACATTTTCAACATCAATGAATGATGTAGTAGAAATTCATCGAATTTGCTAATTATTTATTTTCCTTTTTTAAACCAGTTTTCGTTCCATTTCAGAAGCTGAGGGTACCTCAGGAATGCGAGTAGTACCGCGTAAACACCTTTTTAACAAAATGCAGGAACAAGACTTGCATAATTTTGACGAAAAGTTGAATTATCTCGAGAGATATATTTTATCTTATTTGAAGTCTCAATTTAAGAAAAAATGGATAGAAGCTCATAAAAAATCACAGCTTTTCCTTCAAAAGAATGATAAGTGGTTGCAAGGATCCTTTGAAATACCAAGGGCTAGAAGACGTTCTTCTGGTCGACCAAGAAAGTCATTTATAGATTCAAGTGAAAGGAGTAAACGCAGAAAAACAAGGGAAGTGCGCAGTGCTGTTGAAAAAGAATTACTAATACATGCTGCTCAGACATCCCTTCAAAGTTCTGGAGAGAGAATTGCATCCAATATTTTAAAAAACATTACCAACTCTCCGCAGACAGCTCAAGTATATAAAAATGCTTACAAAATAACCAAGCAGTGTAAAAAACAAGATCCAACAACTGCCCTCTCAATGTTTGTGGAAGCTGATCTTTCAAGGCGACAATATGAAATAATTAGAAATAGCAACAAGAAGTTTTATCCGAGCTACAAATTGTTACAGGAAGCAAAAAAGACTTGTTATCCGGCGAAAGATGCGTATCGGCTAACTGAAACATGTGCTGAAATTAACCTGCAGGATTTATTGGACCATACAGCTAAACGTTTGGCAACATATTAAGAGGATGTACTTAAACAATTAAGTCCACAAGACCGTCACTCTTTGACCCTAATTTCAAAATGGGGATGTGATTCATCGCAGCAATCACAATACAAACAAAAAATGCAAGATAGAGATGCGAGTGACAGCAACATTTTCCAAAGTTGCTTTGTTCCGCTACAGTTAATATGTGGTTCAAACAAAAAAGTTGTTTGGCAAAATCCAACTCCTTCTTCGCCACGATTCTGTCGACCAATAAAGATCCGTTTTACTAAAGAAACGGTGGATAACACTAAGTCTGAAATCGCAAATGTCGAAGAGGCTATAAATGAATTGAAAACCAGTGAATTCGTGCTGAGTGAAATGTTATTAAGTGCAAAGCACGTCGTGACTCTGACTATGGTTGATGCAAAAGTGTGTAACGCTGCAACTTCAACTACTTCAACCATGAGATGCTTCATCTGTGGTGCTACATCAAAAGAACGTAATAACCTCGATATGAAGAAAACTGTTGATAGCGACGCATTAGAGTTTGGCCTATCCGTGTTGCATGCTAGGATTCGGTTTTTTGAAAGCATACTTCAATTGGCATACAAGATTCCTGTTCAAAAATGGCAGTTAAGGTCGGAAAATGACAAAGACATTGTTAAACAGAAAAAGGCAGAAATACAAAAAAAATTTGAGAGCAAATGGGCCTACTAGTAGATGTGCCGAAAGCTGGTTTTGGCAACACCAACGATGGCAATACTAGTAAAAGACTGTTTGCCAATCCTGAAATTGCTGCTGAAATCACCGGCGTGGATTTAAATCTATTAAAACGCTTGAAAGTGATTTTGGAAGTCATATCCAGCTCTTATAAAGTAGATTTAAAAAAGTTTGGTCTATATGGGTATGAGACTGCGAAGATTTACATTGAATTATATCCCTGGCATCCGATGACTCCCACGATGCATAAAATATTAATTCATGGCGCACTTTTGCCTATAGGTTTATTATCTGAAGAAGCAGCAGAGGCGCGTTTCTAGAAAATTTTCTAGGGAGCAATGCAATTTAGACGTAATGAACAGATTACTGCTCAGCTCTGATCCCTTGATATCTAGCATAAGACCAAAACCTAAAAACAGGTCTACGCCACATAGCGAAGAAGCAATAAAAATGCTTATGTCAGCTCAGCCCCACACGGCTGAAGAGAATTCCTCGGACGAGGAAAGTGGCATAGAAGGGCCTGACAATGAAACGAAAGGATTCAGCTCTGGTGAAGAGACGTGGGACTCCTCTTCCTGATTTTTTTTTGTTTTATCAATAAAACGTGTTTTTTTATGAACAATTGTTTTTTACGTTCACCAAAAGCTTATAAAATTGAGATATAATAATTATAAACTATTTATAATACATAAAATAAAGAAAATAATTTTGACCGCCTAATTTTGATAAATGCCCCACTGTGCGGCGTGGCAAACCAATGGCACTGAGACCGGTTCCCAACTCGGCGTATTTGTTTAGACCCGTCCTCTCAAATAGCTTCTCCTGTCTTCATACCGGAACACGACCAAAATCGTTTGGCGGTATGGCTTAGGCAGGAGGGTGGTGACTAGCTGCGGCCGAAACCTACCACCAGGATTGGCTGCTCATTTAGCACTACCCAGGGGGCACGTGTAGGGTAACTAGAGTAAAGCCTACGGACGCGAGCAGCTCTGCCCCCTATTCTAATCCAATTCAATTAAAAAAAAAAAACTTTTTTGTTTTGGTGGTAATTGCGCTACAACCTACCCAATAAAATCAACGGTGTCGCGGCAGGTTAAGGCTTCCGAGGCAACTCTGAGGACAGAGGAGGCCCCAGAGAAAAAACCCACCAGGACTCCGTATGCCACTCTTTGTCTGGACTCTCCGCCTTACCACGACAAGGTGGCAACATGGTCAAGGGTACATCCAACCTCTAGACCAACGGCAGTATTTTGATATTATTCAGCTATATTCACATATATACGTCATAATGTAAATGTGTTCTATTACAAACACAACGCTGCTTTGGTAATACAAAACGTTCGTATAACACAAACAAACATGGCTTCTGACCAAACAATCATTACATTTAATTGCTCAATGTGTACATTCAATACGAATTATCAATACAAAATAGGAAGGAAGGAAAAAGGAAATCAGTGAAACCAAATGTTTGTATGGTTACCAATTAATATACCAAATATAACCCACTGCTGATTAGGGCCTCCTCCAGTTACAAGGAGGGCCAGACGGGCTGGCACAGGAATCGCGCGTGTAGGGACATAAATTCAAATTCAAATCATTTATTTTGTTTTGGTCACGGTGGACACTTACAAAAAGTCAACACATTATTCATACTGATATTATATAATACAAAAGGTCTACAGTCTACTACCAGTTCGGAACGCGACCACTGCTGAGAAGAACTGACAAGAAACTCAGAGGGCTTGTAATTTTTTTTTTTCATAGATTTTTCAGACATTTTTCATAGACGGGGTTTAGTAGGTAACCAAGGCGCAAATCACCATCTTAACGCCCCTCGGAGGCCCACATAACCCGGCATCTTGAAGCGGTTTTTTTTAACAGATAGAGGGGTTCAAGAGGAAGGTTTTATCTATATCATCATTGCACTCTTGCGAAGCCGGGGCGGGTCGCTAGTGTATTATAAATCTGTCACCACACACGGATAAGATCCAATACTCTGCCCAAACTTAACCCGCAGCCGAGTCGGGTCTCTGTCTCTACTGGCCAGACGGGTAGGCACCGGGTATCCTTTTCAAGATGTCTTTCCCTTGGGGCTAGATTTACTGCCTTGTGTAGCGACCAACATGTTACATACTTTACATAGATTCCACGGAAAATCTGGACTATCAATATCAAGAAATATTGCTTATTAATGCGAGAATTACCAAAAAGTCCTACATCGCGATAGCGAAGTTCACAGAGCTATTTGCACGGTTAATAAATTCTCGACTACAGTTATCGAGCTGTTGTGACCCCCTGCCAGCCATACCACTTCAAATACTTGAATGAACGTTCCTTTACACCTGAATGTACGTCATATTCTCCATATTCTCCGGTAACCGGAGTGGATCATCTATGGGCTGATTAGTCTCGTCGTAGTAGAAGATATTTTGAAGAGAATTGCTGAACTGGGTAAATATATTATATAATATATAGCCGCGCCAAATATTGTACAGCGAAGCAAATAATTAAACAATGAAACCTATTCTCGAATACTGTGTTAACACATCTACATGTTAAAGTTCGAGTAACAAACCTGTTCATAGATTAATGAAACACAAACAGCCTATGGCGACGCCACGAAGATTGACAAGGTCTGGTTCCAAAATCCTCATTAACACACCAGTATTTTACTCTGAAGCACATTTAATTATAATCTCGATAACATTATGTATCAGGGTACTACTTATGAAATAAGTAGCAAAAGCTTTCTATTAAAAAATCTACTAAAAAACACAAAGAAGCGAAAAATATCCAATTCCATCAAAAACGTATCATGTAAAAAGAAAATCTAAAAACATAAGCGTTTTTACCATAAGCTTTAAAAAAAAGTGAAAAAAAAAACCAATAAACCTAAATTGACACTGACTTTAATTGGCATCAACTGCGAATGAGTAATAATTATAAGGCTTATTATCCTCCAGTATCTGGAGGAGACCCGACATAAGAGTGGGTCATCTATGGGCGGAGCAGTGTTTTTTTTTAGAATAAACACGCTACTCTATTTCCTCCTGAGATTGTCGTAAGGAGAAAATGATAAGGCCGAAAACCTAGCCGCAATAGAAGGATATCTTGATACTGAACCCTATGCCAACCCGTCTGGCCAGCATGGCACAGTAGGCAAATTACCCTCCTTAAAATTGGAGGAGGCCCGACTTAGCAGAGGATCTTTTATGGGCTGAGTAGTAGTACTATTAGTAACCATTTTTTTTAAAAAGCTTTTTTACAGTTAAATCACTGATCACTACATCATAAGCACGACTTCAAAGCTCCCTGCTACGAAATACTGTAGACTCTACATTGTGTCACCAGCCCATTCCTTTCTAAGTGTGTCGACAAAAGGAAATGATGGTCGAAAACCTTTTTTTTTTGTTCGCCCGGGGTAAAATCCTTTATGGACTCCCTCGCCGGCCACGGGGATGGCTAGCGAGGGGCGTTTGGGACTCTCCCCCATAGTGGGGGCCTACCCACTAAACCTCCCCGGGGTGCTCCAACTCGCGTCCTGTTGCGGCATTATGGTCGAAAACGTAGCCGCAAAGAAGAAAAACTTATTGCGAAATCCCGTGCCAACGTGGAATAGTAGGCTCATTACCTTCCATGTATTTGGAGGAAGCCTGACTCAGGAGTGGGTCATGTATGGGATGAGTAGTATAACCAATTAACATACGAGTACATGTCAAACCCGCCATAATGTTACAAGGTTAAATTAATCTAAAAGCACATTCGTATATCGCGGCGTCACTATAGACTGTTTGTATTCCATTAGCCTAAGAACAGGGGTTGGGTAAATAGTTTTAAACATACGAGAATATTTAGTCACGACAATGTTTTGACGGCAAATGGTATTAATTATAAATGCCACTGTTTATTAATGCTATTACTAAAACCAATTTGATAGTGAAGTATTAAAGGTTTTTATTAACACTATTATCCTAAGAAATAGTATTTATTGGTTATTAAAATCAAGTATTAATTAAAAAAAAAATTATACTAGTTTTTTTTTTTGTGTTTGACGTATATATAATACATGGTGTCACCACCCCATTCCATACTGAGGGTGTCGCAAGAGTCGACAAAAGGAAATGACATCCATTATCTTAAGAAATAGTATTTATTGGTTATTAAAATCAAGTATTAATTAAAAAAAAAATTATACTAGTTTTTTTTTATTTGACGTATATATAATACATGGTGTCACCACCCCATTCCATACTGAGGGTGTCGCAAGAGTCGACAAAAGGAAATGACAAGGCCGAAAATCTAGTCGTAAGAGAAGGAAAACTTGAAACGAAACCCTGTGCAAACCCGTCTGGTCGGCGTGGCACTGTAGGCCAGTGGCCCTCCCTGTAATGGGAGGAGACCCGACTCAGCAGTGGGTCATTTGTGGGCTGAGTAGTGTTAGTAGTTGTGTTTTGCCTCGGATAGGAGATTTCGTCGAATTTAACAAATTCGACGAAATAAGCACAACAATGTATCGCCAAAATGCTTTTGAAATTTGAATTTAATTGAATTATTAGTGAAGTTTGTAAACAGTATGTGAGTGCAGTTTCAGCACGCACCATGTAATTTGTGTAATTTGTGTGTAATTTCACTGATTTTATTTTTAAATTTTTAATAGGCTACATGATTATGCGTGTTATTGCTTTCACAAATCTGTAAGACTTGTTTGTACCACCATCATTGTAACCCTTTTATTTAAAAGAGCAACCACAGAGTTTCTTGCCGGCTCTTCTCTGTGGAATGGCGTTCCGAACCGGTGGTAAAAGCTAAATGATTAGTTATTTTTATATTTCTTTTAAATTTAATACATTTTGTTTTTGACTATTTGAAAGCATTCGCAAGAATTTATTCGAATAAAAAACATTTTGATTTTGATTTTGAATGTGTTGATCACATAGGTCAAGTTATATACCGTTTTCGGTAACATTTTTGGGATACAATCGAATTGAGAATCTGCACCTATTTGAAGTTGGTTAATTGAAGGGACTGCGCTACGCTGACCTGTCGGGTTGGCACAGGGCGTATCATGTTGTCGGGGCGTTGTAGACTGCGTTTACGCGAACTTGTGTGCGCCCCAAGCGTGCCGTGTGTGGGTATACCGCTGGGGTTTTAGTTTGTATATGAGTTCTGTCTCGGGAGTCCCACATAATCACCGACCACACCGACCACGTAAAGCATTTCCCCAGCGACAACAAAAAAAGGGCGTATCATGTTCCCCCTCAACTATGCTGCTACCGTACCGTAGTGAGTGGGCTTGCGTGCCTTCATGATCCGTTAGGGCCATACCGGCTCAGGGTCACCCAAACCCACGCCCAAGGGCAGAGGCCAAATGACGAGCAGCACATGGTGTCACAGCGGGTTTTGGGTAAGGGAACTCCTCTGTCCTACATCGCTGCGGTGCAACAATGTCCTCGGGTTGGGGGTCAATGTGGTTAGTCGATAAGCCGAGAGCTTTCGTGACTTCTGTGAGGTGACATAAGTCCTAGAAGGGTCGCAAAGGAGGGAGCTCCGGCTGACCAGCACCGCACAGACATACCGAGGGACTTTTCTAAAACACACACAGGTACGAGCACCATCCCGCGCGCATACACGCACACAAATGCACCCACACACACATAATTTAATAAGATAGATTTCATGACAATATAGAATAGTTTATAGGTCGGTCACCCTCTCCACAAGCTAAGCTTAGTTTAAGAAAAATTGCTGAAGAAAAAAAAGATGAATTTAAATTAAATTAATTTAATATAGACAGTGCAATCAATGCAGACGAACGGATATAGTGTTATCGGTAGTGACGTTTGCAGCTCTTGGGATTAATTCTCCAGTGCTCGAAAACAATAGAGTTATATCTAAGCTGAAACGTCTAAAGGCGAGTGAATGCATTCGGGAGCATCATCATCTATTTAAGAACGCCTTCTCTATCGTTGGCGTATTAATTCCCAGTATAATAATAATTATTATTTATTTTGGAAGATACTAATAATCATACAGATATTACCATCTGTTTATAGTTTGGCAATGGATTAAGAATACACAACCCACGCTATCCTGTGCTGACTAAAATAACGCAGAGGCGGACCTACTTTGACGTATAAAATTTTCCTTCCCTTGCAGCTAGGTGCTTAACCTTATCACTTCCTTTTGTCGGCTCTTACGACACCCTCGTGATGGAATGGGGTGGTGACACTATGTATTCTCTTAACCGTTGCATCGTTTGTTCTTCGTGGTACTTTTGCGTGATTAAATTAGAGAAACCCAATTCAAATAATCACCCTACTAGTTTAATAGAACTGCCCCTAGTTCTCCAGTTATCTCCTTAGCGTCAACGGTAATAAATTATAGTGATAATACCCAAGATAAATTAGAGTTTCTCTGCCATTTCATGGGCTTACGACCCCTCAAGTCGGTCCTTACCGGTCAGTCGGTCAACCTATTGTTATAAACGTGAACCATTAATCAGAAGATGTCGCGTGGTCCCAAGTTTTTTTGGGCCAGTTGACAAGATAAACCTTTTCACACCTATTCAAAGATAAAAACTTTTTATTCGCCATGGAATTTTGTGAGTTATCGGAGATAATATATTTTACGTTTTATAATCTTCGGTACTTTGTAGATTAGTTAGACGGGCCTTCATGGAAATCCTTGGGGAGTCTATTTCCAGCAGTGGACGTCGTTTGGCTGAAATGATGATGATGATTCAAGTAGAGAACGTTATAGTGTAGTAGCTACAGCGCAAAAATATGGCCAAAATTATTTTCATAAGATATATCTAAATATGTCATCGTGTCAGCCCATGAATGACCCACTACTGAGTCGGGCCTCCTCAAATTTATGGAGGGAAATTTGCCTAATGTTCCACTCTAGCAAGACGGGTTGGCACAGGGTTCGTGGTTCTCCCCTCGACTGTGCTGCCACCTTGTCGTGGTGAAGGGGCTTGAGTTCCTCAATGATCCGTGGGGCCATACCGGCCAGGGCCTCCCATGCCGGGAGGGCCCACGGGGAGAGGTGAGACGAAGAGCGGCACCCAACGCCGCAGTGGACTGGGGCTCCAGGGACTCCTCTGTCCTCAGAGTTGCCCTGCGAGTCCTGGACCGCTGCGGTGCACCAACGTCCTCGGGTTGTCGCTAACCTGAGGGCTGACGGGCCTCCTTCTGCATGGCCGTTATGTCGCAGAAGAGGGCTGCGGGGCGGGTCGCAAAGGAGGGAGCTCCGGCTGACTCGCGCCGCGGACGGAGGCAGGAGTGGAGGGGGGTCGTGATGATGCGAGCCCCTTCTGCCCTCCCTGAGAGGCCGGTGGTGGGTCGGGGGAGCCACCACCGTCGAAAGCCTCGGTCTCTGACAGTCGCTTGCCAGTGCAGTGCGCTTGGGGCGCCACAAGTTCGCGTAAACGCGAACTTGTGCCGTGTGTGGGTATACCGCTGGGGTTTTAGTGGGTAGACGACTCTTGGGTAGACGACCCTTGTCGGAGTCCCACATGATCACCGACCTCTCCCCCAAGGCGGTGGTATGCATAAAGCATTTCCCCAGCGACAACAAAAAAAAAGGATTTGTATCAAGTTTTCCTTCTCATACGCCTAGGTGAAATGCCTCTTACGATCCTTTAGTGTGACCAAGTTGTGTATTATAAATCCGTCACCACACGGACCAGGTTTGCCTTTTGGAACAAATTCAACTTTTGCAGGATAACGTCGATAGATCGCCGGTTACTCTTTTATCTATCGCAAATTTACTAACAGTGCAGCATAAATAACCTAAAAATGCTTTTGCCAGACCGACCATAAAGAATGCACGGTTGTTTTTCAGGATCGCTTTTCGGTGTTCTCGCCGCGGAATACTTTTGTTTTTGGTCTGACAATGTATGCTTTTGTCTTTATATCAAACTTGATGAAACGTCATGAATTCTCAATTTCAATTCCTACAAAAGAAAATGGTTTCTAAATGATAAGACTGGAGACTAAGCTGCAAGAGAAAACTTGGTACGAAACCATATGCGTATGTCCAGCGTGGCACAGAAGGCGAACCCTCCATGTAGTTGGAAGAGGCCCGACTCAGTAGTGGGTAATTTATGAAGAAGTAGTAGTATGTTATAAATTTGGATTGTTAAAAAATAGTTAAGTAAAGGGTTAAGATTGCAACCGAGAGATATTTGTAATTTTATATATGTCGGAGATAGCGACGGCTGAGCGATAGAGTCGTCATCATCTTGACTTGGTACGAGGTTTATTACTTGTAACTTTATAATTCACAATATTAACCACAGTATCAATAACAATGTTCAGTTAACACACTTAAATAGACAAACCGACAGGTTCGCAACGGAGAAGTGTCTCGGTCCGTGTCCCAACGTCGACTGACTGATCGAGCCAACCTCACTTTCCATTACGACTCTGTCCACGTGCCGCCATTGCAAAACAACTGACGTCACCGCGTTTGCCGCACTACTGTGTCAACAATCAATTGAGAAACTTAATAAAACGATATCGTTATCCACGACACGGCCATTCTGACGAAGCACACGTCCTCGTGTGTACTTGTAACAAAATAACCAACTGAGGCACATTTTCACGATCGGCCAACCTGATGCTAATGGTCCGTAATCGTATCTTAAGAATCAAGTTAACAGAGATCACGTTAGCATACAAATAATTTCAACAACTTTAACACGAAAGGTTCCTCTAAGCCCATAATCTTTAAATCTCAATACTGATACTTTAAAACAGTAAGTTTAAGACAATAAGTACACAACACATGGCCCAGCTGTCCCAGCAGCTAGTGACAATTCACGTGTCACCCATATCGACATCGCTCCAAGCGATACGACCAACACTTTAACTGGAGTCCACGACTCCCAGGCCACACAGGACCATACAAATAGTCTCTCTCGAAACCCGGGTCCCCGCCACACCACTAGCTGCCCATCGCGCTCTGTACAACTCTGAGAGTTGCAGTTACGACTACAGACTAGTGCGTGTAGTGCGACCTAGCCAAGGTATGTGTTCTTATTTACTGTTGGAGGCATCCTCCTCACCATCTTCATCAGACAAATTTAACTCAACGGACACACTGCTTAGAGGAATCCTCCTTATACAGTCGTGAGCGTATTTTTATGTTCTATTACCGGTCAAAGATTTCAGCAAATAACGATCACCATCAAGTAACTCCACATTTTTTTAAAGGTCCCTTGTATTTCGCGTCTAATTTAGTTTGGTTTCTCTTCGTTCTGAATTTAAACTAAATTACCAACATCAAACTTTACCACTTTAACTTGTAGTTTTATCAAATTTTACTTTTTCGTAACTGGCACTCTTTTCTATGTACGTGGTTAATTACTGACCAGCGGAAGGCCCGGGGAACAATTGGAAGACACCGGGTCCGATTATTTCTCTGTACCTTGCGATGTAGGACACCTGAGCGCATGTTGGAAATGTCGAGTGGTAACAGATGATCTTACGAGCTCGAGCCATACGACGTCCCTCACGATAACTGATTTGAAAATCAAAGGCCTGCACCAAGGCCCACCTAAGATGCACACGTGCGGTGCTGTCGGTGTTCCAGGGCAGAATGAATAGAACATTCATCCACTCCTGCGATGACCGAACCACTGACTCACTTCATTCGCGAGCGAAACCATCCATTTACTCGTTCCTTCGTTCGATACGTCACAGCTCTTCAGAATCTATGCGCAGCGCCATCCGCGAGTAATGCCACGGAGGCGGCATAGATGGCGCTAGTAGTACTAAAACGTTAACTCAATATGCCACACGACCATCCTGACAGTCAGCGCGTTCTCGCGCGTCTTTCATTGTCGTTGTGTGTGAAACGTAATAAAAGGAAAAACTCGTACGGTTATCGGGGTGCCCCGAGTCACAAAGCGCCAAGCTTTCAATGGTCAACTGTACGCGAAGCGCGTAGCTCCCGACGTAACAGTACGGGCTACACAAAACACGGAGTTCCGACGTACAGCAACGGAGCTACGTGAAGCGCGGAGCTTCCAATACACTATAGCAGTGTTACACGAAGCGCGGAGCTTCCAATGCACTATAACAGCGTTACACGAAGCGCGGAGCTTCCAATGCACTATAACAGCGTTACACGAAGCGCGGAGCTTCCAATGCACTATAACAGTGTTACACGAAGCGCGGAGCTTCCAATGCACTATAACAGCGTTACACGAAGCGCGGAGCTTCCAATGCATTATAACAGTGTTACACGAAGCGCGGAGCTTCCAATGCACTATAACAGCGTTACACGAAGCGCGGAGCTTCCAATGCACTATAACAGTGTTACACGAAGCGCGGAGCTTCCAATGCACTATAACAGCGTTACACGAAGCGCGGAGCTTCCAATGCATTGCAACGGTGAACTTAGCAAACTTCCACATGCCTCTCGTTACTCGCCGCTGCTGCAGGCGCTGCTCCGAACTGCTTGCGCCTACTGCCGCGCCAGCTCCTCCGCTGTTGCCACGTGGACACTTCGTTGCCAAATGTCCGGCGGTGCCGCACCTGAAACAGATTAAGTCCGACCGCGGCCTCGGTCCCGCAGAGCTTGACGCCGAAGTGACAGCACTGGCTGCCTTGCCTTTCACCTCGCCTTTGGAACGGCAATCGGACGGTCGGTGACCTATTTTACCGCAGTTGTGAAATTTCACCGTTGCCGACTGAAACTTCGATCGCCTGAAGTCTGGATCTGCTGTCCTATCGCCTTATGTTTATGCTCTGAATCTACCTCACCGATGCAAATCAAGGCATATAATGGTGCCATAATCTTGGAAAACTGATATAACCTGCCGAAAATATGACGCTAGACCGATGAACTGTCAAGCTAAACAAGCACAGCAATCTAAACTTCGTATCGCAAGTAATTAACAGGTAAACATGTAAAAGAATTTCAAATAATATTTTCTTACACCGGTCAAAGCCACACTATCGTAAAGTCGTATACCATACAATATACCCGAGTAATAAAATGGAAACTGCTCACCGGAGTGACGTAAAATTGCAGCTGGTGCGCTTACTACAGATCCACTCACTATTCTTTGACCTGGCTGACCGCAGTACTGTTGCTCGCCTTCCTGCTGCTCCGCTCAGGGCAGTTAGACCCATAGTGTCCTTGTCCATCACAAAGAAAGCAAGTGATCCCCACTTAGTTAATCGCCGCACTATGACTGCAGCTTGTGATCTTCAGTTTAGAACAATCTTCATGTAGCTTAATGTCTCTTTTATAGTGACAATGAATCGCCATTATCGGTTATTTCTATCGCGTACAGAAGCACACACATTATCACTACACTGTTTTCTCCACGTGGGCTGAATGAGTTACATCCCACTTCTGATGTCGGAGATAGCGACGGCTGAGCGATAGAGTCGTCATCATCTTGACTTGGTACGAGGTTTATTACTTGTAACTTTATAATTCACAATATTAACCACAGTATCAATAACAATGTTCAGTTAACACACTTAAATAGACAAACCGACAGGTTCGCAACGGAGAAGTGTCTCGGTCCGTGTCCCAACGTCGACTGACTGATCGAGCCAACCTCACTTTCCATTACGACTCTGTCCACGTGCCGCCATTGCAAAACAACTGACGTCACCGCGTTTGCCGCACTACTGTGTCAACAATCAATTGAGAAACTTAATAAAACGATATCGTTATCCACGACATATATATACGAGTAGTAGCTGTCCCGGCAAACGTTGTTTTGCCAAATAATTAACCATCCCCCGCGCAACCCCCTTCCCCGCGCAACTCCCACCACGCGCAACCCCCACCCCTCGCAACCCCCACCCCCACGTAACCCCCACCCCGCGCAACCCCCACCCCGCGCAATCCCCGCGCAACCCTCTAGGTCTTATGGTTCCAGAGATATCGTGATGACTCAATCTATCTATACAACATTGTTTTGCCATGTAATTAAATAGGGGTTGATCGTAGAGGGGTGAACATTTAGGGTTATTTGTATTTTTTTATGCTGAATCTTAAAAAAATAAAAGCAAAAAATTTTCTCTAAAAATAAACAATTTTTTTTTTGACCCCCCCCCCTTAATATTTAGGGGGATGAAAAATAGATGTTGTCCTATTCTCATACCTACCCAATATGCTCACAAAATTTCATCAAAATCGGTCAAGCCGTTTCGGAGGAGTTTGGCATCTAAAACTGTGACACGAGAATTTTATATATTAGATTGTTTCCCTTAAAAGTGTTAATGACTAACTTTCCACACGTTTTGTGTGGTGACGTGGTGTGGTAATTTAGAATACATATTGTCATCACCCCATTCCAGCCTCAGGGTGTCGTAAGAGCCGACAAAAGGAAACTACAAGGCAGACTAGGCACTATAGCCTACCTAGCCTAGGACTACAGCCTACCTAGCCGCAAGAGAAGGAAATCTTGTTACAAAAACCCTGTGCCAGCCCGTCTGGCCAGCGTGGCACAGTGGGCTAATTTCCCAGTCATGTAAAGGGGGAGGCCTGACTCAGTAGTAGTAGGGTCATGTACTGAGTAGTAGTACAGTCCATTACCATAATAAATAAGTACTAACGTCACATGAGTACGTTTATTTACTCATGCGCTAACATCTCACTCTACTCGATGTTGGAATATCATACTATAACATCACTTCACTATCACTATCCTCACTATTACTATCACTATCACTACATCTTTATCTTTACATAGTATAAAACAAAGTCGCTGTAGTCCGTCCGTCCCTATGTATGCTTAAATCTTTAAAACTACGCAACGGATTTTGATACGGTTTTTTTTTAATAGATAGAGTGATTCAAGAGGAAGGTTTATATTTATAACCCACCTCTGCTTTGCACGGGCGAAGCCGGGGTGGGCCATTAGTCATCACTACATAGTATAGAACAAAATCGCTTTCGTCTGTCCGTCCCTATATATGCCTAAATCTTTAAAACTACGCAACGGATTTTGAAGCGGTTTTTTGTAGTAGATAGAGTGATTCAAGAGGAAGGTTTTTGTGTATAATGCATTCATAATATTGTAAAGAAACACTCACAATTTCAGATGTTAATCATTGCACCCGGACGAAGCCGGGGCGGGTCACTAGTATATTATAAAACAAAGTCGCTGTTGTCTGTCCGTCCCTATGTATGCTTAAATCTTTAAAACTACGCAACGGATTTTGATACGGTTTTTTTTTAATAGATAGAGTGATTCAAGAGGAAGGTTTATATGTATAACCCACCTCCGCTTTGCACGGGCGAAGCCGGGGTGGGCCATTAGTCATCACTACATAGTATAGAACAAAATCGCTTTCGTCTGTCCGTCCCTATATATGCCTAAATCTTTAAAACTACGCAACGGATTTTGAAGCGGTTTTTTGTAGTAGATAGAGTGATTCAGGAGGAAGGTTTTAATTATAATACATGCATAATATTGTAGAGAAACACTGATAAATTACGATGTTCATCATTGCACCCGTCCGAAGCCAAGGTGGGTCGTAAATCACTATCACTACATAGTATTAAACAAAGTCGCTTTCGTCTGTCCGTCCCTATGTATGCTTAAATCTTTAAAACTACGCAACGGATTTTGAAGCGGTTTTTTTTTAATAGATAGAGTGATTCAAGACGAAGGTTCATATGTATAACCCACCCCCGCTTTGCACGGGCGAAGCCGGGGCGGGCCACTAGTAATAAAATAAATAAAACTTTGCTTCGTTTTTTTTACAATGGTGACACTAAAGTGTACGGCCTGTCGGATCGTGAATATAGGTGCTCCACCGTATATATAGGTCTAACCATAACCGGCTAAAATTGGGAACTAGGCAAGAAATACTCTGTAATGGGTTTCAATTAGTTATGAACCATATAATAATACCATTATTTTAATAACATTGTGTAATTGCCAGAATAATCGCATTAACACGCAGTAACATTAATCACGCGCACTGATAGAGCGATCGCATTTACATATACTAAGCACTAAGGTAATCATGCAAAGTGCTCTTGCGTATAATCATTCAATTCGGGGGAAACCTGCGGGTACTGAGTAATTATGAGATGAACAAACACACAGGTATAACGCATACCTGTGTGTTCGGAGTAGACAATAAGTTAAGGCTGTGTCTTAAGGCAAAACACACAGAATATTGGCGATTTATTAATTTTAACTGTTCGGTAAAACACACATACAGGTTTTTGATATTTTACACGATATTATTTTATATTTACAAGTCAGTTCTGACCCTTTTTATTACTTTAACTGTCTACCAATACGCAATGTCACCAACCCACATCATCCTGATGGTAAGAGATCGTCGACTAAAGGAATGCAAAAGAAGGAAATGCCAGCGTGACACAGTATGCTTATTTCCCTCCTCAAATTTGGAGGAGGCTTGACTCAGTAGTAAGTAATCTATGAGCAAAACGACAAAACATTTTTTTTTAAAATGAAACTGCACTAGGGACCTATATCGCGGGGGCAGTTTACAAACATGTAATTCACGGACACAAATAACACCCAGACTTCGAGCAAGTGCCTCTGGTTTAGACAAAAATACTTGCCCGACCCCGTAATTGAACCCGGGACCCCTCCGAACGAGGCAGTCAAACATTTATGTAAAGATAAAATGTTGAGTTCACGATTTTTCTTGTAAGGTTCCATAGGTTTTTCACATTGTAAAACAAACTACTATGACTAGTAGAAAACAGGATGCCCAGCTGAAGTACTGAAGAATATCCAATTAACAGGAAACACAACTTTATTTTTTGTCAGGACCTTCTCGTCCAACAGCTTGAGTCAGAATGTCCAACAGACCTCATTTTCACTTCCCAAGTTTCCACGACTCACAATGTAAAAATGTTGCCCGTACAAAATATTAAAATCAAATAGTTACTGTTCTGGAAACTAGTCCTTTGCGTTTCAACATAATTAAATAAAAATGTGAATTAATGAACCCTAACAACATTGAAATGATTATCACTACATAGTATAAAACAAAGTCGATGTTTTCTGTCCGTCCCTATGTATGCTTAAATCTTTAAAACTACGCAACGGATTTTGAAGCGGTTTTTTTTTATTAGATTGAGTGGTTCACGAGGAAGGTTTATATGTATAACACACCCCCGCTTTGCACGGGCGAAGCCGGGGCGGGCCACTAGTATATCGCACGCTTAGTATTAAAGTGACCGAATTAAAAAAATAAACATTTTTTTGGCAAATCGATAAAAACACTTTTAAAAAACAATAGTTAAATTATTTTTATGGATTTGCCAATAAATATTTTTTTGAATTCGGTCACTTTAATACTAAGCGTGCGATATAATATATATAATAATTGCATCCATTCACACATTAATCACGGCAACAAATTTATCAAAAAATCTCATTGCATTAAATAATAAGAATAAATTAGCGCAATTGAGTAATTTTGTTAACAATATAATATCAATTTCTGACCGTTCACTGACCGTTCCCCGAAATTGTATTTGCGGGTTACCGAAACTGCGTTGACACGTTTCGACGAATATATATTGATTTCAATAGTATATATTCATGTTTAATTATGTGTGTAAACTTCAGTGTTCCCAGTAATACATATAAATACTTGAAAATGCGGTACATTTTGTATTCACTAAAATTGTTTTATATCTCTACCCTACCCTGGCTTCGCACGGGTGCATTGATTAACCTCTAAATTTACGAGTGTTTCTGTACAATATTATGCCTGTATTATAAACCTATACTTAAAAAACTTCCTCTTGAAACACTCTATCTATTAAAAAATCACATCAAAATCCGTTGCGTAGTTTTAAAGATTGAGGCATACATATGGACTGACAGACGATATTGTAGAGAAACACTGATAAATTTAGAGGTTCATCATTGCATGCGTGAGAAGCCGGGGCGGGTCGCTAGTGTTTTAGAAATTATGGTCTGTGTGTTATTTTGTTCGTACTTTGTAACCAAGACGTATAGTCTCCCCGGCACGTATCCAACAGTAAACTAAAGTGGTTTGAGGATAATCATGATAAACTTTAAGAAGTTTCTGACATTTTAAACAAATCCTTTTCACAATGTCATTAGGGTCGACATCAGTCTAACTTGAATTGGCTAACTACTGCCGTCTGCGACCCATCGAATGTGATAAGCGATTATTATTTAGTTAGACCACCTATCAATTTTCACGCCACTGACTACGTATTACCACTGCTCTAAATGTTTGTATGACAGCCGGGATCGGTGGTTTTACGTGCCGTACGGATCATGAAGGACAGATATTACAAATTATGGACACCCATCCCATATTCAGCAGAGCAAAGCGTTGCTTAACCTCCAAATCAACTATAGTTTTGTTATATAATATACTAGCGACCCGCCCCGGCTTTGCACGGGTGCCATGATGAACATCTAAATTGATCAATGTTTCTCTTCCATATTATGCATTATAAACCTTCCTCTTGAATCACTCTATCTATTAAAAAACACCGCTTCAAAATCCGTTGCGTAGTTTTAAAGATTTAAGCATACCTACATAGGGACGGACAAACGACAGCGACTTTGTTTTATACTATGTAGTGATGAGTTATTCATCATATTATATAATTGCTTCATCATATTATAATATGATGAAGCAATAATAAATATTTAATAATAATATTATAGTCATCATCATGATTTCAGCCAAATACTTAAATAAGGTAATTTAGCCTAGTATCCAAGTGGGCTGCGTGAGATTTTCCTTCTTTTTCAGTTTGTTCCTTTAGTCGCCTCTTATGACACCCTCAGGATAGTGTGTTTTGATGACATCGTGTATTCTTAATCCGTTATGGCATAATAGTCGTTTATTTTTAGTACACGGCATCCAAGTTTTCAACAAATAATGCATACGTTGAACCGTAACAAGATGTAATGACATTACTGCGGAATACAGCAGGCAGTTAATGTGAACAAAATTGAATTTAATGCGATGTTTGTGTTCAATCTATATTGCGTTGGGACGTTTTCAATTAAAACCAGCTTGTAATTGAAACCGCAGTGTCATAAATTGTACACTATTTAAGGTAAATGTTATTTTTAATTGTGTTAATGGATTATTAACGATTGATTTGTTATTTATTGGTAACATTAATTTAATTTTGCTTCATCATTAACGGCCACCTAATACCTGTCCAGTCACAGGTTTTTGGTGGCCGTTGGTGGTCATGCCAGCCCCAGTTTCACAGTTGGAAATTGGTCTACTGTAAGACGTTGGTCGCAGAGGATAACATAGTAAGCTGGCGGCAGACTGCCGTCAGCTTACTATGTTATCCTGATAGCTGACGGCAGACGTTGTCTTGCATGATATTCATTTACCGACTGCAGACTCTGTAGGGCTTATTTGTGAATATAAACTATGATAAGTGCCACCCAAACGCATACAAAAAAAATCATTCAAATCGGTCCAGCCGTTTAGGAGGAGTTAAGTGACATACACACATACCGTAGAAATATATAAATAAAGTTTTTTTTCTATGGTATTTTGTAAACGCCCCTAGGTATCTAGGTAGGTGTTTACAAACATGTTATATAATTCACGAACTCAAATGACAATCAGACTCAGAACAAGTCCCTCTAGTTCACACCAAGACACTTGCCCGACCCTGGAATTGAACCGGGGACCTGTGATCCAAAGGCAGTACATCCAACCTTTAGACCAAAAGATGCATTTACTTATATCACGATGAAATAGGTAAATTTAAGCCTATTGCAAGACTATCTTCTCGCACTTTTCAATTTCATGTATTAACTTGCTGTGGAAAGAAGTGGTCTCTGCCTACCCCTACGGGAAAGAGGCGTGATTATATGTATGTATGTAACTTGCTGTTAAGACTGCAGTACGTCTACTACTACCACTTGTTGACCGCTTGTTGAATCGGGCCTCCTCCACTTACATGGAGGGTAATTAGCCTACTGTGCCACGCTGGCCAGACGGGTTGGCACGGGGTTTCATACTGCTACAACATGAATGCCTCTGACTCTAGGCTTGCGTGATGGAAAGCAACGCCTGGGTCTAAGATGGAGCAGGCAAGTCACGGAAATGCCCTGCCAGGCACCGGCTCTCACATACTCACGACGGAACACAGTAAAACTGCTTGGCGCCGGACTCAGATGTGAGGGTGGTAGCTAGCCAGGTGGACCATTAGATCCTACCACTAAGCGTACTGGGTTTTGTTGACTCTTACAACACGCGTTTTTACCGAGCATTCGGTGGGGATGTGTAAAATTTAAAATGAGTGCCAACGGAAGTATCACACCTCCAATGTTACCAACACTAATAAGCGACAGTGACTGATTACCGGGACACGTATGCTTGAGCGCCACCGTAGTTGTATAAAAAAGTTGTACATTTAGGTTAAAGACAAACGAGCGTATTTTTGTGAGTCGCGTAATTTCGGTCGCAGAAATTCTGCAGAGCAGAAATTCTATTAGGCGCATGTTATTCAGTTGTCGACTTTCACGCAATCTTTACCTGACTGACGTTTACATCGGTCCCATCGCACCCCGCGAACTCTATTCAATCGGTTAATTCGTGTGAGTCAGCTCACAACTCATTTTGCATCGCCGTGTGGCACGAACTGGACTGTATGAGACAGAATGCAGCAGACATTACGCGACTCACAACTCACAAAATTACGCTCGTTTGGCGTAACCTTTACGCATTTATAAAAGCCTTCGCTTCATTACCGCAATAATCGCGAGCATTATACCATCGACGGAGAATTGCTACACTAATGGTAATAACCGTGCTCACTTAAGCATTGTTCAACGCTATTCTCACACCATTAAGTCCTTTTACAATCGTCTTTTTTTTAATCTTTTTTCTTCTATATTTTAGTACGTCAACCAAAGACTTTGTACCTCTTTAACGGAAATACCCACACTTATCTTTATTTAAATAAATTACGCGTCAGATTATTTATCCGCGATGAACTCCTAAAATACTTAATCGATTTTTATCAAATTTGCAATTTTACCCCACTTAAAAGACAGGAGAGCTTGCATCTCAATGCATAGTCGCAATATTATTTTCTTGCAAGTTATTTGTCTATTATTTGGCAGTCACAATTATATGCGATATCTGTTGACTGTATGGAGTAAGTATTCAATAGATGGTGCTATGTTACAAGTTTGTTAAATGTAACAGCAACGCGTGGCCAGGTCTGCCAGTAGTTTATATAGAAAAGAACAGCAGAGCAGACTCAGAGCAAGTGCCTCTGGCTTACAGAAAGCCATTTGACAGGCCCCGGAATCGAACTCACGACCCCGTGATCCAAACGCGGGGCGCATCCAACCTGACCGGATTTGATGCCGGTCGCATCAATTAATAAAAATCTTGAAAGATTTAACACCTTTTATTTTTACACCATCAGGCCACCGCCATGTGCCATGCAATAATAGACTAGACGCTACCCGACTGGGTTGCCAGCCGTGAAATTTTTCATACATGCGCTTAACATAATAAGATACATTTATTCAATATGCAACACAACCCGTAGACTAACAAGGCAGTCTCTTTTGATAAAACTTTTCTCTTTCACAACAATACTTAAAACCATTAGTATTTATTTAAGTTTACTAGATTTATAATTCATTACCGTCCACTACTACAGCCCATAAATAACCCACTACTGAGTCGAGCTTCCTCCAATTACATAGAGGGTAAATAGCCTACTGTGCAACGCTGGCCAGACGGCTTGCCACCGGTTTTCATATCAAGTTTTCCATCTTCCCATCTTATGGGGAGTAATAAGTTTTCCTGTCTACTTAATTAGTAATAAGTACTGTTTTACGTCTTAATTTTTAAATAACGTAACGCCATAAGGGGATATAACCTATAGGCAGTTTACAAACATGAAATCCACGAATACAAATTGAATCTTAATTGCGTCTAATTGATGCTTCTAAGTAGACAGTGCTTGAACACATTAAAAAGCCTTAATTGCTAATTGCTGGCACCCTTATTTAAGTTCTTCACTGTTAAAACTACCAATACATGTTAGCAAAAAAGCAGCTTCACAAATCGCAATGCCAAACAAAAAGTCTAATAATAGCAAACTTATTGCCTGGTATTACCATACGCATGGCCAAAGATCAATCAGGAAAGTTAATTGCTCTAGCGCAATACACGATGTCAGCGTCGTAGGGTTGACGAATTTACTGCCAGTCACGAGAACCCATCAGTCTTCAGTGAACTATTAAATATATTAAGGCAATTGTCTTATACTTTACTAGCGACCCGCTCCTACTTCGCACGGGTGCAATGATGAACATCTAAATTTATCAGTGTTTCTCTACAATATTATGGATGCATTATACACATAAACCGTCCTCTTGAATCAAAAACCGCATCAAAATCCGTTGCGTAGTTTTAAAGATTTAAGCATACATAGGGAGGGACAGACGACAGCGACTTTGTTTTATAATAAGTAGTGAAGTGATAGTGATAGTGATGAGTAGTGATTAGTTTCAATTATCGTTCAATTGTATTATAAATATCCTTGGACATTTCACACAACGCCATCTCGTCCCAAGCTAAGCAACTTAATGCTTGTGTTATGGTAACGAGATGGATGATAAACTACATATATACATTTTTTTTTGTAAATACATACATATTATAGATAGAAATGACACCCAGACTCCGAGCCAGTGCCTCTCGTTTAGACAAAGACACTTGCCCGACCCCGGAATCGAACCCGGGACCCGTTGATCCAAAGGCGGCACATCTAACCACTAGACCAACAGGGTTTAAATATGATGGACTAATCACACCGAATTTTGCTGTTTATATATAGAAGTTAGATTAAGACAAAGCACATATTTTTATAAGTCCGTGTAGTGACGGATTTGTAATACACAAGGTCACAAACCCATACTATCTAAACGGTGTCGTAAGAGGCATGATATACTCGTAAACCCCCTGCTTCATGCCAGCGTGGTACAGTTGGCTAATCTCCCTCCATGAATATGGAGGACAGCCGACTCAGTAGTGGGTTAAAACGACGATATTTTTATTAACGGGGAACAAAACAGCACAGGACTAAATTGATATGGGTTGTACATCGATACTCTAGCACATTCTCATCTTATGAGCACTTCAAGTTTCAGTGGCATTGTTATTTTACACCCTTGAGGGTTTACCCTCAATGTGTTTATGTATTCGGTGTGGGATGTGTGGTATGCTGGTCCACCATTAAATAATATGAACGGCGTCCCCATACCCACGAAACATCCCCCCGTGCACCGTCCTACACCTCCTGCCTCATGGGTTCCGACTGTATCTCTACGGGATTGAATAGCCTAGTGGAAAGGGACACACACAATCGATCTGGAGGTTAAGCAATGTTTGGGTCTCCTAGATGTTGGATGGATGTCAAGGCCTATTCGTCATTCATTGCGTAAACGTGTAGCGTGTTTCTCTCATCTGGCGAACTTTTCTCTCGGCTGGCGAAAATTTCTCTCATCTGGCGAAATTTTCTCTCATCTGGCGAACTTTTCTCTCATCTGGCGAACTTGCTCTCACTATGCTGTCCAGTACTTTTTGTAAACTATGTATGTTTGCAAAAAGTTGATGATGTTTGTATGCTTTTTTGTGCTAATAAAATTATTATAATTATTAAACAAGACCAATATTTTGAAAAAACAGCAAACGAATCTATAATAAAATACGCAAGAAACTGAAATTAAAATAAAAACTAGAGCCAGTTAGTTCGCATTATATTATAATTGCGTGTAATTAATGTGTCTAAGTGGACAGTAATTGGACGCATTAAAAAGCGTTTATTGCTTATTTCTAGCACCCCTAGACTCAGCCTTAGGGCCGCAGAGTAATCACTATTCAACGTATGAAAATGTGAATGAACTGAGTCATGATTTCATCGCTATTGGTGTTTCTGGTACTATAAGTTCTGCTTTAGTACAGTTTCAATATGAAATCTAAATTGTATACAGTGTAACGTACACCTTATATCCTAATAACGGATTTATCACGTGTTTATTACATTATTTAATTCCCGACGTTTCGAATGCTTTGCAGCAGTCGTCGTCGCGGGAGAGACTAGGTGACAGTTGTCTTCAAAAGTACAAAGAGACAGTTAAAATCTACCGCCTATAATTTTGTTTTATTGATAACGATCCATAAAATCAATAAAACCAACCACTACATTCATTTTGATAGACCTGACTTTGAGATACCTTATATTTATTTATACAACCAATACATCTTATTATAATTCCATGGCAAGAATTTATCGCCTCAATAATGCACTATGTTGTAGTCATCTAATAGATATCTTCTCGCGGAATCAAAATTATTTCCGTGATACAGTTTGAAAGGTGCTTCTCAGATAAGATTTAGAACTTACACATTTTTAGATTAAACTGCACTAGCAACCCGTCCCGGCTTCGCGCGGGTGCAATGATGAACATCTAAATTTATCAGTGTTTCTCTACAATATTATGCATGTATCTTATATACTATAAAAATGAATCGCAAAATGTGTTGGTAACCGCATAACTCAACAACGCCTGGACCAATTTGGCCAATTCTTTTTTTGAAATGTTCGTTGTAGTTCAATGATGGTTTTTACGGTGAAAAATTTGAATAATTGCCGGAAACCCCCTAAAAACTGCCTTTTTCTTTTTCCCATACAAACGTTTTCTAACTAAAAAGTAGAGATAATTTGAGCTATATTGCTATTGTATAAAGTTCATATTAAATGGCAACCACTCACTGTTGTCTAAGCAATGTAGGTGTGTTCCTAATTTCAAAGTGTCAATTTGCACTTTAAAGGTTCAAGCACATTATGTCGGGCCGCAGCAGGGCGGAGCACATTAGTGACAGGCCGGGTCGCAGTGCATTGACGGATTTTGAGTTCTTTATTCATTTATCTGCACACCACAGGAACACGGAAATACCAAAATATGCCCACCAATCCGCTTGCTATAAAGCACACTTTGACGGGGCGCAGCGGGGCGGGACGGGCCGCATCGCACGGACGCAAATCGGCGTCGCAATAATGCGAGTCGCTGCGGCCCGACACAGTGTGCGATAATTCTTATAAATTGTATTGAAGCGATTTGAGCGGATTTTTGCGCTCCGCCCCAGCTCGCTGGGCCTAATCTGCTCAAACTTTAATAAATAAATAAATAAATATCCTTGGAAATTTCACACAACGCCATCTCGTCTCGCTAAGTAACTTAGTGCTTGTGTTATGGTAACGAGATGGATGATAAACTACTTACATAATTTTTTTTTTGTAAATACATCCATATGACAATGAACGAAAACCTAGCCGCAAGAGAAGGAAAACTTGGTACCAAACCCTGTGCCTACCCGTCTGGCCAGCGTCGCACAATTACCTTCCAAGTAATGGGAGTAGACCTGCCTGTGCAGTGGGTCATATGCGGGCTGAGAGTGTCTGTCATGGGTTCTAGTGAAATATGACGCCACAGCAAACACGTTATACTTATTACGTTATTACTTACGTTTTTCGCGATTGTTACACATTGAAATTAAACACTTTTTAACAGATTTAATGCGTGTATTATTTAATTCCCGATGTTTCGAATGCTTTGCAGCAGTCGTGGTCACGGAAGAGACTAGATGACAGTTGTTTTCGAAAGTACAAATAAACAGTTAGGTACCTATTATTTTGTTTTATAGGTAGTGTCTACACCTCAAGTAAACCTCTCTTTCATCGGGGCATACAACAAGAAAATATAAAAAAATATTTTCAAAATAACAACGACCAAAACAGGCATGTTATGCGCTTTCCTATAAAAAAGTTAAAGGTCGAATAAACATGATGTTTTCTTACAATGAGGTGTTTACCACCGCGGGAGATCTGTGGAAAAAATAACATGATTGAGTGGGTAATTAAGAAATACTTAGCGATTTAACAATGCTCGTTCTGAAGGAAGCAGGTCGGATGAGGATAATATTTTAAATTAATTCGTTCCATTTCTCAAGCAGTTAATGCTGAGTTTCCCAGATACCGCGTGCGATAACATTTCTGCTTAGATAATTTTACTGCGTAATGTTTTGAGATGGTTTGAAATACTCATTGAAAAATATTAAATAAAATAATTAATATATAAATCATAATTACAAATACACAAAGTATAGAGCCATTATCATTTTAGCCCATAAATGATGCATTAAGTCAGGCCACCCCCAAATTAATAGTGGGAAAGTAGCCTACTATGCCACACCGGCAAGAAGGGTTGGCATAGGGTTTCGTATCAAGTTTTCCTTCTCTTTCGGCTTGGTGGTTTGTTTCTTGCGTTCCTTCCCCTATTCCAGTCTCCAACCCCCCCTAGAATGGTGTAGGTTGTGTATTCTAAATCTGTCACCACACCAACATATATATACTGGATGCTTATGTGTATTTTATGCTTTACCGTTTACAATTATTTATATTTAAATCATATTCAAAAATAACATTTAACGTTCTGGCTAATAATAAATGATAATAAAGATGATGATAACATCTTTATTTAAAAAAAGATATTATAAATGCAAGAATAATTTGTTTTACGATCAAATGTACAGATTTTATATTAATCTTAATAATAGATTATTATACATACCTATAAGATCTCAAAGCTATCTGCTCGTATAATAAAGTTCATATTGACATAGATAATAAAGTTCACATGTTTTACGTTTCATATTAAGAATAACCTAAGACCTAACCTAAGGGTCGGTTCACATCTGACGGAAAATGTGTCGCGTATTATCGGTCGCGTAACGTCAAAACAGACAAATGTATGACGCTGTACGCTCGATGCACTAACGCATCATCGGTTAGGTGTAAAAGGTTGAATGTTTTACTTGGTCTGTTTTGGCGTTACGCGACCGATCATACGCGACGCATTTTCCGTCAGATGAGAACCGACCCTAAGAGCTTCACTCTTAACTCTCAACAACAAAAGTCTTAACGATGTTACAAATCAATGTGGACGCAGTCGTTGATAAAAGCTAGTATAGTATAAATAATACCGAATGAATATATTCAAATGATAGGCAGTCAAATATAACTGGTATAAAAATACCTTTTCAAAATCTCTTTGCGATTTAACAAGGCTTGAATCAGGAACTCGGCGTTACTGAAAAATTGTTTTATTATAGAAGAAAATAACATCATGAATCAAAGAGGCCCATTTTGTACGCATGACGTATTTGGCCTCATTCCAAAAGAGAAGGAAATAATAAAAATTAGAGGAGCGCTCTACAAAGACAAATGTTTTCACTGTTTTGCATAAACATTGGGCCAAATTTTAAAGAAATATGGTCTCGACTCGGACAGCCTGTATTTTAGAGTTCTTCGAATCTGGAACTTATTTTAACTATGTCAGTGGTAAAAGTTAAGTGCATTTTAAAATAGAACACATCCTTAGACAGTCGTGAAATAGTCTTTATCGGTATAAAAGTATGGCGTTTGTGATGTGTAGTTAGGCTATTCCGTGTTACGAGATTTTTTTTAAAAGAGAAACAATATGCATTTTGCAAATAATTTGCTGTTTAGCCTATTACCGTTCAATATGACTAAAGTACTATATATCTTTATATATATATAAATTACGCGTCACGTTGTTTGTCCGCGATGCACTCCTAAACTACTTAACCGATTTTAATCAAATTTGCACACCGTGTGCAGTTTCATCCAACTTGAAAGATAGGATAGCTTACATCTCAATTTATAGTCGCAATATTATTTTAAGGCAAATTATTTGACAGTCCCAATTATATGTTAGCTTTAAACGATTCTGACAGATGGCGATATCTGTTGACTGGATTTAGTAAATTTTCAATAGATGGCGCTATGTTAAAAGTTAAATTAATATAACGTTAAATGCAATATAACAAAAACCTTAGCCACAGGAACGCGTGGCCGGGTCTGCTAGTATTATATTAAAAATCTACTTAAAAATCTTTTCTGTAAGGCAACGTTCCGAATCGATGGTAGCTGCAGTATGAATTTGGATGGACGTAAGTGATGTGGGTAAAGAAAGTAAAGGATTCTGTGTAATAAAACTGTAAATATGACGCCGATACATTTTGTATGGACACTGCCATCTAGCGAGGGTGAAAAGATAATAATGGTAGTTTTAAACATGATAGTTTATAAGAGTTCGGTGATAAAACTTTATGAATGAAGTTCCTTTTGAGTTTAGACAATCTGTATCATTTATGTAACCCATAGGCATTGAGCCCATACGTTGAAAAACCATAATGTATAGGAGTTTAACCGCAAGATAAGGAAACCTTGATTATATTACAAGCCGTCTGGCACAATACAATGCCCTCTCATATAGGTAATGAGGAGAAGTAAAACTGACTATTATTATGATGATAGCCTCACTCTCAGATAGATTCACTCAGGCAGGTTTATGCAAATTTTGAGATACTCAAGGGGAGTCCCTTTCATCCACATAGTCGTACTTAGAACCACTTGTGTTACATCCTGCATCTTAAAGAGGTGCAGTGCTGCAAATTTGATGAGTTCAAGATGCAAGGGAAGGCGCTTAAATCTTTTTAACCGACTTCAAAAAAGGGGAGATTATTCTTATTATATATCAGTAAGATTTTTTATGTAACATTATATATAAAAAATATAATTTGAAATGATATATAAAAAATATAATTTGAAATTTTCGAATTCGGGAATTCGGCTGGTTTGAAAATAAGTGAACAAAACTAACTGTCGGAATGCCAATTTTATTATTTTTGGACGACTTAGTGTTGGAACAGAATTTTTAACAAAAAATATTACCCAGCTTCAAAAGAAATAAACGTCAAAAATAACCATTATACAACCATTTGAAGTCAGTCAGGGCCAACTTAAACTATTGGTTATTTTAAGCTCATTAATATTTTTATTATTGTTTTTACTATATTGAAGTAAGTTTTCTGTTTCATATCCTAAATCAAAACTTCCTTTTGTTTTTAATTTACTCGTAAGATTTTTCTCTACTGAATTGCGATCTGTGATATTTAAAAAAGAAAAAGACAACGCCGCCGTGGCTACAACAAAAGGAAAACCGAATACCAAACCCTGTGGCAGCCCGTCTGGTCAGTGTCTTACAATAGGCTAGTTACCTTCCATGTAATTGGAGGAGCTCCGATTCAGCAGTGGGTAAGTGGTAGTACTTAACGTTTAGTAATTCCAAAGGAACGTTAAAACATTCCTATGGACCTATAGCCTTTAGTCTTTATTTTATTGTTCCGTGTGGTGACGGGTTCGGTGTGGTAACGTTTAGAATACGCAGTTTCACCAACCCATACCATCCCGAGGGTGTCGTAAGAGGCGACTAAGGGAACGCAAGAGAAGGAAAACTTGATACAAACCATTTTTTTTTTTTTTTTTTTGTTCTCCCTGGGTAAAATCCTTTATGGACTTCCTCGCCGGCCACGGGGATGGCCAGCGAGGGGATTGTGGGACTCTCCCCCATAGTGAGGGCCTACGCACTAAACCTCGCCGGGGTGCTCCAACTCGCGTCCTGTTGCGGCATTGTGGGATCTGATGCAGAACCACGCCGCCGCAGACGAGGAGGCTCTCCTCCTCTCCTCAGGCTCCTTACGAGCACTCAACGTCCTGCCGTGAGCACCCGGCAGGACGTCGCTTCCCCTCAGATCCCGTGTGGGGCGAGACATCCCCGCACCTCGCCCCGGGATCTCCTATGTTTTTGATACAAACCCTGTGCCAACCCGTCTTGCCCGCGTGGCACAGTAGGCAAATTTCCCTCCTTGAATTAGGAGGCGGCCCGACTCAGTAATGGGTCATTCATGGGCTGAAACGAATTCCAAACACAGTGGACTTAGAATAAGTTCGGAAATATCGCATTAATACACAACAAACAGTTTCCTAAACCACAATCCGCAAACTGCATAATGGTCGTTACGTCTAGATCGCAACGCAACACGGTTAGCCGCACCAACAGTGACAATGACTGCATTACGGTCGCAAATTGGTTTCCATTAGTGTTCGGACTATTTTCTGTTGCTGTTTATTGAATTTCACCAACGCACTAAGTTCTCTAATGCAAGTTTATTTAAACTAGCTGTGACTCGCGGCTTCCTCCGCGTAGTATTAAACAAAAACTTTATATATTTATGTACAATAATTCTGTATTTCGCGCAAAAAGCAAAAAAATAATTAGGAAACCCAGCTAAGCTTGCCACAGAAATGTACAAATCCCAGTAATTATGGGCTTGTGAAAAGCAGGGAGGAGTGTCAATAAAAGTAGCCTAAGATACCTTCTTACATTAACTATCTGTCTGTTAAAGTCCCGTTAAAAATCTGTCCAGCCATTTCAGAGATTAGCCGAAATAAACAGACGGAAAGACAGACAAATATTGTAAAACATGTTGTTTTGGTATAAGTACCATGTATAAATACAAATGCACTTAGTAAAAATGGTTATTTTCATATTACAAACAGACACTCCAATTTTATTTATTTGTATAGATTGAGCCGGCTAGCAAACTCGCACTCAGTTTTGCTTAAAATGTTTTATCTTAAACACTAATTTCAAATTTAATTAAACTGTGTCCATACAGAATTGAACTTGACAGGTAATACAATAAAAGAAAGTTGTCACGATACTCTTAGCAACTTAGGTATGTTATAATTGAATATAGTTGGTTGGTTTCAACCCCTTAATCAACTACTCTGCAAAGTAGTTGTTCAGAAGAAACTACAAGAACTAGCATATTCGATAAGCGCCTCGTCCACAATAGATTAAAATTACGGAGAGCGACTCTCTTAAGGCAATCTACGACGTGTACACATTAGCGACCTACCCTAGCTAATGTGTTACTACAGTCTACGTAGACAGGCTCGGCTACTCTCGGAAGGCGTCGTGGACGCAGGTACGAGAGCGAGACAAGCGATACGAATAGAGACCTCTCTACTACATGCCATAGTTCAGTCTAGCTATATTCGTATTTTTAATTAGACGTAGTCAAATGACGTTTACTGATTAGATATGAATATCTAGTCTACGAATAGTGTAGTATACGCAGGCCAAAATTTCACTATGTTAGAACTACCCTGCAATAGAGCGCTCTATTGATCTCTACACGTACGTAGAAATTAGAGTATAGGTTAGATTAGTCTTCAAGCTGTATAGCTCTATTCTATCTCTGTGGACGACGCGCTTTAGTGCGGCTCAATAATTACAAATGTAATGCTTCAAATGTTTTGACATGTTTCCATCCTCTTTACACGTATGAGTTATGAAAGTGAGAGTTAGAGGGACATGCATCAATCATGATGTCATCATCATCATCATTTCAGCCAAAGGACGTCCAATGCTGGACATAGGCCTCCCCCAAGGATTTCCACAAAGGCCGGTCCTGGGCCGCCCGCATCCACTGCTTTCCGGCGATCTTATCCAGGTCGTCGGTCCACCGTGTGGGAGGCCTACCAGCCTGCGCAATCATGATGTGGTGACGTAATAATTTTTGCTTGTCATATGCTACAGACTGTGACGGTCTTAGGGCCTCCGCGCATTATGCGGCCAGGCCGCGCGGTTAAGTCGCTGCGGCCAACTAATTCTTCTACGATGTATATAGCTGCGAGCATTACGCGGCCAGGCCGCGCGGCCAACGAAAAACATCGCGTCACATACGCGGCCTATTGGCCGCCGCGACCAATCCGCGCATTACGCGGCCAAGCCGCGCGACTGGCCGCGCGGCCTGGCCGCCTAAATGCGCGGGGGCCTTTAGACGCATGACATTTGACTACCACAAGACGGGTCTCTACAAAAATAAGGGTCATCGTACAAACTCAGTTAACTGCGTGTCCTACGCAACACAAGATGCCCAAAAATGTCACGATTATACTATCTCTTTATGAGACACTTTTACAAAGCTATTATCTACTACTACACTTCTCAGCCCATAAATGACCCACTGCTGAGTCGGGCCTCCGCATGAAGGGTATTTAACCTACTGTGCCACGCTGGCCAGATGGATTAGAACAGGTTTTCGTACGAAGTTTTCCCTCTATTACAGCTAGCTAGGTTTCATTCCTTTCGTCAGCTCTTTCTTACGACACCCTCTGGATTAGTCTGGATGAAATGGGGTGGTGGGTGACACTATATATTCTTAATCGTATGTGGTATTAACACCCGGCCGATGTAAACCTTAACATCGAGTTTTAATTCGATTAGAGCGACATCTATAATTAAAAAAGCTATCAACTTTGAAATTACGGCCCCGAGTTATGACGTCACCGCTGCCAATTTAGAAGTTGATTGTTTTACCAAAAAGTTAGTATGAAGCTTAAATCCCTTAAAACTATATCTAGTGATTCAATATTTATGTCAAATAAAAAGCTACACATTATTTCAGCGGTCCCAATCAAATTAATTTTCTATGCAGAATACATAAAAGCATTTTGCTTTCATAATGACTACAAATGGAATATTTTGCACATTGACAAATAATTTATGAAGAGAATTAGAGGTTATGTTCTAAAACCGTAGCTAATTGAGTCCGCATAAATGTTTCACCAACATTAGTTAACGTTTAGTAATTCCAAACATATATTACTGTATATACAGTATAGTAGCCAAAATTGATAATTTTATGGAAATCCGATGCCATTATAACATGACATAATCCGTGTTGTGACGGATTTAGACTACATAGTATCACAAGCCCATTCCAAACTGTCAAAAGGGACTGACAACGCCGAAAACGTCGCCGTAAGGGAAGAAAATCTTGAAATTAAACCCTGTGCCAATCCGTCTGGCCAGCGTGGCACTGTAGGCTAATTTCCTTGTGATGGGAAGAGGCCCGACTTAGCAGTGGGTCATTTATGTGCTTAGTAGTAGTAGTAGATGTCTTGATGAAATCGATAAAACACACAATAACAACATCAAACATGCATTAAAATTGAAATAAACACAACTCGCGCCATTTATATTGGAGCTACCCAGAGACAGACACAAGGACACGTTAAACTTCTAGGTTATATTTTTTTCTGTCGCCGAATAAAATTTGGTAATAGAGCTGAACACATTTAAGCCAAACCGTAATATGCCGTATTCGTTTGAAGTCATATGTAGGTACCAGTTTCAAGTAAATTTTGGAACCGATATTTTTTAGATAACTTCCTCATCTCTCTCTCTAGTCGGTCCCTCATGACTGAGGATCGTGGTCATCAGTGGATGGGTTACATTTGGAGTAGATGATGTGTCTCCATCGAGTCCTGTCCATGGCTTCCTTTGTAATACAACAAAGCTTTGCGGAGTGCGTGTCTTTAATTTGATCGGTCCACCTTGTTGGGGATCGACCTCGAGCTCGTTTGCCATCAGTGTTCCCGATTACGATCAGTTTTTCCAGACTTTCGTCTCCTCTTCGCACTATGTGACCGAAATACGAGATAATTTGTTGATGGCATACTGTAGACAGGCGGGTATTGATTTTTAGGTAAGAGAGTATCGATTTATTGGTGCGTTTTGCGGTCCTCTTCCTCATACTAAACATTTATCGTAGTGTTATTGCACACTTACTACACAGCCCATACATGACGTGCTCTTCCAATTTTAAGGAGGGTAATTAACCTACTGTGCCACGCTGACCAGACGGGTTGGCACAGGGTTTCATTTCAAGCTTTCTTTCTCTTACGATTCGGTTTTCGACCTTTTGCCTTTTGTCGGCCCTTACGACACTTTCAGCACAGTCAGGGGTGGTGACACTATGTATTCTACATTCATCACCACATCGACATTGGATATTGCACACTTATATGCTCATATACAAACAAACTCAAACTCAAACGGAACTTTATTTACGTAGGTTTCATCACAAAACTCTTATAAATCGTCATATTTGTAAATATTATTATCACCTTACGGCCCCTGTCCCACACTAGGTGGTAGTCTCCACACACATATAACAGTCGTCATACCTACATTCACACCTTTCACACACAACTCCTCACTCCTACAATCCCTCCATCTCCCCTGATCGCTCACAATCCCTGCGTTCAATCACATTCATGCCGAAACTACCACCGGTTCGGAAGGCGGCTCTACAGAGAAGAGCCGGCAAGAAACTTTGTAGTTGTTTTTTTTTTTTAAATATTGATCAACTTTACAAAAAACACTTAACAGCATAGTCAGAGCAAGTTCGCAAGATGAGAGAAACACGCTACACGTTTACGCAATGAATGACTAATATACCTTGACATGGCCAATCAAAATTGGTCGGATTTGAATTGAGAGCCAGTGATCTGGAGGTTGCTTTTGGAACTTTCATACCTAAATTATTATTATACTCTACAGAGTATTGTGTGGTACTGTTTCGGACAGAAACGATGAATAAAAAAATAATAAATATTGTATGTATTTAAATGTGTGCATGCTTATACAAAACCAATTCAACAATCTTGAATCTACCAAATTGTCATGAAAAATCCAATGCACATTTATATCCATAAATCAAAATGTGTGTGATATTGAAAACTTTTGAACACACGCGGTTTAAAGTTGAAAACTGCAATAAATCCGTTACGAAATTAGTTTTCGACGACGGAATACTCATCCGTCGAATATTAATCGCTTTCCAATTGCCAATAGTTAAAGCTCAACTTGTTGAGTTATGGCACTTTCAAACTTACAGTTTCAAGAAACATAGGGAATGCTTTGAACGGTGTACGGACAAATGGTAATTAAAAGATAAACGTACATTTTTATCATCATCGTTCAACACACTCACTGTGGCATCTCACAACAGAATTCAGTGTTTGATTCGAAGCATTTAATTTTAATCACTTAGGTACTATGCAACTGTTCCATTTGGTGATGAATTTAAAATACACAATTACACCAACCCATACCATTCCAAGGGTGTCGTCAAAGTCGACTAAAGGAACGCAAAAAGCGCTTCACCAAGCCACGAAAGAAGGAAAACTTGATACAATCCCTGTGCCAACCCGTCTTGCCAGCGTGACACAGTAGGCTAATTTCCCTCCATGAACTTGGAGGAGGCCTGACTCAGTAGCGGGTCATTGATGATCTGAAACTACGACAATGCAATATAAATTTATGATAGTAAGTTGTATTCTCAAATGCAACGTACAAATCTGCATAAAATACGCTTCAGAAATTCAAAGGTTTTCTAACAATGCAGCTTAAGTACGTAATTAGCTCTTCTGTAGCGCAAAATATTATTTTTGAAGTAATAACATAATATATATAGTGTTTTTATAGATAATTATGAACAAATAAGATACGTGTTCGTTAGCTTACTGAGCCACACTTGCCAGACGAGTTAGTATTGGGTTCCTTATCAAGTTTTCCTTCTCTTGTGGCTAGATTTTTGGCCTCACCATCCTTTTGTCGACTCCTACGACACCCTCGGTATGGTATGGGTTACATGTGACTATAAAATGTTATATTAGTAACACAATAAGTTCATATAAACAACATTACCCTTATCTAAAGAAATTGGATTTGAAACGCACGGAGCCGTTCGCGCCACACCGCTATAAACCGTGGTATTGTCTCTTAGGGTATTGATGATAATTCCTGTTTATATCCAATAGAAGAAAGGGAACAGCGATACCAGGCTTGATATATGTGATTCGCTCGCTTAAACGACTTTACCATCATTACTAAGGAAACTCGCATAGAGAGCTAATGCTGGTAAAAATCTGTGTGGTGAGTGGGAGTTCTTGAGCCGGCTCAGTCTATACAAATAAATAAAATTGGAGGGTTTGTTTGTAATTTTAAAATATCCGCTAAATACCAAGTGTTTTAGGGTGTATACACGATACCAATGTATATAGCAAAAAAAAATTTGTCTGTCTGTTTGTTTCGGCTAGGACAGGTTTTGACGGGACTTTTTGTAGCATGAGTAACTTAGGCTTTCATAAGTTACTTTTATTGACACCTACCGCTTTCAGGAGCTCATAGTTACTGAGTCTGCACATTTTTGTGCCAAAGTTAGCCGTATTTCCAATCATTTAAGTGTTTTTGCGAGAAATATAGAAATCGTTGGTCTAGTGGTTAGATGTGCCGCCTTTGGATCAACGGGTCCCGGGTTCGATTCCGGGGTCGGGCAAGTGTCTTTGTCTAAACCAGAGGCACTGGCTCGGAGTCTGGGTGTCATTTCTATCTATAATATGTATGTATTTACAAAAAAAAATGTATATAAGTAGTTTATCATCCATCTCGTTACCATAACACAAGCATTAAGTTGCTTAACTTGGGACGAGATGGCGTTGTGTGAAATGTCCAAGGATATTTATTTATTATTTATTTAATAAGTTAAGTTTTCCTTCTCTTGCGGCTAGGTTTTCAGCCTTGTCACTTCCTTCTGTCGGCTCCTACGACACCCTAAGGCTACAAGCACGAAACGAGCGACGGCGACAAGAACAAACTGCAGTGAATTTCTTTGTTGTTGTACTCGTATTTGTCGCTTGTTTCATGCCCGCCCGAGATATCGCTGCCTGATCGCGTCGCGTCGCTGTCGCCGTCGCGTCGCCGTCGCAACTTTCGTGTCCGCAGCCTTAGGCCGTTTGTCCACCGCCCGCCGGCACCGAACCGTCACCGCGAACGAGATTATTTCGGGCCGAGTTTAAGATGACGACGTGACGGCGATCGTTTGTCCACCGCGACGATATATCGGTGGTTCACTTAAAACAAAAACCGGGCAAACGGTGCGGTGCGACGGTAGTGTGTGGACAAGAACAAACCTGTTTTGTATTGCCGGCACATCGGCCCGTCATAAATCCGTGCCGAGTTCTAGCGGTCACGCCGAACTACACGAAACATCGGTGACCGGGATGACGGTTCTCGGGTGACGGGCGTGAGGTGGACACATGGACATAGTAAATGTAACTATGTATCGCTAACTCGGCGCCGTCATCTCGTTCTCGGTGACGGCCCTGTGACGGCAGCGGTGGACAAACGGCCTTAGGCTGTAATGGGGTGGTGACGCTATGTATTTGAAATCCGTCACCACAGGGACGATATGAATTCTGCTGTAACGCAATAGAGTGGGTGAATAAACATGAACTCAGTTGTCGGAACGCGATTAAAATTTGGTGTTATGAGCATGAGATAGCGTTTTAAGATGGTGTAAAGTTTTAATTATAGTACTTTCAGGGTAATGCGAATCCATTTTGAATGGGGTTGAATTTTGCAAGCAACAATGGCTTGTCATCATCATCGTCACTGCAGCCAATAAAAGCGGCTCCTGCTGCTAGTCCAGGGTTTGCATTTTCTTTAGTCCCCTCCTACGACACCCGCAGGATGGTATGAGGTGATGACACATATAAATTCATCACCTTACAGACTTGTTTGCCTAGTTGTTGGGCCTATAGGAGATTTTAAAGGTGCCTTTGACTTTGTATGGAGAAAAGCGTCGAAAAATCATACTTTGTTCTATTATTTATACTTACATGTGAACTAAAAATTGCATGTACCATTTCTTAGATAGAAAAAAAGTCGCTCGCTATGTGCTGGGGTACTTACCTACTATCTTTTTTTTTTTTTTTAAGTTATACCCTCGCAAAGTCCGTATCGCGGGGACAGTTTACAAACATGAAATTCACGAACACAATTTGACAGCCAGACTCGGACTCAATTCATTTCCGCCCATTCCTGAGCCAGGCCTCTTCCAAGTTCATCGAAATTAGGGACGGAATGGGGTGGTGACGCTATGTATTCTAAATCTGTCACCGCACGGACAACGGCATGTAGTACGCCTTTGTATTTGCAATTTCTAATGGAAGCAGTCATTATGACACTGGATTGGTAGTGGACACTTTTACTGCTTATAATATGGCCACATTCAGTTTAATGTAAATCGTATATTGTTTACTAGCGACCCGCCCCGGCTTCGCACAGGTGCAACGATGAACAGCTAAATTTATCAGTGTTTCTCTACTATATTATGCATGTATTATACATATAAACCTTCCTCTTGAATCACTCTATCTATTCAAAAACCGCTTCAAAATCCGTTGCGTAGTTTTAAAGATTTAAGCATACTTAGGGACGGACAGATGACAGCGACTTTGTTTTATACTATGTAGTGATAGTGATGATACTACTGCTCAGCTCATAAATGACCCACTGCTGAGTCGGGCCTCCTCCAGTCACATGGAGGGTAATTAACCTACTGTGCCACGCTGGCCAGATGGGTTGGCACAGGGTTTCGTTTCAAGTTTTCCTTCTCTTCCAGCTAAGTTTTTGGCCTTGTCATTTTCTTTTGTCGGGGCTTACGACACGCTCAGGATGGCGTGGGGTGGTGACACTCTGTTTTCTAAATCCGTCACCACACGGAAATTCATAAGAAAAATTCTTTATAATTAAGAAAATCATAGTGCTTTTTATTAAATAAATGAAATCACTGCCCTTGATATAATCTGTATAGCGGCGGCTGTTTACAGACATATAATTGCAGAATGCATGTGTCACCAGCCTATCCGATCCTCAGGGTACCGTAATGACGTAGTGGTTAGATGTGCCGCCTTTGGATCAACGGGTCCCGGGTTCGATTCCGGGGTCGGGCAAGTGTCTTTTTCTAAACAAGAGGTACTGGCTCGGAGTCTGGGTGTCATTTCTATCTAGAATTATGTATGTATTAACAAAAAAAAAAGGAATAAAAATTAAATTAAAAATTTAAATAAACCCCCGACACAATGACCTAAGTAACCTATAACAAGTAAAAAATAAAAAAATACATCGCGTTGGGGGACCGCTCCTATTAATTTATTACCTGAAACCCTGGTCCCACAACGCGATGTATTTTTTTATTTTTTACTTTTTATAGGTTACTTAGGTCATTGTGTCGGGGGTTTATTTAAATTTTTAATTTAATTTTTATTTTCTGCTTTTTATAGGTACACTTTTTATAGGTTTGTAATGTGCACTTGATGCGCTTTCATTTGAGACCCCACTCGATTATATTTGCAGACTTTCGGTTATTCTTCCCCACTTTCACCCCCCATAACTTTTAAACGACTCAACTGATTTTCATCAAACATGTCTAAGAACACTCGCCCGTAACTCACCTGTCATACAAAAAAAACTGTATTGAAATCGCTTCATCCGTTCGCGAGCTACGGTGCCACAGACAGATAGACAGACGGACAGACGGACAGACAGACAGACACGTGAAACTTATAACACCCCTCGTTTTGCGTCGGGGGTTAAAAATGTAGTTTATCATCCATCTCGGTACCATAACACAAGCGTTAAGTTGCTTAACTTGGGACGAGATGGCGTTGTGTGAAATGTCCAAGGATATTTATTATTATTATTTATTTACGGTTTAAGGTTTGAATGCCTCGTTGGTCTAGGGGTTAGATGTGCTGCCTTTGGATCAACAGGTCCCGGGTTCGATTCCGGGGTCGGGCAAGTGTCTTTGTTTAAACCAGAGGCACTTGCTCGGAGTCTGGGTGTCATTTGTGTTCGTGAATTACACACTGAATTAAACTGCCCCGCGATACAGGTTATACCTAGTGCAGGGGTTACGTTTAATTAAAAAAAAAAGACAGGTCCAAACATAGCTGCAAGATAAGGAAAGCTTGAAATGAAACGTGGCAACCCGTCTGGCCAATGTGGCACATTAGGCTAATTAGCCTCCATGTTATGGGAGTAGACCTAGTAGTAGTTCTAATGAAATAATAGGTACTATAGATGACATAAGTCTGAATTATCTTTTACCTTCAAAACCTTAACGTCAATGTACTGGCACATAGTGTTCAAGGTATTGTTGTACTAGAAACAATAAATCATCATTTTAAGAGACTGAAGAGGCAGATACAAAGTTATCTAAGTATGTGAAAAAAAACATATTGAGAATTTGAAGGACATGTGTCGAACATAGGACTCGGTAAGTGGGGCTTTTGCATATTGCTGTGGTTTAATATTTTTTTCATCCCATCTATTCGAAAAGTGTCGTTTTATTCCTCTTTAACTGAGAGCAAAGTAGCTCTTTTCGGTTGTAGACTTTTTAGCGGGCAGTAATGAGTTTTTAATCCTCTTTACAATCGTAAGGACCGCGCAATTAACTTTTTGATTTTGGAACATTTAAGCGCTCATACACACCAAAGGCACGCCGCCCGCCAACGGCACAGACATCGACGCATCGGCGAGTGCCATCAACGGCAGCCAACAGCTGCTGCAGTCGGCTGCCGTCGACTGACGTTGTCTGCCGTCGACTAACGTTGGCTGCAGTCGGCAGGCGTCGACTGATGTTGTCTGCCGTCGACTAACGTTGGCTGCAGTCGGCTACCGTCGACTGCCGTTGGCTGCAGTCTGCTGCCGTGGACGGCCGTCGGATGCTGTTGACGGCACTCGTCGACGCGTCGACGGCCTTGTTATTTTCTCATAGAGTGCATCACTTGGGCGCAAAATATTTTTTGGCTCGGGCGATGTTTCTGTATTCTAGTCAAGAATCCACGCTATGCTCGGGATTCTACTATAGAATCCCTCACTTCGGTCTGGATTCAAAAACGTGCCCTCACCGTAAAAATATTACTTTGCTCCCTTGTGATACAATCTACTATTTAAAATAATTGCTGCACCTAATACCTACTGTGGTAACAGCTTTCTAGAAAAGTTTAACCTTACCTAGGTAACGCAATGTTTAAATAAATACAAATGTCCATTTAAAAAATTACAACACTACATTATAAACCTCAAGATAACCTCAGCGTGGTGACAGATTTAGAATACAAAATGTCAACAACAGACACCATACTGAGGGCATCTTTATAGGCGACTAAAGGAATACAAGAGGCAGAACACCTATAGTCCAGTCATCCAGAATAGTAAGTTCACCTCGGAATTCGAGATACCCAGTTGTAAGTCTGTAAATACTTGTATATTGGCACCCTAAAAGTTGTCTCAAAACCTACATATGGTAGGGTGTGCGCAACTATTAAATTTCAAGGTCGAAGGTGACAAAAATTCGCTTCGCTTCGACAAAAAGACGGTATTTTGCGCTTTTTTTGTAAATATCTCATTTTCTATGGGATTTTTGCTATTTGTATATAACATTATTGTTGTATATTATAAAATTCTCTACAAATGTAGTGTATGAACTATCTTATCAATTATTATAAATATTTGTAATTTTTTTTTAGCTATTATATTATATTTTATCATTTTCGCAGTGCTGGTGGGCTTCCCACACGGTGGACCGACGACCTGGTTAAGGTCGCCGGAAAGAAGTGGATGGGGGCGGCCCAGGACCGGCCTTTGTGGAGATCCGTGGGGGAGGCCTATGTCCAGCAGTGGACGTCTTTTGGCTGAAATGATGATGATTAACAAAAAATACTATCAAATTGGGTTCAACTATTCAGGATTTAAGGACATGGACAGACGGGCAAGACATATTAAAATTGTAATAGCGCTCTGTTCTGTTCGGAGCTTAAAACAACTTGATCTTTCGGCACACTATCCACAGTAATATGTTTTGCCCTAATCAGTAGCTGATACAGGTAATTTATTTTCGCAAGAAAGTGCGCATTAATGTCAGGAGCAAGCAATTTATCTTGGGATAATTCGCGTAAAACGCTTATTGGCTGTCATGGCCCGCAAGCAGATAACATGATTTATATCCGTCGACTAATTATTAAAGCGATAAAGACCATCTTTTTGTCGCCATTTGATAGTCTTTTGTTACCTACTGCCTTAAATCGGCTCAAGGTTTGTCAAAATGGATACTCCTCAGTGTAACATGAAATCGTGGAAGACCTTTCAGGAGATGCGACGATGTCATCGCCACGACATCTGGTGACCTCTGGGCAAGAACCGCCCAAAATTGAGAAGATGTTGAAGAACCTCCTCCAAATGCTTCCACATTTGGAGGAGGTTTTTACCACTTTAAACAGTAAACGGCGCTAAACTCCAATAATATACTAAATTTTCAGGACACGTTAGTTTCACAAGAATTGGTATTTATAGTGAAATGTTACTCGTTATGTGTGTGATTTTATTTCATATCTTTAAACATCACTACATAGTATAAAACAAAGTCGCTGTTGCCTGTCCGTCCCTATTTATGCTTAAATCTTCAAAACTACGCAACGGATTTTGAAGCAGTTTTTTTTAATAGATAGAGTGATTCAAGAGGAAGGTTTATATGTCAATATTGCACCCGTGCAAAGCCGGGGCGGGTCGCTAGTATTTTTATAAAAAGGTTATTTTATTTGGACTTATTTGACTCAAATATTGAGTCCACATATGGTTAACTAATGCTAATACAGTTACGTCATGTATGTTATGCTCTACATTACAAGGTTAGTAAATTAATTATCTAGCAAGGGTTCAGAAAGGTGCTTTAGATTAAACAATCTATTGTTTAATTTGAAGTACCTGTTCGGAATTTCAATGGAACAAGGGCTCTTTGTGCTTAAGTCTAAGTGACACTAATTGGACGGACGAGGCGCAACTATTTAGTTACCTATTTCCTTAGTGTTCGGAGTGGAGTGAGTTTCAAATGACTGTGCTAAATTTGTTAACACAAATCACTGTTTAAACAGACTAAGAAGGTCACTTTATTTATTGTAAACGTTATCGTTTTACGTGGATAATCCAAATGGATACCCAGCCGTTGGACACAATCCGAGCTATACAGAAATACGGTGGCGCGCCAGCAGTGAAAGGAAACCGTCCTGGCTTTGGATAAAGTGAACGGGTTAAGAACTGGCTACAAACACTATCATATAATGATATTGAAAACCTTCTGAAACCTTAATAAACACACACACACAAACACACACACACAATCACACACACACACACTCACTCACACACACACACACACACACACACACACACACACACACGCGGAGTGTGGCGTTAATAGCTGCGACACAGTCTAGCACTAATGTAGCTATTTATCGCACATAAATTTATGTATCCCTAGTTTTTAGTTCCGATAAATAAAGTATTTGAATTTGAGTGTCTTTGTTTAAAACAGAGGCACTTGCTATGAGACTGGGTGTCATTTGTTTTCGTGAATTTCATATTTGTAAACTGCCCCCGCGGTACAGGCTATTAACTAGAGCGAAGGTTCCGTTTAAAAAAAGAAAAAAATAGATTTACCCAATAAAACACATAGCCCATAACTCACTACTCAGTAATACTCACTACTGTGCCACTCTGGCCAGACGGGTTGGCACAGTGATTCTTATAAAGTTTTCCTTCTCTTGCGGCTTCGTTTTCAGCCTTGTCCTTTCTTAAAGTTGACTCTTACGACACCCTCTGCATGGAATGGAGTGGTAACATGTATTGTAAATTCGTCACCACACGGAGATTAAAACGCATGGTGTTTCTCCATTACCCCGATTAGGCCCACGGGCTTACCCATACAGTGGTAACCATGCACCGTGACCCTGGTAGGCCTTCGCTTGCCTCGAATAGTAGCACCCCATGCCCTAGTGCATAGTGTCACCACCCCATTCCATCCTGAGGGCGTCGTAAATTCAAATTCAAATTCAAATCATTTATTTTGCTTGGGTCACGATGGACACTTACAAAAAGTCAACACAATATACATAATGAGTCTATATAAAACAAATGGTCTACCATCTACCACCAGTTCGGAACGCGACCACTGCTGAGAAGAACTGGCAAGAAACTCAGAGGGCTTGTCATTTTTTTTTTTTTGCTTTGCGGTCCTAACTCTTATGTATTTAAACAATAACATAATTGAGTAACATCAAAATACTGGCACTGAACAGCTTATTCCCAAGCAGCTGTGTCGTTTACATAATCAGCAATGCGGTAATACGCTTTTTTGTAAAGTTTTGTCTTGACCGTCTTTTTAAAAGCATTGCGAGGCAAGTCTCTAAGTTGCATGGGCAGTTTGTTATAAAAGCGTATACATTGACCCATGAATGAGTTGCTTATTCTGTGGAGACGAGTACAATGGACAGCAAGATTATTCTTGTTTCGTGTATTCACATTATGGATATCACAGTTCTTACTAAAGTTATTAATGTTTTTATGAACATACATCAAATTTTCAAAAATATATTGAGATGGCACGGTTAGAATATTTATTTCTTTGAATTTATCTCGTAGAGAAGTTCTAGGAGCAAGGTTATATATAGCTCTTACAGCCCTTTTCTGTAATATGAATATGCTATTAAGGTCTGCACAGCATCCCCAGAGAAGTATCCCGTAAGTCATGATACTGTGGAAGTAACTGAAGTAAACTATTCTAGCCGTATCGACATCTGTGAAAAGTCTAATTTTTTTAACAGCAAAAGCCGCCGAGCTGAGTCTATTAGATAGCTTTTCTATATGTGAGCCCCATTGTAGTTTATTATCAATGGTTATGCCTAAAAATACGGTTGACTCAATCGGTTCCAATATTGTTCCATTCAGTCGTACATTGGCCTGATTCTGAACAACATTGGGCAGTGAAAACTTGATGCATTTAGTTTTCTTTTCATTTAAAAGCAAGTTATTCATATTAAACCAATGGACAACTGTAGAAAGTGCATTGTTCACTTCGTCGAAATTTTGTAGCTGTCGTTTAATTTTAAACAACAAAGAAGTATCATCCGCGAACAATACAATACCGTGGTTATTTCTTACATAATAAGGTAGGTCATTGATGTAAACAAGGAACAAAAAAGGACCAAGAATCGAACCTTGGGGCACACCAATAGTGACCATGGATCCGTGTGATTTTATGCCATTGACATCAACCTTCTGAATTCTATTACTAAGGTAAGATTTCAGAAGGCTGAGGGCTTGTTTGCGGATACCGTAATGGTGTAACTTCCTGATGAGGATATCATGATGAACACAATCGAAAGCTTTTGATAAATCACAAAATACGCCGAGTGCATCATGTGAATCCTCCCAAGCCTCAAAAACGTACTTCAATAGTTGAGTTCCAGCATCAGTAGTAGAACAATTTCTCGTAAAGCCGAACTGGTTAGGATGTAGCAATTTGCAACCATTGAAGTGCGTTAGTAGTTGTAATAAAACTAGTTTTTCAAAAATCTTGCTAAGCGTTGGTAGTACTGAGATTGGTCGAAAATTAGAAGGATCTGAAGTACTACCTGATTTAAATAAGGCTAATATTTTACTGTGTTTCATGAGATCAGGAAATTCACCATGTGCGACACAATCATTGAAAATACCTGCTAAGACCGGTGCGATTACCTTAATTATAGGCGAAATGGTTTTTACAGACATTCCCCACAAGTCTGCAGTACTTTTCATGTTAAGAGAATTAAAAGCGCTAATAATATCTTTGTTGTTAATCCGAGTAAATTCAAAGATTGTGTTACACTTATCGAGACTGCTTTTCAATAGTAACTCAGCGGATGAAGGAGAGGACTGTAGCGATTCTGTAGTTTTAATGGGAATGTTAAGTAAGAGCCGACAAAAGGAAATTACAAGGCAGATCACCTAACCGCAAGAGAAGGAAAACTTGACACAAACCCTGTGCCAAGCGTGGCACAGTAGGCTAGTTAGCCCTTCATGTAACTGGAGGAGGTCCGACCGAACAGTGGGTATGGGCTGTGTATTAGTATGCTCTTAGTGCGCCCCAACAACTCTCTAAGAGGGAGGTGCGTCCAATATACAATTGACCTGCACGTCAAGCAATGCCTGGCTCAGGCGAACGTCGAACTTTTTTGTTTTTTTTTACGTTGGAAATCACAAAGGTATTATCACAAAACTCTTATAAATCGTCATATTTACAGTTACCATTATCATCATCTTACGACCCCTGTCCCACGCTAGGTGGTAGTCTCCATACACACCTATCAGTCGTCATATCTACAGTCACACCTTTCATACACAATTTCTCATTCTTACAATCCATTCATCTCTCTTGATCTCCCACACCCTTACGTCCACCCACATTCATGCTGAAACTACCACCGGTTCGGAATGCTGCTCTACAGAGAAGAGCCGGGAAGAAACTCTCATGGATACCCGACCGCTTTACGCCAGCCGGGTTATGTGGGATTCCGGGACGCGGAAAGATGGTAGTTGTGCCCCAACCTACCCACTAAAACCAACGGTGTCCCTCAGATGCCCGAAACAGGGCCGCGGGTTTCACTCCTTCAGATGGGGGAGCATGCACCGCGATCAGTCGATCGTCGAACTGGTCTATCATCACTCTATAGCCTCTGTCGTGAAGCCATGACACGATTTACTCTAAAAACATTTCCACATGGATAATGAAAACTCAACTATGATACTAGCAAATAAAGACTTGCGTTGTAAACAATAAAATTTTGATTAACAATTCGGAAAACACAATTTTAACATTTTACGATTACACCGCGTGAACCCGTATACGAATCACATAGGGCGGGTAATAAAAGGTGAGCACGTTTCGTTGTAATTTAACTTGAGCTCGAAGCTGCATTGCTCGATTCAAGTTACAACAATATAATTCTACGCTGAGTTAACTTGAAAATGACAAATGTAAATTAGGGATGTTATGGATATCCGTATCCTTAACCGAAACCGATATAATATTTTTCATATATCCGTATCCATATCCGGATCCGAAATTATATATCCATAACATGCCTAATGTAAATGTTCGCTCTATATAGGCACACATATGTAGATATATGCTTTACATTTTTTTAAATGTTGCTTACTATGTTTAATTCGGTGTGCTATCCTTAATTTACGTGTGGTGGCGGATTTAGAATTTATAGTATCACAACCCCGTTCCATCCTGAAGGTGTCGTAAAAGCCGAAAAAACGATACGATAAGGCCGAAAACCTAGCCCCAAGATAAGAAAAACTTGATAACAAAGTGTGCCAACACAGTAGGATAGTCACCCTCCATGTAATTGGAGGAGGCCCGACTTAGCAATGGGACATTTATGGGCTGAGAAGTAGTAGTTAACTTTATTAAGTTCGACATTTAGACATAATAACTTTGATAATGTTAAGTTAATTTGATACAAATGTGACATCCTAAGTAAACAAAAACATAATTAAACTTGCAACCAAGCTTTAATAAGTATTTTTCATGAAATATACGGCTTCCTCCAACTACGTAAACAAAAATTTGACTACTGTGCCACATTGGTTGCCACAGGATTTCGTATCAACTTTCCCTCGCTCAGGACAATGTAATTACCAATACGCCCACTGTACACAATAATGTGATGTCCTGAAACCAAACACATGTTCAGGTAATTTGAAAGCTCTATGATTAATGCTCGCTAATAAGATTATGCGCAGTAATTACCGCAAACTGAATTAAGATACTAATAGTGTAAGCATGAATAATATATTACGTTGTACAACACAATTTTATAAACCTACATAACAATCTATACTAATAACAATTATAATCGTCGCCCATCCCGCAGTTTGAAAACGAAAGTTTTCGAACAGTGCGTCCTACCCGTCATGACCTAAGGGGCGCCGAGACGTGGACACTCACAGTGAGACTAGTCCACCAGTTTGAGAGGCAGAGCAGGCTATGCTTGGAGTTTCTCTTAAAGATAGGCTCCGTAACGAGACTATCCGACAGAGAACCAAGGTCACCAACATAGCTCAGAGAAGGAAGTACTGGTCCGATTTCGTAAAATCTTTCATTGTTGTATAGTCCATTTATCGAGGAAGGTTACATGCTATATTTTATTTTCAAAAATTTAGGGATTCGTAAGAAAATTGCAATTTTGAAATCCAAGGTTTCCATGTTATATATATTATCTCTAAGTAGCATCGGCTGTATGCGAAGCGGAGATAAGCACGGGCTCGAAGCCCACCAAGCAAAAGCTAGTGTAGGTATATAAAACAGACTGATGAGGCACTGGCAGTGGGCTGGTCATATCTGTAGAAGAACCGACAAACGCTGGGGTTGACACGAGTTCTTGAGTAGAGACCGCGAATCGGCAAGCGTAGCGTGGGACGGCCCTCTGCTAGATGGAGCGACGATCTGCGAAAGGTTGCAGCAGCTGGATACGTCAAGAAGGCAGGGCGCTATGGCGCTCTTTAGGGGTGGCCTATGTTCATCACTGGACTAATGTGGGCTGATGATGATGACATAAAAATGTAATGTATTCGACTTAACTCAATGGGCTTGACTGAAATACGCAGATGTGCGTTTATTTTTATCGCCTAGAAATGCAGTGAAACCACAATAACGTTTTACGACTCAATAAGGATTTATTTAAAATCTGTATTCAGCTTCGAAACGACTGTGGTAAGACTTAAATGGTTTTAAAGGAGTATTTTATTGTATTTCTTTTTGCGTGAGCGCACCATTAACGAGATACATTTTATCGTTTTTTTAACAAAGTACGCAGACTTTTATAGATTTTACAGTATATACTCGTAGATATATCTACTGCTTAGTTGAACAACTAGTAAGTTTAATTGACTAGGACATCAGCATAATTATTATTTCATAAATTTTGCACCACTGAGTCGGGCCTCCGCCAAATTCTTGGAGGGAAATTAGCCTACTGAACACATCGGCAAGACGGGTTGGCTCAAGTTTTGTGTCATGTTTTCGTTCTCTTGTGAGTTCCTTCCTTCTCTAGAGGTTACCTAGAACCACTTGCGTTCCTTTTTATTTTAAAAAGTTTGCAGTAAGAATATTTATATAGATATATTCACTGCTTGGTTTAATAAACGTGTAAGTTTAAATGATTGCGTACGTAATAAAAATCTAATAAAGGGGATGTCCCACCAACAAACATTTACGATCAGTGTTTTGACAATTATTGAATATATTTTGATATCTAGAATAAAGTAGACAAAATTTTCACATTAAAAAAAATTATATCGACGTATGGACCTGAAGCAATAGCTTACATTTTATTAAGTCCAAAATAACGCGAAAATACATAAAAAGGTAATAGTCTGCAAAATTCTCTTTAATGTCTATTTATGTAAAAGTGACTATGGAAAAAATGCCTTTATATTACGTTTTCCCTGAACCCGGATTGGTATATATAGAAATAAATTCATCCATGTCTTTGAAATTATTAATAGAAATAGTCTTTGTATTTTCGTTAAGGTTCTATTATTAAACTAGATAATATAAAATAAAAAAGAAGCAGATAATCCAGGTTTGTTTTTTAAATGTTTTATATTATTTTCTATATATGTATTTAAATAAAAAATAATGTTTGTATGTATGTCCTTTATAGATTCGTAAACGATACATTTGATCGTGTGATGATCTTCAGCTGAAGATCACGAGCACAGGAAGATTACTGAACAAAAAAATTCGTTCCTTCAAATTTATTTTAGTTAGTAGCGTAGTAACGCGCGCATGGCACAGCTATTCTATTATAGTATTCTATATTTTCTATTGTGTTCTTTATTCCCAAATAAACGGTATACGCTGTAAAAGTCTGAGTTGTAGTAGTAATCAAATGAAGCAGTTTTTTTTTTGTTAATGCCCGCTATGATGTCAGTGCACGGCTCCAACTGAAAATCATGGCCACACTCAGTGGCATCACAGCTGAGTTGGAGCCATTTGCAGGCTCACACCCATAACTATATTTGTATTTATTGTGTTAAATTTAAGTAGTCGTTTTTTGTATGTTAGTAAAATAAGCATTTTTTTAATACATATTGTGAGCTGCAATAAAATTATTTTCTTTCTTTCTTTTCATGTTTAAAATGTTTCTTCATCTACTTATCAACATGAGTGAGATATCGACGTTTTTCTGAAGCAGACTATAACTACAAAACATGGGTTCCATGGGTAAATATCAAGTAACCAGCCATCGCCAATATTAACCTATGTATGTACCTAGGGTGACGGATTTAGAATACATAGTGTCACCACCTCATTCCATCCGGAGGGTGTCGTAAGAGCCGAGAAAATGAAATTATAAGACCGATAACCTCACCGCAAGAGAAGGAAAACTTGATATGAAACCCTGTGTCAACCGGTATACTGACGTAGGCTACTGACCCTCCCTTTGATGAGAGGAGGACCGACTCTGCAGTGGATCATCTATGATCTGAGTAGTGGTAGTAGTAATAATCAAAAGAAGCAGTTCTATGTTTAAAATGTTTCTTGATTATTAGCATGACGTCGTTGTCAAACCAAAATCTGCTATGTGCAAAAACTCTATTTTGAATTAACGAGTAAAAACATTTTCGTATACAATTTTATATGAAGGGGAACTCCAAATAATATTGTCTTTGTAGCTGAAACATACTTCTAGGCAGTCCTTTGACGTGTTAGCTTATTTGTACATACATATTTTATAGTAAAACTAGTGGCCCGCCCCGGCTTCGCCCGTGCAAAGCGGGGGTGGATTATACATATAAACCTTCGCCTTGAATCACTCTATCTATTAAAAAAACCGCTTCAAAATCCGTTGAGTAGTTTTAAAGATTTATGCATACATAGGGACGGACAGAAGAATGCGACTTTGTTTTATACTATGTAGTGATAGTGACGTGCATTAATACATAATTATGCAGATTTTGGTTTGACAACGACGATGAGCGAAATATCGACGTTTTTCTGAAGTAGACGTTTACTACATAACATCATCATTTCAGCCAAAAGACGTCCACTGCTGGACATAGGCCTCCCCTAAGGACTTCCACAAAGGCCGGTCCTGGGCCGCCCGCATCCCGGCGACCTTAACCGGTCCACTAGCACTGCGCTTTCCGGAACGCGATCGCCACTCGATGACTTTTCTGCCCCATCGGGCATCGGTCCTGCGCATTGGTACAAAACATGGGTTCCAGTAAATATCAAGTAACCAGCTATCGCTATTATTTTCCTATGTACGTATGATAAATCACAATAGATTGTAATCTTAGCAGACACGATAATCAATTTTGGGCCCACTGTAATAACAATGTGTACAACAGCAATTTGTAATCTGGTTACCGAAGAATTTTCAAGAGAACCAGTTTTGTTGTTCCAAACGCGGTTAAAGTTATTGCTGGTTCATTAAATCCGAACAAAGTATTGAACTAAATACCTAAACAAGAGTATTAGTTTAGGAAATGTGTACATTATTTTAAAAGTAGAACTTTAGCGAACATAGAGGCTATTTTTTTAGCAGTTTATTTGAAACTGCTAAGAAAATTGAAAACAACATGAATGAATTTATTTCTATAGACGAGTATGTACCAACACACAACATTTGTAAATATTGTTGTTTTGGTTTATGTATCGTGTATACATCTAATTACACTTACTAAAAAGCGGTTGTTTAATATTACAATCGGACACTCCAAATTGATGTATTTGTATAAATAGATTTGTACAGCAGTGTAGCCAAGGTTTTCATATTGCTAACCAAAGAAGTTTAACAACTGAAATAATCTATAATCTACTTTTTCAGTCAATGATATTTTACCTTTATGTGTTATTTGCGGATTACCATACCTTAATATACAAGTGTATAGATTGACTGATTAGTCTTTTAATTAAAAATATCCGATTTTAAGTTAAAAATGCTCCATGTATGTACAAGTTGGTGTATCAAAAACCGTATAGTCATACCAAAAAGATAAAGATACTTTGTTCAAAATGTCAGGAAAAAAGCACATATTTCTTTTTTAATACGCTTTTATTTGCTCCAGACGTATGTTAGTATCTAACGGAATTTTTGAAAATTATTTTGACCCCCTTCATAACGTCAGATTAACTCGAAATTTGGAATACTTATTAAGGACCGATGACAATTCAATATTTTAAACATTTTGACCCATTATCCTTACTACGATAATAATAATCAGGATCAGCGATTTTTGTTTTCCTGAGACGCGGAGTGTCTACTTCAAGACTATTATAGGAATCTACCAGGCGCGCAGATCACCTATCTCTCGATTACTAAAAAATGAGAAATAAATAATAGTTAAAAAAAACTAAGAAATACGCTTTTACTAAAAAATAGAATATAAATTTTAATTAAAAATAGTGACAGAAAAATATTTTATTGTAAAAAAAGCGTGAGTGCATGGTATTTATAGTTCTAAATATTTTATGAACAGATATGACTAGAAGGGTTATTTTGATAATATCCTGAAAAGCACCCCACGCTTTTTTTTACAATAAAATCATTTTTTATGACATTACTTTTTATTGAAATTTATTAAAATTTATTTTCTATTTGTTAGTAAAAGCGTTTTTTTAAGTATTTTTAAAGTAATACTTTTTGTAATATATTTTTTACATAGAACTGTTCCTTTCGGCAGGCTCTATGCCCTTACTTTGAATTATGTATCTGTATCTACTGCCACTCAGCCCATAAATGACCCACTGCTGAGTTGGGCCTCCTCCAACTACAGCGGAGGTAATTAGCCTACTGTGCCACGCTGGCCAACGGGTTGGCACAGGGTTTCGTTTCAAGTTTTCCTTCTCTTGCGACTAGGTTTTCGGCCTTGTCATTTCCTTTTGTCGGCTCTTACGACACCCTCAGTATGGAATGGGGTGGTGACACTATGTATTCTAAAACCGTCACCACGCGGAGACCTTGTGTAAATATATTGATCGTGTTGCCAATTCAAATTTAATCACACGCCCATATGACATCCATTAAGATTATGACGTATGCAATTGATTGTACTCACGATACGCGGTATCAGTTAATAGATCAGTAGCATCACTTAAGGGGCTGTCCATTAATCACGTGATGTTTTTTTATAACATTTTTTAACCCATCTCTCCCCCTTGGTGATACGTGGTGAGGTTTAAGACTACCCCCCACCCGCTATCAAAAATCACGTGTGATTTTTAGTACCTACAAAGAAGCTTAAACACGCCGCTTTTCGGTTCAGAAATGACACGTTTGCCGAAAAATGAAATACACGTGATATCTTACTATTATTTAGAAATAATAATTTTGTTTTATTATTATATTTCACTTGTGTAACTGTAACTAACCCATGGACCTCTGCTGTCTGATAAATAAATAAATTGTTATTATTATACCCCCCATACCCCTTGGTGATGCTTCATAATTTTTGTGGAACCCCTCCCTCCCCCTTTCCAACCTCACGTGATTAATGGACAGCCCCTAACCCAACAGTCACCGGGCACTGCCATTTTAATACAGTGAACTTGTATATTTGTTGACGGATTCTGTCCGTCAAGTCACAACTTTTTTTCCATCTTGAGGGTGTCGTAAGTCCAATAATTTGAAAAGAAGCAACTACAGAGTTTCTTGCCGGCACTTCTCTGTAGAGCAGCATTTCGAACCGGCAGAGTTTCAGCATGTGCAAAGTTGTGAATGTAGTTATGACGACTGATAAGTGTGTATGGAGACTACCACCTAGCGTGGGATAGGGGCCTTGAGATGATTATTGTAATCTATACAAATAAATAAAATTGGAGTGTCTGTTTGTAATAATAAAATAATTTATAATTTTATTTAATTTAATTTATAATTTTTCAAATTTTTGTCTCTTTGTTCTGGCTAATCTCGAACGGCTTTACTGATTTTGACGGGACTTTCATAGCTGATGATGTAAGGAGTAGCTTAGGCTTCTTTTTTTAAGCTAGCTTCGCCCCGCGGCGTCACCCGCGGTACGACAATAACCGCGGGTAACATCGCGGGACTCGGCTAGTTGTAAATATATGATGATTTATAAGAGTTTTGTGATAGAATCTACAGCCCTGAAGCAGGCAGTCAGGGATCGCTGATGGTTTTAGTGGGTAGGTCCGCGCTCTAATTGCCATCTTTCCCCGCCTCAGAGTCCCACATACCCCGGCTAGTCACTAACGGCAGTAGTATTGCATGAGGATTTCCAATGAAAAAAAAAGAACTGCAAACTACTGCAAGCGAGCGAAACCTTGGTAATACCATTCGGCCAACGTGGCATACCAGGCTAATTACTCTCCATGTAATTGGAGGAGGGAGGGTATATAGATTTATGATGATGACTATATTATTCAAAAACCCTTTTCTCTTCTTCACTATCACTATCACTACATAGTATAAAACAAAGTCGATGTTTTCTGTCCGTCCCTATGTATGCTTAAATCTTTAAAACTACGCAACGGATTTTTTTAATAGATAGAGTGGTTCACGAGGAAGGTTATTTATAATACATGCATTATTGCACCGTGGTCGCTAGTATAGTATACAAACGAATTGCGTAGACAAACGCAATTCATTTGTTTCATATCAGAAGTGTGTCCTTTAAAGAATCGTTAACTACGCAGTTGATCATTTGATGATCTTCAGCAAAGTGTTGTGCACGAAGGTTTAAGAACAAAAATATTTAAAAAATATGCATATTTGTGTATATTTTTTGCAAATTTATTTTACGAGTAGTTAGTGGCGTAACAACGCGCGCAGTTTACAGATAGTATATCACAAATTAAATTAGTGTCATAAATTTATGATTGCCACGGTTCCCTAATAAATTTTTGAAATAATTTGTAACTAGCTGACCCGGCAAACATTGTACCGTCTCAGAATCAATAAATAAAATCCCTGAATGGTCATTCAAAAATGTTTCAACTTTATTAAAATATGTGCAAACTTAACTGGAACAAAAATAATACGTATTAAAAAAATGATTTCATATTTTCTTTGTTTTCATGTTCATCTTTTAAACCTTTCCTTGACTTCCTCGCATATAGTGGCATCTCGAGTTTTAGCGAGACTAATGAACAGCAATTCATTTTTATTTTTAGAGGGTTGCTTCCTTAACATAACATTATCTTATATCAAAAGTATCAATAGTAAAGTCGAATCACAAACACGTTTAAAGAGTGCTAGCAAAACAAAGCACAAATGGTTGTTTTTGAGGCCGTAACACTAAATCTGGGATTGTCACATTCCTAGAATGTATGTAGGAGGGAAATACACGAATCATGCTATCACGTACAACTGAACCAATTCAAATACGTGCTTGGATTCGCCGATAGGCTTTGTGTAAAATCTATCAACAGAATGACTCTTTAGGGAAAGTGATATATCATCAGATGTCCCTTGGTGTCGATGAATATTTTATGTTCATGTGGAGTACGGTGTGTTTGAGATATTTAAATTCACAAGTCAGAAAAAGAAAGACTCGTTGGTCTAGTGGTTAGATGTGCCGCCTTTGGATCAACGGGTCCCGGGTTCGATTCCGGGGTCGGGCAAGTGTCTTTGTCTAAACCAGAGGCATTGGCTCGGAGTCTGGGTGTCATTTCTATCTATAATATGTATGTATTTACAAAAAAAACGTATGTAAGTAGTTTATCATCCATCTCGTTACCATAACACAAGCATTAAGTTGCTTAGCTTGGGACGAGATGGAGTTGTGTGAAATGTCCAAGGATATTTATTTATTTATTATTTATATAATTAATTTGTTTAGAACAAAGTAACTGACGAAGCATAAAACCTATCCGTAAGAGAAAGAGAACTTGACATGAATATGTGGCCATTGTAAACAAGACCATTGATTTGAAAAAAAGCAACTATAGAGTTTCTTGCCCGCTCTTCTCTGTAGAGCAGCATTCCGAACCGGTGGTAGTTTCAGCATGAATGTGGGACGCAAGGATTGTGGGAGATCAAGAGAGATGAATGGATTGTAAGAATGAGGAATTGTGTATGAAAGGTGTGACTGTAGGTATGACGACTGATAGGTGTTTATGGAGACTACCACCTAGCGTGGGACAGGGTGCGTAAGATGAAGATAATGGTAGCTTTAAATATGACGAATTATAAGAGTTTCGTGATATAACCTACGTAAATAAAGTTCGTTTTGTTGAGGAGGCTCTATTCAACAGTGGGTCATTTATGGGCTGAGTAGCAGTGTTCCCAACCGTACGATAATTATCGTATATGTACGATAATTTGGACCTACGTACGATGTACGATAACATATTATTATCGTACGCAGATTGTACGATAATTTCGCAGATTGTACGATAATTTCCATCATGATGTAGAATTTTCAATATTTGACTACGCTGATAGTCCAGCATTATATTATTTTGCCCAATAAAATCTTTAAGTATGATAATTTCGGCCGATATACGATAATTTTACGCCCCTTGTACGATAATCAGTCCGCTTCAGGTTGGGAACACTGCTGAGTAGTATAGTCGTGGTATAACATACATACTTCAAAGATCGTCAGGCAGAACGGTCGTTTCAAATGCCTCAAAAAATATGCATTCGAAGATCAAAGGTTAATCTAGGACAAATATCACATCAGCAATAGGTACAAGCCACAAGACGTACGGTGTGGAGGGAAAATATACTAGGTTATAAAAACGTAGTACCAACACCAAGTTATATAACTCACGCACACATGAAACTGAATAACACCCATACTTTGTTCGGATTTACTCTTGTACCCTAGTATACATATATCTGACGAAACCTATTCTTGTCGATGTTATGGAAAAGTCGTAAAAATACGTAAATACGCGAAATATTTTCTTGTGAAACGAAAACTTGTATTTCTTCGGGCGGCTTTTACCACTTATTGATAAACAATAAAACACACAAAATGCGTCTTCCGAAGAAGGAAAATTTGTAGAAAATCATACTCATATCAGCACAGAAAATCTTACTTACTATTTATACCGCTAGGGGGCGTAAGCCCTGCAGCTGATGGTAAGTGTTTGCCGTCGCCAATGAATGTTTGCAGCACCAGATTCTGATGGTATAACGCACCGTTGACCCTGCATAAATAGGTTCGTTCATGCTTCCCATGTGTCCATGTAGTGACGGATTTGGAATACCTACTGTCGCCACCCCATTTCAACCTGAGGGTGTCTTAAGAGCTGGCAAAAGTAAATGATAAGGCTGAAATCGAGCCACAAGAGAAGAAAAACTTGATACGAAACCCAATGCCAACCCATCTGGCCAGTGTGAAACAGTAGGCTAATTACCCTACTTATAGTTGGAGGAGGCCCGACTCAGCAGTGGGTCATTTATGGGCTGAGAAAGTTGAAGATGCTTCCCATAATTGATACAATACGACGATATTGATATAATACGAGTATGACAAATCAACCTAAGCGAGTGATTGTGATTGTGTGCAAGTGAATGTGGTGTTCAAAAGATATATTTCTGGCCTGCTCAAATTATTCGTAAAACGCCATCTATTTAAGGCGTGTAGTACTACTGAAGTTCGTGCCTGTGGGATTTGTCTTTCTATTTTAGGGCATAAAGGTTTTCATTTAATTTGAACGTACTGCGCCATCTAGTCACAGTTATGAAATTTATCTTGTTACCTTGAGAAACTCTCGCTTCGAATCATACTGAACAGATGCCACTAGTAGTACGTAGTATGATTTGAACGACTTTGTTACTTTGTTTTGTATTAAACATTATAAACCTTCCACTTGAATCACTCTATCTATTTAAAAAAAACCGCTTCAAAATCCGTTGCGTAATTTCAAAGATCTAAGCATACATATGGACGGACAGACGACAGTGACTTTGTTTTATATCTATTTTCTATTTTTATATAATCTAAAAACATTTATATCAGTCCTTAAATACACTTAACCCAACATATATATTACCTTACAAAAAGCCGTCAATCTGAATACTTGCTGCCTTGTACGAAAGTTTCTGCAAACTGAACCAGATATTCCTCAACCACGTACGATAAATCAACCTTCGCAAACGCCACAAATAACAATTAATCAAAATTAAACGTCCATACAGGTCGCACTTCAAAATCTGTCTGATGTACACTCGGCTAAGGCCCGTGTGCATCAAATTAATAATTTATGATAAGAAGAAGAAGTTATGAAGATACTTGTCACCCAGCTTCCACAGTGTTTTGCCTACTCTGCTGTGTCCCCCTAACAGAATGTCAGTAAACACCAATTATCAAACTAAAAAAAAAATTTGGTTACTATTATACAAAACTTTTTTTAAATCGTCATACTACAGTATGCCAGTAACATCGTTATATTTTGACCTTTGCTCCACGCTAGGTGGTAGTGTCCATACACTCTTATCGGCGTCATATCTACATGTACGTCTCAATATTATGCATGTTCTCATTCACACAGTCCATCCATCTCTTAACCCAGATCCTAAAGTTTTTCTACATTCATACTGAAACTACCGGTTCCGAATGCTGATCTACAGACTGCAAAAAAATCTGTAGTGGCTTTTTAAAAATGATTTGCCTGGTATCATCGATCTCTAATAATTATTAGTGATCGATGCCTGGTATATAAAAAAGCTGCACTATACTAACACATAGTGAGAGCAAATTCGCTAGAGGATAAAACACGCGACACATGGATGTAATAAACATTAAGCCAACACAACAGGCCCAGGCAAATAAAGCTCCTCGAATAAATTGGTATTCGGTGAGTCATTGCTCACACATACAGTTTGCAATCATTTCCTCAATCCCTAAAGATAAGATATAAACTACCCGTTCATTGGGATATATCTCGCAAGAGGCCGAAGGAACAGAGCACAGGTACAAAATGTCAGTCACCTCCAGGCATCATGGTACTCAGATAATCATTCACGCGGTAATAACTTGTTTAAACTCTACGATAGGTAAGTCCGTAACTGAGTTATATTAAATCTAATAATCTATACAAATAAATAAAATTGGAGTGTCTGTTTGTAATAATAAAATAACCACCTTTTACTAAATGCGTAAGTATGTATACACAGTACGTAGACCAAAACAACATTTTAATTTTTTTTTGTCTGTCTGTCTGTCTATCTGTCTGTCTGTCTGTCTGTTTGTTCCGGCTAATCTTTCTTGAACTTTCACTGATAGGTAGCTAATTATATAAGGAGTAACTTAGGCTACTTTTTTTTAGACTAGCTTCGCCCTGCGGCGTCACCCGCTGTACGATAATAAGTAAGCGCGGGTGAAACCGCGGGGCGCAGCTAGTACTAACTATAAACATATCGGCTAGATATACAAATTAACTTTTAATTATATTATCTAGGCTTTTCAGATATTGAAAGTTTAAAGTCGATTCATTTTCGAGTAAATTCTATGTGCCCAATTTCGAACCAATAGCTCCAAATAGCTATACAAAGGAGACAAACGAATTAAATTATTAGGAGAACCTATTTCCATTATTTGGTTCAAGCTAATCATAAACAACAAAAAGAATTGTAACATGTTGTTTTAAAAAAATAAATGAAATCAGAGCCACATTCAGGCACCGCAATGTAATAAAAATACAATCCAATACCTCTTTTTATTGTATTTGTCCCTCGAAATCAAATGTTACCCAATCGACTATGATACACAACAATCTTCTACAAAAACCCCTATTCTGTGACCTGGAAAAGATCGGGTACTAAGCCCTTTTGATTTTGCTCGCTGATACGCTAGCTTGGTGTTAAAAAATTATTGGATTTTCTCGTCCGTTCTCAAATCCTTGCGTCTAAATGGGGATTACACGCTTTAGCTTTTACATAGTTACAGGCTGTAACATAATACCAATACTCAGTGGTACATTTAGATTTAACTAGCGGCCCGTCCCGGCTTCGCCCGGGTGCGATGTTACCCCCGGATATTGTCGTACCGCGGGTGCCACCGCGGGGTGAAGCCAGTCTAAAAACCCAAAGTTTCTCCTTATGACATCAGCTACCTTTCAGTGAAAGTCCCGTGAAAGCATACATAGGGACGGACAGACGTTGCTTTATACTATGTAGTGATGATGATAATGATTTACATTTTTTTAATAGACTTTATGAAAGAACTGTGAAAGGTAACTGATATGAAATGGGGTGTGGACACTATAATTTTGTTAATATCTTTAGATATTGATGCTGTTTTTGTTGCTAATATTTTCTGTGAACGATAAATGTATCAAGTTCTCAGTAACGTGAGTTGTTTTTGTGCCAGTACATTAGGTCTTTGTCTGCTTGTTTTATTATAATAGTTTTGATATTAATTGGATAGTTATAGTGTGTTCAGTTGTTTTTGATAGTCTTACTTTGTTCCTTATAGAAGTTTCACACGAATGCGGCCTGATGTTTCGTGTACATGAAAAAGATTCTCGATTGAGTTAATAATTGTTTAAGTAAATGATTGAATGTTTTGTAATGTTTAATATGCTTAGTTATTGAATGATTTTTTTAAATTATGAATCTAGACACCACTACGTTAATTTTTAATTTATGACGTGATTATATTTAGATGCAATTTTTCTGGTATCGAATTTAAAAAATTATAATTTCATCATTTTAAAATAGCGTGCATCCCATTTTTTTATTATACCTAAATAAAGGGTGTTATTTATGTTCATGTTTGTACACTTAAGACATCCCGAACGTTAGCCTGAGTGAGATTAGAATGGCCCTTAAGCAACTTAGGAACAACAAGGCAGCGGGTGATGACGGAATTACTGCAGAACTCCTGAAGAAGGGTGGAGAACCGATCCCTATGCCCCTTCAGACGTTGTTTAATTCAGTCATACTCGAAAGACGTGGATGTGTGGTGGTGCTGTCCTTCAAGAAGGGCGAGAACACCTTTTTGAAGAACTACAGACTCATCTCACTTGTGAGCCATGTCTACAAGTAGTAGGATACCTTGTATTGAGGTTAAGTTTACGGTCGTAATTCTTTTTGTCAGCTGTAATGACACCCTCAGGATGGAATGGGGTGGTGATACCGTGTATTCTTAATCCGTCACCACACGGACAGTCGCTGTCGTCTGTCCGTCTCTATTTATGCTTAAATCTTTAAAACTACGCAACGGATTTTGAAGCGGTTTTATCTAATCGATAGAGTGTATCAAGACGAAGGTTTTTAAGTATAATACATACATAATATTGTAGAGAAACACTGATAAATTTAGATGTTAATCATTGCACCCGTGCGAAGCCGGGGCAGGTCGCTAGTGATTAATATACTCGATATCTTCTATAATTTTCATATTCAATGATATATTTTCTATAGCAGACTTGTATGATAGTTATTACGTAAAAATTCTCCGTCTAAAGTACACTCACGATCGTTCAAACTCGGTGCCAAAGAATTCTTGAGGTAGATTTTCATTATATTTTGCAGTGATTGATTATACAGACGCAACCGATCGGTCGGGATATTGAAAGAGTATAATAATAACACTGAAGTTGAGCAGCTATACAAAATTGAGGCCATTGTATGTAGGTAAAAAACGTAGAAATTGGTTATAGAAAAGTACTGCAAGAACCATTAAAAAAAACATGTCTTTAACAAAAACAAGGGAATAACAACCATATGAAGTCGAGCACCTTGTGGTGACGGATTTATGATTAGAATACACAATGTCACCAGCCCTTACCCTCCTGACAGTGTCGTAAGTAGGCGCCTAAAGGTACCCAAGAGGTTAGCCGCAAGAGAAGGAAATCTTGATACAAACTCGTGTTGCCAGCGTAGCACAGTAGGCTAATTTCCCTCCATGAATTTGGAGGAGGCCCGACTCAGTGGTGGGTCATTTATGAGCTGAACTGATGATGGTGACGGTGATACTTAGTACCTTGGGTATAATTATATTCTAATTTACAATGGTGTTTCAAGGCGTGCTCCCCCAACGGGGGAGCGAAACCCGTAGCCCTGTTTCGGGCAGTCGAAGGTCGCCGAAAAAAAAAACTTTAAAGGCGTTTTTATTGGTTATGTTTCCCTTTTTTGTTTGTGTTTGAAGTCAACTTGACTTTTAAACAAACTAAAAAGGTTCTTTATGTTATTTTTTTGCACATATATGTGTGGTTTGTACATACGGACTTGAATAAAATGTTGCCTACATACAAATATTTTTGATCACTTTTTTCAAGTTTAATACTGAACCGATTAAATTTCAGTGGGGTCTACCTTGGAAGTATACCATTTGGAACCTAAGGATTTTTTATCCAAATCGGTTCATGCGCTTAAGAGTAATCCGCGGACATAATGTAAAAAAAAACAAAGCATACACAATAAAATACACTTTGTTTTGCTCCATTCATATTTAATTCAATTAATTAGTATATTTACGATTTTTTATATATAAGTTATATGTACGTATAATTAAACGCTAGTCACATACTTGCTGGAGAGTTTCCCTTCACTTATATTCGGATTTCTTGCAAACCGTCACAGCCTTCGTCAGACGTTATGGAATCTGTTTTAAAATCTCAATCGCAACTAAAAGCACTATGTATGCAGCGAATGGATGAATTCCAGGCTGATTTGGAAAAGGCTACAGTATCCAATAGTGCAGCATCACTGGCAGCTGACTTCAACTCCTTTAGGAGTTTTATGATGATCACACTAAAGTCACTCCAAGATCAAATCAATATGCTAGCACAGGAGGTTGACAAGCAGGAAATGCGTTCCAGGAGGAAGATACTCCTTTTTCATGGTATACCGGAGCAGGAGTCCGAAGACCCAGTGGCCACCGTAATCTCCGTAGTGACTAATAATTTGAAAATAGTCAATTTCTCTGCCGCTGATATCAGCCGTTGCTATCGTATAGGTAGTCACCTCACCTCAGCAAAGAAGCCCCGGCCAATCCTACTCAAAACACGTGACTTAAATTGTCGCAATGAAGTGTGGTCAGCTAAAAAGGCCCTCAAAGGTTCCGGTGTTACATTAGCCGAGTTCCTGACAAAATCCAGACACGACACATTTATGCGGGCAAGGCAACGCCTCGGGATAACAAAGTGTTGGACCAGAGATGGCTGTGTCTATGTGTTAACTCCGGACAGTAATCGGCTTCAACTCCGTGATATTACTGATTTGGATAACATCCCTGATCCAGCATTGCTCACTTCGGCCCCCTCCAAGACCCTTCCAACTGTGGGCAAAACGCGTCGCGGTGCTAAAGTGAGCAAGAAATAATGTCTGTACACTGTTGTTATTCTATCCTGTTGTTATTCTCTCTGTTCATTGTTGTTATTGTATCTTGGTCTCGGTAGTTGATAACATGTATTTTTCTGTCCACTATTTGTCGTCACTATTTTTGTTTACAATTTATACCATAGAAAGTTTCAATATTAATAAGTTAACTTAAAATATTCGTCAGGTACTTCAGTGGTAATGATAGTAATTACTTTTCTTCTTTTTCTTCTCCGTTTTATTATGATTTGTATTTATCATATCAATGACGGCTACTAATGTCATTGTTAGTATTCTACCACACACGGGCAATGTTGCCACCTAAAGATGACTTTTTTATACCATTGTTCCTATGTATTTACTAATTTTATTTTAATTATCTATAACCAGGTACTATTTCTTGATATATTGTATTAAAACACGTAGGTATTGTTCGGTGCCATGTTTATCGTGCTATCTCTTACTCAACCAGCAGGTGATGACTAGTTTTTATGAGTTTAGGACCATACTTTATTGGTCAGTGTACATGCATATTTTATTATACGAGTATATTAGTATACGTAGTTACTTATATTTTTGTCCACATTATACAGTATAATATGTAGGTTTACCATAGTTAAGATATTACATAAATCTGTTAAGACACTACCTGTTTACATCGTAGATGCTTCTTTCGCATTAAGGTTGCCTGGAAGAGATCGCTTGTTAGCGATAAGGCCGCCTAAATGTACCTACTTTGTTATTTTCTAAATATGTTTTATGTTTACAGTATTTAATGTACAAAAAAGTGATAAATAAATAATAAATAAAGCATGCATAGTAAATTTCCTTCATCAAGTGTTTTTTTCTCTTTCCGACACGCTCAGGATGTAGAGTACATTTGTTTATACATGCATATTAAAAAAAATACACCTACACCTCTTTGTCTCTCCACCACCTAAGGTAGACTGGCAGAAGTGGTATTAAGTCCGCCTTTGTAAGTTTAGAGCTTAAGTTTAAATAAATTAATACTATGTAATCCAAAATCGACTCTCAAACTGATCTCACTTTATATAATTGAGGGAGGATTAAAAGTGGGTATTTCCCGGAGTAAGATGATGAAAACAATAACGGTAAAAAATATTATGCTTCAATCTTTTATTTTTCGTTGATACCATTTATAGAAACGTTTTATCCGTTGAAATAAGATTATTTTGTCTTCAATTTAATCAAAATAAGTGGTGTAAAAATGTCTTATTCCGCCTATACCGTCGTTTATCTTAGTCATCAGCGAAAAAATTAATCAAGTATAGAGTTCTTCAAAGTATTAAGAGCAGAGAAGCTTCCTGTGAAAATTCATTACCTTGGTTCTGATGAACAGGTTGAAGAAGATCACATCACATAATCAAAGGCATAGTTTACGATTCTATAAAGGACATACGAGTACAGACAAACTTTTGTTTTTATATATAAGGCCGGCTCTACACTCGCGGCGCGAACGGCCGCGAAAGCCCACGACAACTGCGAATCACGAGTGTAGATGTTGTTCACGCCTTCTCGTTCGCGCTTCGCACTGTTCCCCGATCAGTGTCGGTTTTTTGGCCCACGACAAAGGATTTGCGTCAGAAATCACATCGTCATCCATCATAGTCGCGAACAAGACTGTAAAAATTTGCGAGTGTGAAGAGACACAGTTCACGCGCGGATCACGGCGTTTATTCACGGTGTGAATTCTCGGCTCGACGTCGCACTTGAGTGTAGAGCCGGCTTAAGATATTCTGTTTTCTAGAAGTGAGAATTTCTCATGAATCCGACATAAGGGGTTGTGCCAGGATTTGGGACTAGCCAGGTTGTGTGAGGTGAGACTCCAGAAAATGGTAGTTGCACCCCAACCGACCCCTAAACCCACAGCGATATTCGGTTCCAAAGGCATGGAGTCCACTCTTTTCCACTGGGGAAGTATGACCTGACAAAAATATATTACCGCAGTCATATTGTTCTTCCGCGTATTTTGATGGCCTGCTACTGAGTTGGGCCTACTCCAAATTCATGGAGGGAAATTAGCCTACTGTACCACACAGATAAGATAGAATGACATTGGGTTTGTATCAAGTTTTCCTTCTCTTGCAACTAGCCTGGTCTTCGTAAGAGGTGAACGACCGACCTGAGGACGGTATGAGTTGGTGACATTTTGTATCCATAATCCGTCACCACACGGAAGTTATACTATTACTACTCAGCCCATAAGTGACCCACTGCTGAGTCAGGCATCCTTCCATTAGATGGAAGTTAATTAGCCACGCTGGCCAGACGGTTTGGCACAGGGTTTCGTATCAAGATTTCCTTCTCTTGCGGCTGGGTTTTCAGCCTTGTCATTTCCTTTTGTCGGCTCTTACGACACCCTTAGGATGGAATGGGGTGGTGACACTATGTTTTCTAAATCCGTCACCACACGGATATACCTACATATTAAAAAATAAACATAAAACCGATTCGAGTACTTCTTCCTTTTTGTGTGGTTTGTGTACTTACGTGTGGGTAATGAAATTCCTCCGCAAATACAGCGATATTGCTGCCTGTTTTCTAAATGAAAAGGGCGCCACTGATTGAGTGAACGGGTCTTGACCTCGGGAATTATGTCGATGTTCAGTGATTTGACACAAGTGACAAAGGTTGCACTTTATTTCCTACTAGCTCTGACGCGTGTGGATTTGCTTCACAACATTTCTTTTTTAACCTGTGTCGCTCTCGCGTCTTTCATTTTACTGACTTCATACATAGCTACAAGCTACCGGATTCGATTGAGAGCTGGGACCGATGGCTTTACGTTCGCTCCGTTTGGAAATCCCTCATTCTCGGAACTCAATTTATGATTTTCCACTTAAATAAGCCGTAAATTTTGCCGAAAACGAAGAAATACGATGTACTGTTAGCGAGTATAATAAGGGAAACTCAACAAAACACGACCGCACGGCAAGCCGCTGGAAAAAGCACTGGGATGTATATTATTAATTAAAAAATATAATATAAATTCCAATTATAAAATACTAAACAAAATAAAAAATCGCGCAATATGTATACATTATGTAGGACACACATTTTCTATCCATGAAATTGTATGCTAAAGTGAGGATGAAACTGAAAATTGCAAAAAAAAACACAATTACAAATAAAATTTGTCAATCATTAGATTTACACTCCAAATTCATTACCATCTATTTTTTATACGTAACCCCTGCACTAGGTATAACCGGTATCGCGAGAGCATTTTACAAACATGAAATTTACGAATACAAATGACACCCAGACTCAGAACAAGTACCCCGGAATCGAACCCGGGACCCCGTGATTCAAAGGCGGCGCATCCAACCCCTAGACCAAAACGTGCACGTGTAATTTTGTTCTAATCGTTTAAAAACCTGCTTATAATGTGTGTCTACATTTCGCAAAACAATTTTATTACAAACTCTACAGTCTACAGTCTTTTATTTGGCTTTATTCATATTCGCATTTTAAGTTACAATATGATGATGTGAAAACGGCAAATGTAATACTTTATTATTTGCTCAGTCGCCAAAAACTCATTTAAATATATCACCCATAATCTCGCAAATATGAGGTTAATGCTGAAATATTACAATCGGAACATACTTGAACATTTATCACGGTTTTCTGTAGACGTACAAATTGGGTAGCTAAAATATAAGCTGAGTGAAATCTTACTAATATTATAAACGTGAAAGTTTGTAAGTATGGATGGATGGATGGATGGATGTTTGTTACTCTTTCACGTAAAAACTACTGAATGGATTTTAATGAAACTTTACAATAATATAGCTTATACATCAGAATAACACATAGGATACAAGTTATAAAGATATTATGTGAATTACAACAATATAAACGAGTTGAATTAAAAATTTCTAAATGACAAATTTTCAACCATATTATACTATAGACAACATAACGTTTCGCTGTCAGTTGCGTTTTGTTAAAGTAGGTTTTATACTTTGTCCAACTTTCTTTTTGTTTTAAATATATATAGTGCGGAACAAAGTTCGCCGGGTCAGCTAGTGTAAAATAAATGCAAAAATTGACAATTGACAAAATACTTATTGCGTGAATGTCGAGGCTATTTAGCTCATTGCATCCACAGACATTAGTAGACGATTAAAAAGGACTAAACCCTTCGAAATAGTATAGTGTATAAGTGATATTAACAGTGCAATAATTGTATACTTTTCAAGATCACACGAACAAAGTGATTTATTAGACAGACAATAAGACAAGTGCTAGTAGTTTAAATTTCTTATTAGCCACCTGGCTAGAGTGTAATAAGAATGATGTATTCTTTACAAGAGTACATTCAACAAAATAAGTATCTCTTAACACAGAAAAAACACAAAGCATTTTCTCAACACCTAAACTCAGACTATGTTTGATTCTCTTTCTGCACAATATTTTAATTAGTATCTTTAGTATCTTAAATTTAAAGAGCCCCTGAAACACCTAGAACATATCTTAAAACGACGTAGTAAAAATCTGCTTCCAAATAAAAAAATACAATGTAATGGGCCCATTCGTTTAGCGTCTACGATGCCATGGACAGAGACACAGATACGTCAAATGTATAATGCCCCTTTTTGATTGGGGTTAAAAATACTACGCCTTATTCGCAATCACTTCGCAATAATTTCACACATATATCATCATCAATCATTTCATACATATTAGTGAAACCTGAATTCCTTTTTGTATTTTAATTTGTTGTTTAATTTTAGACCCTCTAAAACTCAAAAACGTAAACAATTATACTCTACTCAAAAATGTATGTATTGTAATGTCTATGCTTATACAAAAAGTATAATGTTAAAAAATACATTTGAATACATACATACTTTCTAGCTACAAATACCTAAAACAAAATTTATGTTACGGAAATAAAACCGGGGTTAAATATCATAAAGCTCTCTGTGCGTTCTGCGCCTTGAGGTAAATTCACTCTCAAAATTCACGTTCACCTACAAATACGGTAAGTTTAACATTCAATTTGATCGGAGGTTAAAATCTCAAAGATAAAAAAAAATACATATTAAGTCTTTACTAAACCTTCAAAGTGAAACAAAAACTTCGTTATCGGATTCATTTGAATTTCGTCTCTTTTATTTTATTTAAGAGTCCCAAACTTTTCTTAAAAGAGTTGCGTTATAAATTAAACGTATTGTATCTTTGTGTCTGCTTTTACTCGTAGCGTAGCTCGTAGCCCGTGTATGAAGGGACTGATGTTGATTAATCGTCAGAATTGCAACAGCTAAACAATCAAAGATCTCATCATCATCATCATTATGTCAGCCGAAAGATGTCCACTACTGAACATAGGCCTCCCCCAAGGAGTTCCACAAAGGCCGCTCCTGGCCCGCCCACATCCATCATTTTCCGACGACCTTAACCAGGTCATTGGCCCACCGTGTAAGAGGCCTACCAGCACTGCGCTTTCTGGAACGCGGTCGCTACTCGAGGACTTTTCCGCCCCATCGGGCGTCGTTCCAGCGCGCTATGTGCCTTGCCCACTGCCACTAATCCTGTGCTATGTCGGTGACCCTAGTTTGTCTGCGTATCTCATCATTTCTGATTCGATCTCGCAAGGAAACTCCGAGCATAGCCCTCTCCATTGCCCTTTGGCATCAAGGATCTACCGTTTTTCAAATGGTATATCCGTTTGAAAACCTCAGCTTAGATGTTCAAAGCTTATATGCTTTTCCTAGTAACTTTTTTGGTATTTTTGCAATAAATGGTGGATATACTGACCTGTCTCTGTGTTGACGGATTTAGAATACATGGTGTCGCCACCACATTCCATCCTGAGGGTGTCCTAAGGGTCACCATAAGGAAATTACAAGGCCGATGACTTAGTCACCAGAGACTGAAAACTAGATAGGAAGCTCTATCAACCCGTCTGGCCAGGGTGGCACAGTAGAGTAATTAACCTCCATGTAACTGGAGGAGGCCCAACTCAGCAGTGGCTCATCTATGGGCTGAGTAATAGTAGTTTGACCTTGACTACAATTAGTTATATTTTATATACTTAACCCACATGCGGATAGAGATTAAAAGGTTCGAATTACGGGTAGCATCCTGTCTCGCTATTAATAATAATTATATCCTAATAAACCAATTCGCACATCAATTCCGTGTAAAGCGGGAACAGATTCTTTTACGGATAAGAAGGCCATATACGTAAAAGACAAGAACATGACGCCAATTATCTTCCAAATTGAAGGGGGCCAAGTAGGTAATGAAAATAATGAACATGAGGAAAGATTGGTACGATAAAATTTTGTGCATCTTTCCAATTCAAATAAAGCTTTTAAAAAATTAATGTCAATCGACTGTGCTGATAAGTGTATATTTAAGAGTTGGTTTACATTCTTACTACTCACTCACATACTCACATAGTGTCGCCACCCCATTCCATCCTGAGGGTGTTGTAAGAGCCGACAAAATGATATAACAAGGCCGATGACCTAGCCGCAAGAGAAGGAAAACTTAAACCTAAAGCCCGTGTCAACGCGTCTAGCCTGTGTGGCGCAATATGATAGTTACCCTAGACGACACGGTTGGCGCAGTGGTTGAGCGATCGACTGCTGCGCAGCATGTCACGGGTTCGATTCCCGCACGGAAGAAATATTTGTACGACCTACAAGTATTTGTTCCGGGTCTGGGTGTTTTCTATCTATAATATTTAACTACGTATTTACAAAAAAAAATATATATGTAGTTTATCATCCATCTCGTTACCATAACACAAGCATTAAGTTGCTTAGCTTGGGACGAGATGGCGTTGTGTGAAATGTCCAAGGATATATTTATTTATTTATATTTATGTAATGGGAGGAGGCGCAACTCAGCAATGTGTAAATTATGGACTGAGTAGTAATTAATACTTTACAGTATTTTATTTATAATATTATTACTTATTAGCTGAGTCCCGCGATGTTACCCGCGGTTAGCCCCGCCGCACATGCTCACACTCGCATTGGCTGTCATGAGCCGCGTGCGAGTGGCAGTATTTAAAACCTATGGCGCAGTACCAATCTCCGCATGTACGCAGGTGCGTCGACACGTGAGAGCCTGGAATTCGGAGCTTGGTACTGCGCCATAGGTTTTAAATACTGCCACTGGCACGCGGATGAGCCGCGTGCCAGTGGCAGTATTTAGCCAATGCGACTGTAAACATGTGCGGCGGGGCTTATTGACGTACTGCGTATAATGCCGCGGAGCGAAGCTAGACAAAAAAATCCTAAGTTACTCCTTTTATCATCAGCCACCTTTCAGGGAAAGTCCCGTCAAAATCGGTCCAGCCGCTCCAGAGATTAGCTGGAATAATCAGACAGTCTGACAAAAATAAAAAATAAAAGATAGTATGGATTAAGTACTTTCACATTTGGTAAAAAGTGGTTATTTTATTATTACTGTTGAAGTATCACCTTCATGGAGTCAACGCAGCACAGGCTGTTTATAAATATTGTTTTGAATATTTGTCAAGTTTATTCTATTGTCTTGTGTACTCCATTATCTTGTTATGTCGTGTTGTTTTACCATTTTATATATTTTATTTATTATACTTACTACGAAGCTTCCACCGTGTTTTGCATACTCTGCCATGATCCCCTAACAAGGGTTATGGCCCAGAAGACACTCATTGAATACTGGTAGTGTAATGTATAATAAATAAAAGTACAATCGAGAAAAAATGTCAAATGTACGTATAAAACAATTGTTGGGAGAAAAATTGTTGGAAAATACAGGTAGAGGCATTGTTAACAAGAAATAATTAATGGGAAGTAAGTGGAGAAAAGCCAAAGCCGAAGGATGATGATGCTGCAAAATTATCATGGGATATTACGGATAGAAAGGTAACATCTGACTTGATAATGGCATTGGATGCAAAATTATCATGGGATATTACGGATAGAAAGGTAACATCTGACTTGATAATGGCATTGGATGCAAAATTATCATGGGATATTACGGATAGAAAGGTAACATCTGAGTTGATAATGGCATTGGATCCGAGTGTAGTTCGTCATGTTAAAAAAAAAAGGTGACAACGGCACGAAATGTTTGGCTGAAGTTGAAGAGTTTGTTCGCATCACGAGGCCCTGCGAAGAAAGCAACCTTGATGAAAAGGCTCATGTTGCAGAAAATGAGTGAAAATCAAAAGGTGGGCGAACATCTCGAAATGTTTGGCTGAAGTTGAAGAGTTTGTTCGCATCACGAGGCCCTGCGAAGAAAGCAACCTTGATGAAAAGGCTCATGTTGCAGAAAATGAGTGAAAATCAAAAGGTGGGCGAACATCTCGATTCTTTTTCTCCACTTACATACGATAATTTTTCTCATTGAGTCTACGGACGAGCTTCCGAAGCCTGAACAACTGAGGGTGAAAATCTTGGAAGAGGAAGGATTGAGGATTTCAAGAGGAAACGCCGATGTTGAAAGTAAAGACGGCGTTATATTTACATATAAACATCAAAAGAATTAGGTTTGTGTGTGCGGACTTAATTAGTTTTTAAGGCGTTGAGTCCATGAGTTGAAGGGGGTGTGTTGAAGTATCACCTTCATGGAGTCAACGCAGCACAGGCTGTTTATAAATATTGTTTTGAATATTTGTCAAGTTTATTCTATTGTCTTGTGTACTCCATTATCTTGTTATGTCGTGTTGTTTTACCATTTTATATATTTTATTTATTATACTTACTACGAAGCTTCCACCGTGTTTTGCATACTCTGCCATGACCCCCTAACAATTACAAACAGACACTCCAATTTTATTTATTACTAGCGACCCGCCCCGGCTTCTAACGGGTGCAATTATGACATAAAAAGCTTCCTCTTGAATCACTCTATCTATTAAAAAAACCACTTTAAAATCCGTTGCGTACTTTTAAAGATTTAAGCATACATAGGGACGGACAGACGACAGCGACTTTGTTTTATACCATGTAGTGATTGTATAGATTATTACTCCATAATTGGAGGTACATTTCTATTGCGCCTTGACTGGGTCAATTTTGACAGAAATGCTTTGCGAAATAACCTGGGTTACTCGCGTGACTGCTCTCACATACCTTCCACGATAGGACGTCAAACACAGTCCATCTTGCTATTTTCCTTTTATACTTGGTGTAACAAAAACCGTGTAGTTATCCAACAGGAGCTATCATATGAAAACTTTGTTTTTATAACGGTTTATCTTGAAGTATGAGTGTCCAATCGATTTTTTTCTGAACCAGAATTTTACTAACTAACAAGGATTCAATGAAAACCAAACAACTAGTAAGTCATCATCATACACAAATATGCTTATAAATTTAGGAGGTAAATAAAGAACAAAACCTCACTTTCAAATTGTTTGAAATGACTTTTTTTAGTCTTTGTGCAAAAAAATAAATAAATTTAATTAGCAATTTAAGTAAAACCTATACAAAACACCTCTGTTCCTATATAAATTTTCATTTGAAATGGAGAGTTTCGAACAAAACCACACTTTTGCCTCTAATTTAGCAGTTAGTAATTTAAATTTGTTTTACTGTTTTCTCAAAAATAAGAAAAAATGGAAGAGTAATGTTTTGTACTTCACCTCCTCAATTTGAGTTCCACTATGTTTCTCCGGTTGTCAGCGCATATTTCTCAAGTAATAACAATTTCATTATGAAGCGGTGAGCAAAATTTAAGAAAAAAAATTGCAAATTGCATAAAAACAACATCGCAATCCATATCTTTATCAGATCGATCCTTATTATGCATTTAGTGTTTTTGTTACACCCTATACATTCATAGCTCTAATTTATATTGCAGTCGTCGATATTTCATGAATGTAACAAAGAAATACATATCTGGTACTCCGTATCAAATGTTTTGTATCCTCGGAAGATAAAAGGAACATTGATCTTTACTTGAATTCATACATTTAATCTTGAGCCAGACAGTATGTACATAAAAACTCAAGCGTCTTCATAGTCTAGAAATGAAGATAAACGAAATTGAGGGTTCTACAAATAATATTATACGTACGTTATAAAACGCCACTCTGGGAGCAAATCGTAGTCACTCGTAGGTCAGTGTGGAATGCGATCGATCTGCAGGTTAAGCAACGTCTGGCTCTGCTGGATCTTAGATGGGTATCCATCGTTTCTAAACATTTTACCTTTACCATGCTTCGAAAGTTTCAACACGTCCCAGGTGCCATACTACCATCTATGGTAGACGTTAACGAAGTCAGTGGCGTAAAATCTGGCGGTTGGTCTAACCAAATAACTACCGTTTGACCTACAGGATGGATCGCGGAGGGTAGGCGGAAATCAGTCAGCTAGTTATATTATAATTTAATGTTTTAAACAACTCTGTCCGTGTGTGTGCGTGTGTGTGTGTGGTGATGGATTCAGAATACGCAATTTCACCAACCCACACTATCCAGAGGGTGTCGTAGGTGGCGATTAAATTAAGACAAACCCTGTGCGAACCCGTCTTGCCAGCGTGGTACAGTATTCTAATTTCAAACATGTAAATAAAAAAATTACCCTGAAGCTCAACACTAAGCCATGTCGTATGAACATCATACAAGTATACGCACCTACAAGCGCTTCTAGCGAAGAGGATATCGAAGCATTTTACAATCAGTTAGACGACACTTACAACTCGTTGCCTAAGAGAGAAATAAATATTCTCATAGGAGATCTAAATGCTAAAGTTGGGTGCACAGAGTATGACAACCACCTGAGAGATGTTGTTGGACGCTTTGGATTAGGCGTACGGAATGACAGAGGAGACCGTTGGTTACAGTTTTGTGCGTCGAACTCACTGGCCATAATGAACACCTGGTTCCAGCACCATCCTCGAAGACTCTATACGTGGACATCGCCAGGAGGCAGTACCAGAAACCAAATCGATTATATTGCCGTTCCGAAAAGGTGGAAATCGTGCGTAATAAACACCAAAACCTACCCAGGTGCTGACTGCGACAGTGATCATTCCCTGCTGGTCGCAAAAATGACCATCAAACTTAAGAAGTGTCAACGACTTGTCCTGAAGCAGAATCGTAGACTTACACCTGCAGAACAAACAAATTTCAAAGCACGTATCCAGCAGAAATTCGCGACGGGACCGCAGATAAATGATAGCTTGGATGTGAACGAGAATTGGAGAAATCTAAAACAAGTACTGCTAGCAACTCACAAAGAAAGCCAGGTTGATACGCGTGACTTACCCCGCAGCTCATGGCTGTCAGATGAGACATGGGACGTTATTAAGGAAAGGAAAGACCTACTGAAAAACCTCTCAAATGATGATAGTCGGGAGAAATATAAAGCTCTCTCGAAAGAAGTACAACGTCGATGTAGGGAGGATAAAGACCAGTACTTCAATAACATATGCACGGAAATTGAATATCATGCGCAAAAGATGCATACTCGAGATCTTTTTATAAAAATAAAATCCATAACGCGGGAGTTTAAGGCAAAAACTTGGGCTGTAGAAGATGCAGATGGAGGTTTGCTTACAGAGATTGACCAGGTAGTAGACAGGTGGAGAGGTTATTGTGAAGACCTGTACGCAGACGCGGCAGCAACATCAATAAACCTACGACATAGCGTAACCGATATCCCTATAGAACCTGACATCCTGAAGTCCGAAATTGAATTCGCTCTAAAAAAGCTCAAATCTAATAAATCGGCCGGAAGTGACTTTATTTTTGCCGAAAATTTGAAGCTCATAGGAGATAACGGTATAAGCATTCTACAAAACCTATGCAATCAAATATGGAGAACAGGTGAATGGATCAGTGAGTGGCAGGAATCCATTCTAGTACCATTACACAAGAAGGGGTCAACTAAGTCCTGCGGAAACTATAGAACGGTGGCGCTCATATCCCACGCAAGCAAGATTTTACTATCTGTTATTAACGAGCGCCTGAAAGCCTTTCTGCAATGGCAGATCCCAGTAGAGCAGGCGGGTTTTGTTAAGGGACGGGGCACAAGGGAACAGATTGTGAATGTAAGGCTGATCATAGAAAAGTGCCGAGAGTTCAACATTCCAATGCTGATGTGCTTCGTAGACTACTCGAAAGCGTTTGATTGTGTTAGATGGGAATGTCTATGGAATATTCTAACAGAAATGGGTGTACCAAAGCACCTTGTTGTTCTCATCGAAAACCTCTATCAGAATGAAAGCACAGTTGTAAAGGTGAACAATGTTCTGTCAAAGCCCTTTAAGCCACAAAAAGGTGTTAGACAAGGATGCATCCTGTCCCCGATTCTCTTCAATATCTACGGTGAACATATAATGAGACGAGCCCTGGAAGGTTGGGAGGGTGGAATATCTGTTGGTGGCAAGAAAATCAGCAACCTGAGATACGCAGACGACACTACACTATTTGCAGCATCTGAGCAGGAAATGGCTTCATTGCTTTCTAGAGTGGAGAAAGAGAGCGAATTAGTTGGCCTCAGCATTAATAAGGCAAAGACCAAGGTGTTGGTGGTAGACAGACCTGGTATACTAATTCGGTCCAAAGAACTCAAAGACCTAGAATTTGTTGATCAGTTTGTCTACCTTGGCTCTCTTCTCAACAATGAGGGTGGCAGCGGAAAGGAGATCACCAGGAGAATCCAAATGTCCAAAACAGCAATGACAAAACTCACTAGGATATGGAGAGACCGCAATATATCCCGGAAAACCAAAGTGAGGCTGGTGCGTACATTGGTGTTCTCAATCTTCTTTTACGGCGCCGAATCCTGGACAATCAGACGGAAAGAAAGGGCAAAAATCGACGCATTTGAAATGTGGTGTTGGAGGCGGATGTTGCGAATTCCATGGACCGCACGTCGAACCAACGTCTCCATTCTCAAGGAGCTCGCAATAAACACAAGGCTATCCGCTATCTGCTTTCAGCGAATACTTAAATATTTTGGACACGTTGCTCGCAGAAGCCCTGACAGCCTGGAGAAGCTGATGGTAGTTGGACAGGTCGAAGGGAAGAGACCACGCGGTCGCTCACCTACCCGGTGGTCAGATTTGATAAAAACGGTTACCGGCCTGCCACTGACCAAAGCTATTAAGACCGCCGAGGACAGAAACACGTGGAAGAGCATCGTGACCAAAAGGTCATTCTAGACACGACCTTCAGCAATGAAGATACCGACCAAGAAGAAGAAATAAAAAAAAAACAATTACCACTTACCTAAACAATTTTGTAGTTACACTGTGTTCACGTCGGCTATTGTTCTTTCACTTAATAAATAGTCAGAACGCCATAATTAGTGTTCCTGTGCTTAGGCTTAGGCCCCGCCGCACATGCTCAGACTCGCATTGACTGTCACGAGTCGCGTGCGAGTGGCAGTATTTAAAACCTATGGCGCAGTACCAAGCTCCGCATTTGCTCTCACGTGCCGACGCACACGCGTACATGCGGAGTTTGGTACTGCGCCTTGCACGCGGCACGTGACAGCCAATGCGAGTGTGAGCATGTGCGGCGGGGCTTAATATCGTAGTATAACTTGTTAAATGTTATGTGTGTATATATTCCCCAAACCAGTAAATTTTACCGAAAAATATCTCGAGAGATCAGCTAAAAAGTTTATTTTATATATACCCTCTGTCACAAAACATATTTTTTTAATTGTAATTTTACTCAGTTTTGTACAGTGTCATTAAAAAAATTACATACACACATATTAAATTGGAAGTGTAGTCGTGTAGTACTACATCTCTCATACAATGTCTAAAAGAAAAAAATGTTCCATTGCCGTCATAAAGTATAACGTACCCCAAGGGATTGAATACGTAGCGACATGTGAAAACACTTACAAAAAAGGCGTATATGAAATAACTTTCTCTAGTTGCAAGATTTACTGCAGGTCAACTTCAGAACGTTATGGAATTTTGTAACTAGGACAAAAACCGACACAAACCCCATCTCTCATATTATGACTTTTAATAACGAAACGTATTATGATTCTCAGAGATTTGTGGACTTGTCTCCAAGTATTTTAGTTCTGTTTTTGAAAATCCATCTGAAACTGATGAAGACACACGATGCTTGACATGATTGCAGTCATTTGAATAATAGAATTCTTTCCAATATTGCACTAAGCGAAAGTATAGTACTGAATAAATTGAAAAAACTTGATTATCTAGCTCAAACTCAAAAGGAACTTTATTCATATAAGTTTCTCATAAAACGTTTATAAATCGTCACGTTTAAAGAACTACCTTGCGTGGGCCCTTGTCCCACGCAAGGTAGTCTCCACATGTCCTCATTCACTCTTTTTTTATCTCTTTTTCCCACAACCTTGACACCTATCCACATTTATACTGAAACTTTGCTCTAGAGGAATTTTGCTCTACAAAGAAAAGCCGGCAAGAAACTCTTCTTTACAATAACAGTTCGCTACACGGGATAGGAATCATAAAGCCCATACACCAATTGTTGTATATATTTTACTATGTACCTTACTTAATGTTACATTGTCTAAATAAATATATAAATGTATGATTATTTAATGCGCCGCTCTTAAGATGAATTGCTCAGAGAGTGAGCAATGTATAGGGAATACTCAAAATTGTGTTCACAAGTTATAAATGAATCATTTCACAAACATTGTATTTTTGTTATGTATACATTTTATTTTCGACAACCGCTGGGGTAGAAGAGTTCTCGCGACTTAGCAAGCGTAGTGTAGGCCGGCCCTCTGCTAGATGGTGCGACGATCTGCGAAAGATTGCAGCAGCTGGATGCGTCTTTAGGGGAGGCCAATATCCAGCAGTGGACTAGAGTGGGCTGCTGATGATTATGTATATAATATGTTTGTGTATATAATATATAAGTAGACGATCGATTTTTTTCTATTACGTATTATTGTTATGCATAATTTTGACTATTTGCGAGTGTCCATTGTGACCAAAACAAATAAAATGATTTGAATTTGAAGAATTTTCAAATGTTTATAGGTATTTTTTGTTTATTCACTAGCTTCTGTCTTGTCTCTTCTTCTTTAATTAGGTTTTGGCTTCCATCGTTATACCGATGATTTTTCCAATGGCATGTGTGTTATGTGTCTGTCTTGTCCCTCCAAATTATGAATTGTGCACTCCATTTTCCTCACTATCAAATGGCTCTGTCAAATAGGTGTACTGTCAGAAAATTCAAAAACTGACTTAAACTCACCTTTATGCACATAATTTCAAATGTATTTTATTAATTAATAATAATAATAAAGCTCATAGTGTACAATAAATTATAAAAAATATATCCTATTAATAATATATTCGGATAAAAAAACACACTTCCAGTAATTACGTATTCACAAAAAGATTCTGCCTGTTTTAGAAAATTGATTAATAGCTGGTGCCAGTTAGGTAAATGTATGAAATTTGTCTTTCGATATGAATGCCAAGATAATGTATGAAAATCCAAACATCGTCCGTATAAACTGCGAGTAGCGTGGGTGGAGTATAATGATGACGCAGTGTAATGATGAGGAACGTGATGACAAAAGATAATGGCCGCATTATCTAATACCCCCATTTGCTCCGCAAAAGACAAACATGCCCAGGGCTTGAGAAATAAGTAATACGACTTGAGACATAAAATTATTTACGTATTTTATATTTATGTCGCAAATAATCTGTACTCTAGTGAGCTATTGTTGAGTCGGGTTCTCCAGTTACGTGGAGGGTAAGAAGTGCCAAGTTCAAGGTATCAAGTTTTCCTTCTCTTGTGGCTAGGTCATTGGCCCTGACATTTCCTTTTGTCGGCTCGTACGATACCCTTAGGGTGGAAAGGTGTGGTGACACTTTGTATTCTAAATCTGTCACCACTGACTATGAACTATTTATTGCAGCATAGAACTGCTGCATTAAAGAAATGTTGTGCATATGTAATGATCGAAATAAAAAATAATAATAAATAAATATCCTTGGACATTTCACACAACGCCATCTCGTCCCAAGCTAAGCAACTTAATGCTTGTGTTATGGTAACGAGATGGATGATAAACTACTTATATACATTTTTTTTGTAAATACATACATATTATAAATAAAAATGACACCCAGACTCCGAGCCAGTGCCTCTGGTTTACACAAAGATACTTGCCCGACCCCGGAATCGAACCCGGGACCCGTTGATCCAAAGGCGGCACATCTAACCACTAGACCAACGAGGCAGTACTCATTAAAATTGTATATGCGTTTAGAAGAATCCATCTCAATTGAACCAGCGTGTATACACAGATCATCAACACTATTCATCAACCAAAAGAAGTCGACTGCTGGATATAGGCTTCCCTCAAGGATTTCCGTAAATGTCGGCGGTGAGCCGCCTGTACCTTTCATTTTACGGGGGAACTTAACCAGGTCGTCGGTAAATTGTACGTGGCAACTTTCCGGTAAGGGGAAATAACAATATTTCAGGATACATTTCAAATACAATCATGAAATCTTGTTTGCTGGCCTATGTACAGCAGTGGACGTCTTTTGGCTGAAATGATGATGATTGTAACAAGTTATTCACCAAACCTGTTGTCATCCTCTCGGCCTATTATACATCCTTTGCCGAGTTGGGCCTCCTCTAATAAAACGGGGGGAAATTACCTTACTGCAGCTAGTAGTATTAGTTTTTAGTATCTTACGACACCCTCAGAATAGAATGAGTTAACTTTAGTATGCTTAGTATCACTACATAGTATAAAACAAAGCCACTGTCGTCTGTCCGTCCCTATGTATGCTTAAATCTTTAAAACTACTCAACGGATTTTGAAGCGGTTTTTCAATAGATAGAGTTATTCAAGAGCAAGGTTTTTAAGTATAATACAACATGCATAATTGCACATAGCATATTAGTGTATTATAAATCCCTAGTATATTATAAATACCTTACTTTTTTATAGCTTACGAGTATTTTCTTCTAAAATTCGTTTCAATTTTTCGGTCTCGGTCAATTTGGTGTGTTATGTGATACATGCCCATGACAAATTACTCCATTTTTCTTGCCCTACATATTGCACGACACGATTTTTCACTCAACGATGTAATTTTGATAGAGTTATTACCGTGACGAACAGAATTTGTTGCGATACACCCATTGAACTCGAGTTCGTTTTTACTAGGATATAAAAAAATCAAAACAAACTAAAACAGTAGGCTAAAACATAAATAAAACATAATTTCAAGTTTCATTAAAATCCATTCAGTAGTTTTTACGTGAAAGAGTAACAAACATCCATCCATCCATACTTACAAACTTTCACGTTTATAATATTAGTAAGATAAGATTGACACAGAACAGCTTAGTCCCAGGCAGCTGGGTCGTTTACATAGTCGACAATACGATAATAAGCTTGTTTGTAAAGTTTTGTCAATAACGTAACGTCTTTTTAAGGTAGTCGTCGTTTCTGCCTATAAATGACCCACTACTGAGTCTCTCCTCAAAGTTAATGGAGGGAAATAAGCCTACTGTGCCACATTGTTGCCTCTTACGACATTCTCAGTATATTGTGGGTTGGTGACATTGTGTATTCTAAATCCGTCACCACTAGGCCATGGTACTTAAAGTTATTGCGAAGCAATTCTCTAAGTTGCTTAGCAGTTTGATTAAAAAGCGTATATACGAGTATATTTGTACATGAAAGTGTTACATAATCTGTGGAGACGAGTACAATGAATATCCGTTTTACCCGTTTTAATACAAGATGTTTATTTTGGTGTGTAGCTCTGGAAAATCCACCCAAAGCGTAGTAGATCGTCATCGTTATTAGCCTACTTTAGTTTACTTCCAGACCTTTCTTAATGAGGACAAGAAGACACGGATTTCTTCTTCATAATAAAGAACCGAAATATTCCGAAATAGTCGGACACGCCAGCGCCATGTGAACACAACGTTCGGTTTTTTAAGATCAGACAGAAATAAGAGCCGACAAAACTTACCTCCGTGTGAACGTAGCGTAAGTCGTGTTACAAAACCATAGCATGTTATAGATTACTGCCAGTTAAGTTAGGGTATCTAATAACGCTGGGTTGTGCGGCAGTATTAATCCTTTGCACAAAGTGACCCTTTGAAATGACCAAACAAAACGGAAACTAGAACCAAGTTCGGGAAAGTTTATTAAAGACTTGACGTGTAATTCTACGGGGTCAATGTCCCAGCCACAAACGGCTTAATACTCAGACTAATGACACTAACAAGAGTGTTATTAAAATATATGTTCTAAGAATTACAGAAAAGTCATTCAAAGTATAAGTGAGCAACACTTAATAATAAAAATCTAACTAAAAACAAATATTTTCGTGTGGACGCATTTAGAATACATACGAGTAGTGCCACTAACCCTTCATCCTGAGGGTGTCGTAAGAGCTGACAAAAGGAAATAACAAGGCTGATAAACCTAGCCTTATGAGAAGGACAACTTGATTGGAAACCAACCTGTCAGGCCAATGTGGCACAGTAGGCTAATTACCCTCCACGTAATTGGAAGCATGACTCAGCAGTGGGTTATTGACTGCCTCGTTGGTCTAGTGGTTAGATGTGCCGCCTTTGGATCAACGGGTCCCGGGTTCGATTCCGGGGTCGAGCAAGTGTCTTTGTCTAAACCAGAGGCACTTGCTTGGAGTCTGGGTGTCATTTCTATCAATAATATGTATGTATTTACAAAAAAAAATGTATATAAGTAGTTTATCATCCATCTCGTTACCATAACACAAGCATTAAGTTGCTTAGTTTGGGACGAGATGGCGTTGTGTAAAATGTCCAAGGATATTTATTTATATTTATTATTTATTTATGGGCTGAGTACTAGTATATGTAATAGTAGTATTAGCTGAATAGAGTAGTAGTAGACAAAAGCTGGGATCAGTTTGGTAAAATAGTAGGGTACAGTAGGAAACAGGTGAGATTAGTTGCAGCAATCTTGCGAATGGTTATAGATTAAAATGAAGCTGCAGAACCGTTGGAGAGTCAATGCTACATCTACTTTGTGAACGCGCATGACACAAACGGAGTCATGTGGGACATTCGTTCCCAAACCCAAGCTAATAAAAGAAGCTGCCACTAACAGCCCTGATGATGTGATGTTAAACTTTTAAAGAGAGTGAGGAATAACGGTAACGGGACCAGTAACTGGACCAAAGGTACTGGTCTTTGGACGCAGTGTCGAAGTGCCCAAATAACCTTACGTCGGACAAGTTAAGAAGAAACAACTGGAAGAAAGTCTTTTGGTACTAACAATTAGTTTAGTATTCGATTTTTTTATTTCATTTCAAGTAGGATCCCTTACTCCGTTTGGTGACGGATTTAGAATACGCAGTGTCACCAACCCATACCATCCCGAGGGTATCGTAAGAGGCCACTAAGGGAACGCAAGAGGCAAATCACCTAGCTGTAAGAGAAGGAAAACTTGATACAAACCCTGTGCCACACTAGGCTAATTTCCCTCTATGAATTTGGAAGAGGCCCGACTCAGTAGTGGGTCATTCATGGGCTGAAACGAAGAGTGTTCCATTCATCATCATCATCATCATCAGCCAAAAGACGTCCACTGCTGGACATAGGCCTCCCCCAAGGATCTCCACAAAGGGTCTGGTGGGCTAACAAACTCAATCTGGTGGGCTATAGTTTCTAGCTAGTGTTCCATTAGAGGAAGTTAATAGTGATCATTACCTGTAGGTAGTTAGAAACAATTAAACTTTATGGTAAAACAGAGAACAGTTCAACCGTAAACACCGCAGTTGCCATCCATGCGGAACTGTCGGGATACTTAGGAGAATTTGACATAACTACTGTATTTCTGTAGTAATAAAAAAATACAAACAATTATTGAAAACAATAAAGAAATGTACAATTAGTATGTAATTAGTGGCTATACGCGGCTTCATCTGAATTGACTTTAAATTGGATTAGTTCCTTATTTATTTAATTAATAATTGTCAAATCATGATCCGAATTATAATTACTAGTGGTCACCCAATGGTCGAATAACGATCATCATCATCATCATTTCAGCTCTTATATAGCCCACTAATGAGTAAGACCTTCTCCAAGTTCATGGAGGGCAATTAGCCTACTGGGCCACACTGGCAAGACGGGTTGCAACAGGGCTTGATCAAGTTTTCCTTCTCTTGCGGCTAGGTTATCGGCCTTGTCATTAACAACCTTATTTCATTAAAATTATAGTTCTATTCTCAATTTAACCACAGACTTCACTACATAGTATAAAACAAAGTCGATGTCGTCAATTGCCGTCTGTCCGTCCCTATGTATGCTTAAAACTACGTAACGGATTTTGAAGCGGTTTTTTTAAATAGATAGTGATTCAAGAGGAAGGTTTATATGTTTAATACATGTCGTGCGAAGCCGGGGCGGGTCGCTAGTTAACAATAAACAAGTTTTACATATGCGTGTGTGTGTGTCAAATACAAGATAGTCTGTGGAATGATTTTTTTATTGATAAATTTTTTTTTTTTCATAATTTAAGAAAATATATTTTTTCTCCTCCGTCCGCCTAATTTTCATATCAATGGGTACAAAGTTTTTGCTGCACACATTTATATATAGATGAGTAGAATTCATATTTTGGTAACTTTTTTTTTAGATTTGCATCATACTATACTAAAATAAGATGAACAAATCCAAAAAAGTTTAATATTATGAAGAAATCTAAACGACGCATTGTAAATTATGTTTGAATGTGTTTTACTCAATCTGTGTGGAATCACGAGTCGCAATTCATATTCCTTCATTTAATTGGAGGAGACCTGACTTAGCAGTGGGTAACGTAACAATTTTGCAAAAAATTAAGTCGGTTTAATGGGACTTCCAAAATAAATAACCCAAATATTAGTTCCGCTTTATAAAATGACAACAATTATTTCTCTAACAAACAATATCTGCTGAATCGAGAAGTTCAAAGTTATCAGGCTCCTATTAATTATGGCACATTGAATTTCCGTCATGTGGTTACCCAGTCATTAAGATCAGCGTACTTGATGAATATTGGAAATCAACCTTCAACCTATTTGTTATAGAATTTGATATACTGGCTCTTTAGCCTACGTGTCTACAATTATGATGACGAATTATATAGCACGTATATCGATGTTAATAGGCACGATAGGACAAATAATTCGTGCCAACCTGTAGAGATTTATCTAACGGGGTTTTTTAATGTAAACACTAGTGGCACCCCTGATCCAAAGGCCGTAAATACCTGGGCCTGCATCTGGACGGGAGGTGGAGCTTCGGCGCTCACTTTAAACTGATAGCACCGATGCTCATCGAGAGGCCGCAGGTATGGGCAGGCTGCTGCCCAACGTCGGCGCCACACAGTAGAGGAGTGTACCACCGGGAGTCTGAGAGAAAAGCCCTGGTGGCAGGTGTTGGAGGGAACCTCTCGCTGTCGAGCCTAATCAGACAGATGCTCGACAGCGAGGATGGCTGGGAAGCCATGGCCTCCTTCTGCGAGGACGTTATGTCGCAAAAGGAGGCGGCGGAGCGAGTCAGGGAGGAGGATGTTCTGGCTGACCCGCGCCGCCGAAGGCCGGGGAGGAGGAGGTGACTCTACGCCCACCTCCTGCCCTCGCCATAGAGGCCGGTGGTGGGTCGCGGGACCTGCCACCGACAAAAGCCTCAGATTGCGCTTTGCCCTCGTGTGTCACAGTGGAATGCGTTGTTGTGCCCCAAACGTGTCGTGTGAAGATGTACCGCTGGGGTTTTAGTGGGAAGACGAGCAGTTTCCGGAGTTCCACATAATCCCCCCCCCCCCGGAGTGGCGGTATGCATAAAGCAGTTCCCCAGCAAAACAAAAAAAGGCCCCCTCAGGTTTAACGGAAGGTAAATGTCGCACTCAAACTGAATTAAGTCGAATAATTAAAATGTCTTGTCATAAAATATCTATTGGAACATACAATTTCGGTTACTTTGTCAAAATAATTGGTTTTTAGCCATGCCCAACTTGGCCGGTTCGCGCTTGATAACAGACTTCCTCACAGCCATAACAGCCTTGTTGGTTTAGGGGTTGTTAGTGCCACTTTTGGCTCAGCGGTTTGATTCCGAGGTCGGGCAGGTAACTTGGTGTCATGCAACTTGGTGACATTTGTGTTAGTGAATTCCATATTTGTAAACTGCCCCCGCGATGCATGTTATAGAACAGGGTTTCGTTTTTTTATATAGTTAATGTTACAAAAAGGCATCCACGTTAACTCTGCTACCAGCCTCACGCTTTCACTGTTTGTAGTGTATTACCTGACGTGTATTACCTTCAAAGGTGACTACCACTTACTAGCAGACGGAATGAACGGTTGAGCATCTAGTGTTGTAGAAGACATTTTTCTAACTTTCGAAGTTTACAAAATCAAATGAAATGCAAAATAAAGTTCCGTACGTGCCGATTTTTTAAAAATAAAACTCTCTTTCCGCGTCCTGGAATGTTTAACTCAAAAATGCAAAAGCTCCGTTTGCTGAAAATTGGTCACAATTATCTTCGTAAACGTACCTTTGAAACGAGTTTCATGTAAAATATTCACATGAATTCAAATGAGCACGAAAATTGAATTAGTTCAGTATCACTTTCTCATATTTTCTTATATCCAAAATTGATATGAAGATTTACCTTAAATATAACACTGAAATATAAAATGTCCATCTTGTGCGAAAATTGTGCGGATGGAAGGGTATGAAATAATCCACACTTATAATTGTTTGTTACTCTTTCACGCAAAAACTAAAAGCTGATAAAACTTTACAATAATATAGCTACTATATCAAAATAACAGGATAAAATTTATAAAGACATATATCAACTATAACACTTTTACATTTTAGACGTCTTTTGGCTGAAATGATTATGATGATGATAACACATTTTTGTATTTTTTGTAAAATACCCGTGCTAAGTCGGATTTGGCCGCTAGTTATGCGATAAAATACATTAAAATAATAAAAAACATTGTATACACTACCATATATTTGGCAAACTCACGCTTAAATACTCTTTTGTTTATTGTTAAAGTCTGTGGTGAAACTGAGAATAGAACTATCATCATCATCATTCATCATTTCAGCCAAAAGACGTCCACTGCTGGACATAGGCCTCCCCCAAGGATTTCCACAAAGGCCGGTCCTGGGCCGCCCGCATCCACTGCTTTCCGGCGATCTTAACCAGGTCGTCGGTCCACCGTGTGGGAGGCCTACCAGCACTGCGCCTTCCGGAACGCGGTCGCCACTCGAGGACTTTTCTGTCCCATCGGACGTCGGTCCTGCGAGCTATGTGCCCTGCCCACTAGCACTTAAGTTTGACAATCCGGTGGGCTATGTCGGTGACCCTGGTTCAACCAATGTGTGTTGCCAGTGATGACATATGGAACTGAGACGTGGTCGCTCACTATGGGCTCCATCAGAAGGCTCAAAGTCACCCAAAGGGCAATGGAGAGGGCTATGCTCGGAGTTTCCCTGCGAGAATAGAACTATAATTAAAATTAATTATTGCCGAGTTTCGACCGCTGGGCGACCACTATACCCTATTCAAGATAGCGTGATTGATTTGGCAGATGTCAATTTTTCTGATCGACAAAAAGGTATGATTCCAAACTACGTCGCGGTAATCGGGACCAGTAGTGCCGAGATAGCACTTCTGCGTGCAGCGTACTTCGGAATAATACCTTTACTTTGCAATGGCGAATAGTGGTGGGAAACAGATAATAACTAGTAGTCCAAAAAATAACGGTTTATAATACTTGTAACTGTGACGAGATGGTATGGGTGTATTATGTGTGAAATTCTTTATCACTCTTTCTTAACTTTCTAAGACAATATTCGAATAAAAAACATTTTCATTTTGAAATAAAATTCATTGGCTTTAGCGCATTGAAATTTAACACTTTTACAACTATTATTTTCTTTTCTTTTTTGTTTACTTTCATGGTCTCAACCACCTATTTACTGTTACAAGTATTTTAAAACGTTATTTTTTGGACTACTTGTTATTTTCTGTTTCCCATCACTAGTCCGTCTGTCATAGATCAATCTATGTTGAACGGGGTATAGTGATGATATTATATTAAAATTAATTTTGACGGAACTTTATTATTTTTAATATTAGGTTCTTACATAAGAAGTTGGCGTTTTTTACGAGAGGAGTAGTCTTTTTTTTGTAAAATATATTTAATAATTCAAAGTATTCACCGGTGTTATCTATGTACTTTTGATATCTCATAGATAGTTCGGTACTCTCTTTACTAAAAAAAAACCATGGGGACGAGAATCAATGAACTCTTTGAAGTCGGTTTGGACTGCCGAATCGGAGTTAAGAACTTTTTCCTTGTAAGAAGTTGTCCAAATTCCGGAAAAAATGTTAATCTGTTGGAGCAAGGTCCGGTAAGTAACGTGCCACAGACATTCCAATTGTAGCTCATCTAACTTGGTGATTGTTTGTTGTGCAGTGTGTGGTCTTGCGTTGTCGTGACGCGGCAGTGGCCTAGAGCGATTGACCGATCTCGGTTGTTTAGCATCTAGTTCGTCCTTCATGGTCTGAGAATTTAGAAAGTTGTAGTGAACGATACCGGCGCTAGTCCACCAAACACTCACAAATAACTTTTTCCGAGTCAATGTTCGTTCAGGGCAGGATTTGGCTGGGTCTGCAGGGTTCGGCCTTTGCGACGAGCGCTTCCGATTATCGTACAGTATCCATCTTTCATCACAAGTAATGATTCGATTTGAAATAACTTCATTATTGTGTCGGTTGAGCAAAGTAACACAGCAGTCGACGCGTGTTTGCAAGTTCGATTCCCATCGTTCAAGTATGTTTATTTTCCCGATGTGCTTCAATTGAATTAATACAGTTTTATCACTTACCCCGAAGCCTGCAGCTATCTCTGAAGTGCTTTGTCATGGATCCGCTTCCACGATAGCCTTTAATTCTTCATTTTCCGCTTTGGTTTCCAGCTGTGCACGGGGTTAGTTCTGAAGGACGAAATTTCCAGAACGGAAACGTTGAAACCAAAAACGCACCGTGCTTTTTTTGCGACACCAGCGCGTACACATCATTAATCTTTCGAGCTGTTTCTGCAGCTCTGGTGCCATGATACCGATATTTCATGTTCTTGTTCGATATTCAATGTGCGACAAAAGCGACGCCAAAGAAAAAAAGAATGAGGAAAAAACAAAGGAATGACTGTTTTCAAAACTCAAATGTACTAGCTAAATCGATATTTAAAGGAGCTGTTCTATAGATTGTTTGACTCATCACGATGTATCCGGAACCTAAGACCTAGGGACTTGAAATTTAGTAGTAGACTTAATATTCTTTTCACAGAGGAGAGGTCAACAAAGAACGGATTTTACGAAATTCCAAAAAATGGGCGGTTGCAGGGGAGTTAATTACTTGGAAAAACAACGTTTGCGGGATCTACTAGTGAATTTATTTTGAACTAGCGGCCCGTCCCGGCTTCGCACGAGTGCAGTGATACCCGCGGGTGACGCCGCGGGATGAAGCTAGTCAAAAAAAGAAGCTTAAGTTACTCCTTATATTATCAGCTACGTATCAGTGAAAGTCACGTCATAATCGGTCCAGCCGTTCCAGAGATTAGTCGAAAAAAAACAGAAAAAATTAAAAAAAAGTTATTTTGGTCTATGTACAGTGTATACATACTTTCGCATTTAGTAAAATGTGGTTATTTTATTATTACAAACAGACTTGTACAGATTTGGATTCTTAACCAAAGATGAGATATTATAGATCAAAGTGGTCAGTACGACAAATTGCTAATTTCATACGTATGGACCCAATACTTTACTATAAACTACAATCGTTTGTTATACTAATCCATTTTAATTGTATAAAAAATACAGCTCAAGCCTTGCGCAATGTACATATTAATGTATAAGTGTAACAAATGTTGCACGACTCTCCCCTAATGCTCCAATGTAAAATAAACAAAGCTTCCAATGTATACGGCCAATTAAACGGCCAATTAGTTACGTAAAAATACGATATAATAAGAACAATGCCATTTCGTCCGACTTTTATCTGCGAGTAAATTGACTTGAACACAAATGTGTTATGAAGGGTGCGAGGAAAATAACAGTTCGATAGAATTAGTGTTACATATCTTGTCTTTTAATAATATTTGTGTTCGATTTGTGGTGACGTATTTAACGTTAATTCGCTGTAGCTACCCTTTTTTATTAATACGCTTTTATTAGCTTCGCTTGTATGTATGCAATGATTTTATTTATATAATATCATTGTATGTATGTAACGGAATCTTTGAACATGGTTTTGACCCCATTAAAACGTCGGATTAACACGAAATATAGCATACTTACTATGGGCCGATGACAATTCAATATTTTAAACATTTTGACCCGTTATCATTAGGTAATAGAACAATAATAATAACGGTATATCTATGGATGTAACGGAATCTTTGAACATGATTTTGACCCAGTTAAAAACGTCTGATTAACAAGAAATTTGGCATACTTATTAAGGACCGATGACGATTCAATATTTTAAACATTTTGACCCGTTATCATTAGGTAATAGAACAATAATAATAACGGTATATCTATGGATGTAACGGAATCTTTGAACATGATTTTGACCCAGTTAAAAACGTCTGATTCACACGAAATTTGGCATACTTATTAAGGACCGATGACAATTCAATATTTTAAACATTTTGACCCGTTATCATTAATAGAATAATATTGATCACCGTCAAGGTGGAACACCGCTCTTCGATGCAATAGCTATTATAGATGTAAATATCTTAAAGCTATTGCTATATTTTTAGTGATAGCTTTATGATATTTCAACTAAAAAATAAATAATGGTTAAAAAATACTTAAAAAATACGCTGTTATAGAAAATCTACCTAAAAAATAGAAAATAAATTTTTATAAATTTGAATTATAAATAGTGTCAGAAAAAAATATTTTATTGTAAAAAGCGTGGGGTGCTTTTCAGGATATTATCAAAATAACCGTTCTAGCCATATCTGTTCATAAAATATTTAGAACTATTGATACCATGCACCCCACGCTTTTACAATAAAATCATTTTTTTCTGACACTATTTATAATTCAAATTTATAAAAAAATATTTTCTATTTTTTAGTTCGATTTTCTACAAAAGCGTATATAAATTTGTTTTTTTTAACTACTATTTATTTATTTTTACGTTGGAAATCCTCGTAGATTCTCGGTAGTTGACAAGTAGCGGGGTTAACTGGTAATTCGCTAACTTTTGGATGCCCTTCCGTTAGGGCTGGGTCGTTAGGGCCGGGTTATATGGGACGCCGGGGCGCGTAGAGATGGAAAATTGCGTCCTGCCACACCCATTAAAACCAACGGCGATCCTTGACTACCCGAACCAGGGCCACGGGATTCATTCCCCGACAGGAGAGCATGCTCTATGACCCTGGTGGCCCTGGTCCGTTATCTACCCCCTACACCTAATGGAGTTTCTCGACCGTCAGCTCAAGGGTCACGAGTTGCAGCCGGTACTGTCTTATGATAAGCAAAAGTAACTGGCAGTGGGTTCCTTCTGCTGTTAACATCATGCATCATCTGATGGGGCGCTGACGACATTACTCATATGCACGAACACAACACCCAAGAGTTATTTTAATTGGCTGTAGTTTCCTGAAATGTGAAGCCCCAGCGGTTGTATGTACCTTATATAGTAAGAACTTTGTAATGTTTTCAAACAAAATATTTTTTCGCACATTGTTTTGTTAACTTACGGGACATTAGGTAAATCGACACGGGCTGTTGTTATATAACAAAACTTTACTGGCATGAAAATAGTTGAGGCGAATAGAATAGGAATGTAATGGATGCAATTGGATCACGGGGTCCTGGGTTCGATTCCGGGGCCGGGCAAGTATCTTTGTGTAAACCAGAGACACCTGCTCTGAGTCTGGGTGTCATTTGTGTTCGTGAATTTTATGTTTGTAAACTGCCCCTGCGACACAGGTAACCTACAGCAGGGGTAATGTTTAAAAAAAAACTATTTCATAAATTTATATCAAACCCTTTAGGAATTAATTGCTTGTAAATTAGAACACTTCAAATCAAATAAAAGATTATACGAGCTACAGTGACACTTAATATATACGCTTTCATTAGCTTCAGATGTATGTAACAGGCTTCAGACGTATGTAACGGAATCTTTGAACATGATTTTGACCCAGTTAAAAACGTCGGATTCTCTCGAAATTTGGCATACTTTTTATGGACCGATGACAATTCAATATTATAAACAGTTTGATCCGTTATCCTTACTAGAATAATCACGATTTTAGCGATTAGCTTCAGAAGTATGTAAACTATGTAACCGAATCTTTGAACATTATTTTGACCCAGTTAAAAACGTCGGATTAACTCGAAATTTGGCATACTTATTAAGGACCAATGACAATTCAATATTTTAAACAGTTTGATCTGGTATCCTTACTAGGATAATCCGGATTAGCAATTTTTGTTTGAAGAGACCGTAAATGTTAAACACCGCTCATAAATGCAATTGCTAGTAAATATCATAAAGATATTGTTAAATAATCACTAAAAAATATAAAATAATATTTTTGATAAAAAAGCGTGGGGTGCTTTTTAGGATAGTATTAAAATAACCCATCTACTCATATCTGTTCATAAAGTATTTATAACTTTTGATACCATGCACCCCACGCTATTTTTACAAAATATTATTTTCTATATTTTTGTTGGATGTTCTTTAAAGGCGTACTTTTTTAGATTTTTTAAACTATTATATATTTTTTTGAATGTATTAGTGACACTCGTATGTTACTGTATAATACTCTTCACCACCCCATTCCATCCTGCGAGTGTAGTGAGAGCCGACGAAATTAAACCTGTAAACATTTATTGTCTGAGTAAAATAAATGTTTACAGGTTTAATACTTATTATTTATAAACAATAAGTATTATATAACCTAATACTTTTTTATACACAATTATAAGGGTTAATGTAGCAAACTAGATTACATTAAATGGGGGAAGCCTGACTCAACAAAGGGTATGGTATAGACTGAAACGAACGATACCTATTGTCGGTGTAAAATAAGTTACAAAACCTAAATTATTATTATCACTTTTCTAGTTGGCTATTACTTACGTTTCGCAGCAACCAGAGACAAAGATTCAAAGAACAGCGCAATGGTAAGTACACCACTACAAGTATGATGCGCGTTGTGCGGGAGCACTGGTGGCTCGTCACGTACGGAACTAAACCGGTTTATACTGTTTCGGCCAGTGCTTTAACAAAGGGCTACCACAGCACTCGCTGTGTCGTGTCGTGCGTGTTTGTTTAAATTTGAAAAATTAGAAAGAAAAAGAAAAATAGAGGATATTTTTTTATAAATTTGAATTAAAAATAGTGTCAGAAAAAAATATTTTATTGTAAAAAGCGTGGGGTGCTTTTCAGGATATTATCAAAATAACCCTTCTAGCCATATCTGTTCATAAAATATTTAGAACTATTGACACCATGCACCCTACGCTTTTACAATAAAATCATTTTTTCTGACACTATTTATAATTCAAAACAGTCGCTCAATACACTTGCAAAGATACACACATCTTTTCATTTCAATATCCAAGTGCAGGCGAAAGTGAACCTAATTTTAATCAACAATATAATATAAAGAAGATCTATCGCCAATATGAAATGAAAAAAAAAAAATTTAACACGTGGTCAGATGTGCAAAGTAAAATAAAAGCAATACATCTCCGTCTATTTGGTCAAAGTTTATGAGCTTTAAAGAAAATCCCGACTATAAGACGTCACTCGGTCCAACTTTTGCAACAAATCAGAACAAAGTTACTTGGGGTACCAATAAATTGGGAAACTTAGAGTTACGCGTGTCAGGCGAGCTCTTACAAAATAGATTAAAGTGTTTACTTGGAAAACGAAACATCAACATACAAAGATCGTAACAAAATTGGTCTTAGTTTTAATAGGAAGCAAGGCTCGTGTGGTGTCAGATTTAAAATACATAGTGTCACCACCCCATTCCATCCTTATGCCCATAGCACACAGCGTATTATAAACGCGCAGATGACACGCATATACGCGCTGCAAATGAGATTCGAACGAACCTTGTAACCCTAAGCACATGCGGTGATCGTGAATCAAGCGTATACTGCGCGTATACGTGCAGATTTAGCGACACAGACGCGTTGTAGTCGCTCGTAACTTCTACGTTTTGATCAGATCAGTCCCTCCTTTTCCCTCCTCAACCTCTTTATATGCGCTTTAAACGCGCGCTTGTATCGCGTTTTAGGAGTGTTTGAATATATTATATACAAACGCAAAAATCGGCATCTACGGCGCAAACGACGCCCGTTCCTGAAACACGCGTCGTCTGCACGTTTTAAATAATCCGTGTGCTAGGGGCCTTAGGGTATGGTAAGATCCGATAAAAAGAAATGACAAAGGCCGATAACTTGGGGTGTATGGGGTCCAGTTAACAACTTAAGGACCCAAGCCAACCTTACCTGCCAGCGGTGCACCCTGCTGTCCAACGGACGAGGCTCTGGCAAACCTGGTTCCCCTACGTAAAACCTACTTCAGTCAAATATAAAATCGACAAGCAAGTTAGTTATGCGGTAAACAAATACCATATAGACGAATGGAGAACCTCCTTCTCTATGAAGTCGGTTAAAAATAAACCCTCAACGTATACAGCGTCATGTTATTTTAGGACTAGTGATAAATTTGGGGTTGTTTTTTTAGTTTTATTTTCTCTTGTCTTACGGTGTTAGGAAAAGTACTGTATTCATTTAGAGACGTGCTAGCTGAAGAATAGTCCATATCCTACTAATATTATAAACGTGAAAGTTTGTAAGTATGTATGGATGGATGGATGGATGGATGGATGGATGGATGGATGGATGTTTGTTACTCTTTCACGTAAAAACACATAGGCTACAATTTATAAAGATATTGTGTGTAAATTTATAGAGATATTAAGTTAAATTTTAATTTCTAATTGTCAAATTTTCAGCCATATTTAAATATAGACAACATAAGGTTTCGCTGTCAGTTGCGCTTTGTTATACCACGTAGGTATTATATCACATTCTACGGGAACGGGATTAAAATCTTAGGTATCCTATGTCCGACTTTCTTTTATATATAAAGATGTTGGACAATTCACAAAATCATACTTAATATTATAAACGTGAAAGTGTAAATGTGTGTAATCACGTTCCGTGATATAAAAATCGTTTATCAAAATGCAACTGCTAGAATAACAAAACGTCACCGACAGCTAAACGTTATGTTGTCTATAGTTTGACAAATTTGACAGTTAGAAATTTTCAAGTTGACCAGTCGATGTATTTAATTCGAGTAAATATTAGCTAATTGTGCCGAACAATGAAGAAGAACTAAATAATGCACGTGAAGATCGCCGCATTAGTATGGCTTGAATCCGTGTTTCTCAATCACAAGAGCAAATCGAGGCAGCCCGTGAAACGGATCGGTTGGGAATGAATGCAAAATTTTCGAGCTACTAGATAATTTTCGAGGCACAAGAATAAATTTATAAAGTAGGTACTACATAATTTGGATCGAGCAACGTTTCGATACGATGGCAGTACTAATTACTGCTTGCATACTTGCGTCCGCATTGGACCAATAGATGCCATGTAATATTACAAAACACTCCTAAGCGGCTAAAGTTTTATCAAAATGGAAAATCGTTATCTGGGACGAATGTACAATAGCGTATACACGTGCATTGGAAGCCGACCGAACACCTACGCAATGACTCGAGTTGTTTTGGAGGCACAATGATTTTACTGGCTATTTCTGACAAACACTGCCACTAATTCCAAGATCGACTGCTACCGCCGAAATAAGTGCTTGCCTCAAATCATCGACATGTGGATTGATTTTATTTGCTCAGAATTTCTGTTCATCGAAGGACGAACTCACAAACACAAAAATAATGAATGGTTGTCTAAGCGAGCAATTTTGGCGGCTAAGAATAAATATGTAGATGTCATAAAGTAACTAACATAATTCAGAATGAAATCATTGGTACACTGCATTAATTCAAATATAATGACTGTAAAAAAAGACTCCTTGGATGTGCCTGGCTTACCACCGCACAATTTACGACTAAAGGTTGGCTACATACTAAGTTTGCTTCCAATTAAAAACCAAAACCACCAAACCTGTGCAACGGAACGCGTTTGGTGGTAAGTGAATTGATGAACAATGGAATATACTGAAAGTAAAGTTGGAAGGTGAGGAAGTTCTCATCCGAGGATCCCGACGATATCAACTGATATACCGTTTTAGTTTTAATGATTTCCGATCCGTCGTGCATTCGCCGTAACCATTAATAAACCACAGGACCAATCCTGGAAAGTTTGTGGCCTAAATCTAGAAAATTCATGTATTTCCCAAGATCAATTATATGTGGCATGTTCCGGGTCAGAAGACCATCTGCGTTATTTGTTCATGCGCCTGATAATAAACCGAAAAATGTCGTCTGTCACAAGTTGATTCACTGTGCACAGTGCAGTTACTAAAATAGATGACCAATAAAGTATAATTAAAATCATAGATTTTTTATTTATATTTATCCTGATAAAAAAATAAGTTAATAAAATAAAAAATCTGCTCATTTATTGCCTTTAAGGCGAAACAAAGTTCGCCGGGTCAGCTAGTATAACATAATTTTTACATGGTGCATAGCGAAAACTTCGCTTAACTTTTTTTGTCTGTGTCTGTCTGTGTCACAATGTCACCAACCCATAGACGCGATAAGGTTATGTGGTAGTGACTCTATGTATTCTAAATCCAACATCACACGGAAGAATATTTAGACATCATATAAGTTGTCGATAAACCCGTCTGTTTATCATATTGTATTGAAGTTTTTGGTCGCACCAAGGAACTACTGAACATTGAACATTGAATTCTAACTACTATTATACAAAACTGTTTATTTACAACCAATGTAAGCGACATAAATCTCCGAATATTGAAAGAAAATATTGATGGAATAAACAACAAACACATATTGACAGACCCCTGAGATATATGGCGTACGATTGAAGCTAGAACTTCTATTTGAATTGATTTATGTCCATGTTGTTTCGTAGCACCGCTCGAAACTATTGTTCCCTTTGATCGAAGGTAACGGCAGGTAATGCGACGTATTCTGAAATTGGACCAAATCCGGAAGTATTTGCTCGAAAATTACAAGAATACATTAAAATTAGGTGTTTATTGTACCTGTATGATCATCATCATTTCAGCCAAAAGACATCCACTGTTGGACATATGTCTCCCTTAAGGATCTCCACGAAGGTCGGTCCTAGGCCGCCCGCATCGTTTTCCAGCGACCTTAACCACCGTGTGGGAGGCCTGCCAGCACTGCGCCTTCCGGAACGCGGTAGTCACTCGAGGACTTTTCTGCCCCATCGTGCGTCGGTCCTGCGAGCTATGTGCCCTGCCCACTGCTACTTAAGTTTGGCAATCCTGTGGGCTATGTTGGTGACCCTGGTTCGCCTGCATATCTCCTCATTTCTGATTCAATCTTGCAGGGAATTTCCGAGCATAGCCCTCTCCATTGCCCTTTGGGTGACTTTGAGCTTTCTAAAGGAGCCCATAGTGAGCGTGAGATGTTCCATATGTTATCACTGGCAACACACATTGGTCTAAGGTTTTGTCTTCAAACACTGCGGTATTGTGGACGAGAAGATCTTTCGCAGCTTCCCGTACGCTGCCCAGCCGAGATGAATCCGACGATTGACCTCTTTCTCGAAGTTGGACTTACCTAACTTTGTAATTACAAAACTTAAACAATAAACGGGCCTCCTCTAGTTACATGGAAGGTAATTAGCCTACTGTGCCACGCCGGCCAGACGGGTTGGCACAGTGCTTCGTATCAAATTTTTGTTGTCTTCTTTTTTCAGTTCGGCCTTATCGTTGCCTTTTGTCGGCTTTTACGACACGCTCAGGATAGAATGGGGTCGGGACACTACGAATATGTATTGTAAATCCGTTGCACACGGAACATAAAAGAAGTTCATATTACACCAACATAAATACGTCGGGAAACGCTGCTATTCTTCCTCAAATTTATTATTACAGCTGGTACCAGTCTGATTTGATTAGGCTAACTACCAGTATTTCCAGGTCCAGGTCTGCCCCTCCTGATCTTGCAGGACAACTGGTAATTATTTGGTGAGACCAGTAACCTAACTACGAGTAACGACTGCTATATATAGAACTGAGATTAACGGCTTTGGGTGCCTCAAGGTGGGTACTGCGAGCATTAGTGCAGTCAGTACGTCGTGTTACGGGGAAACCAACGACGTAATGAAAGCACGAATGTTTGCTTTGTAACACGGTATATTACGCCCCGTAACGCCGGTACCCAGCTTACACATGATGGACACTCATCACTGTTACGACATGCACTATTCTCTAGGCTAGAACGGGTAAATAAAACTAAATATACATTCGTATGTTCAAGACAAGAAATCCTCTCTATGCAAATTACCTTCTTTCAGAATACACTAAACTACTATTTAAACTCTAATCTCGGAGAATCATAAGAATCTAATGTAAATAGTTTAAGCTGGCAAATGTTAAATTCAGCATGATTGTATAAGCTGTGCTCAGTGAAGATACGCAAATACCAGAGATTTATTCAGTAACTAGCAGCCGCCCCGGCTTCGCACGGGTATTTAAAAAGAAAATAAAAAAAAGAACTGTTATAGTTATCTGTGTCTCCACAGCATTCCATTCTGAGAGTCTCGTAAGAGCCGAAAAAAGGAAATGACTTAGCCGTAAGAGTAACTATAAAGGAAACCCGGTGCCAACCCGTCTGGCCAGCGTGGCACAGTAAGCCAATCACCCTCCCTGTGATAGGAGGAGGCCCTACTCAGCAGTGGGTCATTTAAGGACTGAGTAGTAGTTATGGTTAGACATAATATATTTTTAGAAATTATTAGCCTATTTGTTATTCTGATGTCTTTTTAGGCGCAAAGGAATGATCATCTAGCCAGACGAGGTGGTATGTCTGGCAGGGGGCCGCAGCGCCTATCCCCCGATGACTGTAGTAGGGGATTTCTTAACTGTGCAAATTGCTCTGGAAACTTCGTTATCGCGGTGTAGGATATTTTGGTAATCCTCGCATCTGGAGGCAAAATTTCTTGATGTTATTCGTTCAAATTTTTCGGATCAATTGTGTAAAGTATGTACCATGCTGGTCGGTACACATTCATTAATTTGGGGGTAGCCCGACTCAGTTATGGGCTGTAATGATTATGATGATGATAGGAAGAACTACTTTCGACTAAGCTGCGTTATGGTTGTGAACAGGTGCCGCTGTCTGGTTTAGTCGGCTCGCTGGATTCAAGACTTCAATTAAGTTAATTAAGTTTAATTATTCCATTTCTTTTTTATACAATTTTAATTTTAATTTTATACAGCGCCTTACGGAACCAACGGAAACTAGTTAGTTATATGTCAACGGTCATTATAAAATGACGTTTGAAAAAAAAAACAAGCCTACTGTCTTCCGGCGGTCTTATCGGATGGTGCCGCGTTCCGACCTGGAACTAGCGTTATATAAATAATGTATCCGTTGACACATTGTGAACGCCATTATTGGTTAATAGATTATAGCAATTTTCTATTCTATTCTAAGGCCGGTCACTCACATTCGCACGAATACGCGAACCCACAAGTGTAGGACGACATTCGCAAATGGGTTCGCGAAGTTTTTGCCGCATTCGTGCTTTTCCAAGCGGTGTCGGTTTTTTAACGCACATCAAAGCGCGCGAACCGCGAACCTTCGCGTAGTCTCCCACACATTCGTGTGACCAGTTGCGCCCACGATTGCGAAGGGAACGGACCTGTCGCTATTCATAGTTCGTGACGACTCTTGTTTAGCGTACCTTCATAATGGATTAGAATAACACCAAGATGATGGAGTTCATTGAAATCCTTTTTTTTTAACTCCTGCACAATGAATTCAAATTCTTCTTTTCTTCAATGTTCTATTCAAGAAAAAAGTAAATAATAGTTTAAAAAACAAAAAAAAAATACGCTTTTAAAGAAAATCAAACTAAAAAATAGAAAATAAATTTTAATACATTTTAATTAAAAATAATGTCAAAAAATGATTTTATTGTAAAAAAGCGTGGGTTGCTTTTCAGGATATTATCAAAAGAACCCTTCTAGTCATATCTGTTCATAAAATATTTAGAAATTTAAATATTTAGAAAAATATTTAGACATTCGTAAACATGTGCGGGAGGAAGCGCAAACAGGTTTGCGAACCCATTCGCAAATGGAGTATGCGAACCCATTCGCATAGCCGCTAAGTTTGCGAATGAATTTGTCGGCCCTTCACATGCGCGCAAACATTCGTACAATGTACGAATGTTTGCGCGCATGTGAGTGGCCCCGGTAAGGCCGGTCACTCACATTCGCACGAATACGCGAACCCACAAGTGTAGGACGACATTCGCGAATGGGTTTGCGAAGTTTTTGCTGCATTCGTGCTTTTCCAAGCGGTGTCGGTTTTTTAACGCACATCAAAGCGCGCGAACCGCGAACCTTCGCGTAGTCTCCCACACATTCGTGTGACCAGTTGGGCCCACGATTGCGAAGGGAACGGACGTGTCGCTATTTTGATAGTTCGAGGCGACTCTTGTTTAGCGTACCTTCATAATGGATTGGAATAACACCAAGATGATGGAGTTCATTGAATTTTTTTTAACAGTGCACAATAAATTAAAATTCTTCTTTTCTTCAATGTTTTATTGAAGAAAAAAAAATAGTTTAAAAAAATACTCTTTTATAGAAAATCAAACTAAAAAATAGAAAATAAATTTTAATACATTTTAATAAAAAATAATGTCAAAAAAAAAGATTTTATTGTAAAAAAAGTGTGGGGTGCTTTTCAGGATATTATCAAAATAACCCTTCTTGTCATATCTGTTCATAAAATATTTAGAAAATATTTAGATAATTAAATATTTAGAAAAATATTTAGACATTCGTAAACATGCGCAAACAGGTTTGCGAACCCATTCGCAAATGCATATGCGAACCCATTCGCATAGCCGCTAAGTTTGCGAATGAATGTGACGGCCCTTCACATTCGCGCAAACATTCGTACAATGTACGAATGTTTGCGCGCATGTGAGTGGCCCCGGTTAGATACTATTGAAACAAACATAAAAAACAGGCTAAATGCCTTAGACATGCACACTGACATACCTACATACAGCCGGTATTCGCCGGTTGTGACAAATACAATTTTGTGAGGGTGTAAGTAATAAATGTAGATGTATAGGTCCCCCATACCTCGTCGTTGCAGTCTATAAATGACCCACTACTGGGTCGGGCCTCCTCCAAATTCATGGAGGGAAATTAGCCTACTGTGCCTCGCTGGCAAAGGGTTTGTATAGACATAGATATATTCTTTATAGTGGCACAAGACAAAAAAAAATACAATGACAAACAAACACATGAGATAGATTTTAAAATTAGATTAAACAGCAATTGTATTTTTAAGTCTTGCCACAAACCGACCCCGACTCAGTATAATGCTGGTTGTTGCCAACCAACGCTGATCTTCCGTCGGGGACGGCAGGTGACGTCACGCACGGTCATATTGCGCCAAAAAAATTAAAACAATTAAAAGTATCAAGTTTTCCTTCTCTTGAGGCTAGGTGATCTGCCTGTTGCGTTCTTTTAGCCGCCTCTTACGACACCCTAAAGATGGTATGGGTTGGTGACATTGAGTATTTTAAATCCGTCACGACACGGACGATTAAAGGACCCCCATGCCTCTGTCTATTATAATTCACATTTTAAATGGAAGTATCTGAAACCTTGGATTAAGGCGAAGGCTTTTTATCGTGAAAAAATGCAAGGGCCCATAATCCACGCCTGCGAAATGCGGATTGAGAGACTCTAATAATAGATGCCATTCTAAAACACTTGTGCATGTGGTGACGGATCTAGAATACATCGTCACTACCACATTCTATACTGAGGGTGTTGTAAGAGCCTAAAAAATGAAAGATAAGGTAGATATCTTGTATAAGCCGTGCTCAGTGAAGATACGCAAAGACCAGAGATTTATTCAGTAACCGTGCGAAGCCGGGGGTGCGAAGTGCGAAAGGTGCGAAAGGTTAGGTTAGGCTAACCTAACGGAAAGGTTAGGTTAGCCTAACCTAACCTTTCGGCTAGGTTCTCTTTCTAACCTAGCCGAAAGAGAAGGGAAATTGGTACGAAAAATTGTGCTAATCCATCTGACCACAGTAGGTGGCATTACCTTCCATGAAACTGGAGAAGGCCCGTTTCAGCAGTCATAATATAACCTCCTTTTGACAGCTAGATGACTGTGTACAAGCTAGTATATGAAATATACGCCCTAGGCTACAGTTTTGACGCATCCAGTTTTTCCAGCCATCTCATGCAATACCCTCAGAAGAAAATAAGTTGATCACTTAATATCATTAGATGTCACCATATAGACAAGTGACATCGACGAGGAAAATATTCAATTATGTTTCTCCGTCTGAAATTCTCTGAAATTCAAATAACATGGTTCAACAAAGGCCGTTTTCCATAAAACCATAAAGCTGCTGTTTTGATGCCTTCATACAAAGGGCACATTGTTACATCTTCTTTTTTATATCTTAACTAGCGACCCGCCCCGGCTTCGCACGGGTGCAATTATACATGTAAACGTTCCTCTTGAATCACTCTATCTATTAAAAAAAACCGCTTCAAACTCCTTTGCGTAGGTTTAAAGATTTAAGCATACATAGGGACGGACAGACGACAGCGACTTTGTTTTATACTATGTAGTGATTTATCATATCCCTTGTACTAGGTATATGTCCGTGTGGTGGCGGATCGCGAATACGTTGTGTCACCACCCCATTCCTTAATGAGGGCGTCGTAAGAGCTGACAATAGGAAATAACAAGGTTGACAACCTAGCTGCAGGAGAAGGAAAACCTATCAGGTTTTCCTGTGTCCCGCTGGCCAGGCGGGTTTTGTATCCAAAACCCGCCTGGCCAGCGGGACACAACTCAGCAGTGGGTCACTGCGGAGTTAAGCCTCCTGCAATTACTATTACTACTACTACTCTAGTAGTAGGATGTAGGATAGTGTAGTAGTAGGATTAGGATAATGTAGTAGGATAGTGTAATGATGTCTTAGGTTTTCACGATATTTACACATTGCAGGAAATGATCTATTCACGGTTATGATCGTTTTATTTTATTTTATTTTACGGGACGACTGTCGTTCCGCGACCACGGACACTGCAAAGTGTCTGAAACGTTGGGAATAAAATAAAACGATCATAAACGTGAAGAGATCATTTCCTGCAGTAGTAGGTATAACTTGTATCGTGGGGGCTGTTTATAAACGTTTTTTTTTAAACGAAACCCCTGCACTAGGGTATTCAAGGGGCAGTTTACAAACATGAAATTGACGCACACATATGACACCCAGACTCAGAGCAAGTGCCTCTGGTTTACACAAAGACACTTGCCCGGCCCGGAAACGAACCGGGGACCCGTCGACCTAAAGTCGGCACATCTAGCCGGTCCAACGAATTCACGAATACAAATGACACCCAGACTCGGAGCAAGTGCCTCTAGTTTACACAAAGAAACTTGCCCAACCCTCGAATCAAATCGGGGAGTCGTGATCCAAATGCGGCACATCCAACCCATTGACCAACAAGACAGCCAATCATGAAGATTGTCTATCATTGGTGCAACTTGAGCAGCTTAATTTAACCTTTCAGGTATATAATAATGGGAAAATTCTGGTTACAATTATCCCAATTCTGTCGAAGACTACTTCAAGATACTATCTTCACTGTTTAGATATAAAAAGTTGAGATGATACATAGCAAAGGCTTATTTATCCTACTAATATTATAAACGTGAAAGTTTGTAAGTATGGATGGATGGATGGATGGATGGATGGATGGATAGATGGATGGATGGATGGATGGATGTTTGTTACTCTTTCACGTAAAAACGTCTGAATGGATTTTAACGAAACTTTATAATAATATAGCTTATACATCAGAATAACACATAGGCTACAATTTATAAAGATATTGTGTGTAAATTTATAGAGATATTAAGTTAAATTCAAATTTCTTATTGTCAAATTTTCAGCCATATTTAAATATAGACAACATAAGGTTTCGCTGTCAGTGACGTTTTGTTATACCACGTAATATATCACATTCTACGGGAACGGGATAAAAATCTCAGGTATCCTATGTCCGAATTTCTTTTATATCTAAAGACGTTGGACAATTCATAAAATCATACTTAATATTATAAACGTGAAAGTGTAAATGTGTGTAATCCCGTTCCATGATATAAAACATCGTATAACAAAATGCAATTGCTGGAATAACAAAACGTCACTGACAGCTATACGTTATGTTGTCTATAGTTTGACAAATTTGACAATTAGAAATTTTGAAGTCGAGTCGACCGATTGATGTATTTATTTCGAGTAAATATTAGCTTATTGTGCCGAACAATGAAGAAGAACTAAATAATGCACGTGAAGATCGCCGCATTAGTATGGCTTGAATCCGTGCTTCTCAATCACAAGAGCAAATCGAGGCAGCCCGTGGAACGGATCGGTTGGGAATGCAAAATCGTCGAGCAAATTTAAGAGATCAACAACTAGATAATTTTCGAGGCACAAGAAATAAATTTATAAAGTAGGTAGTACATAATTTGGATCTAGCAACGTTTCGATACGATGGCAGGCATTGGATCAATAGATGTCATGTAATATTACAAAACACTCCTCAGCGGCTAAAGTTTTATCATAATGGAAAATCGTCATCTGGGACGAATGTACAATAGCGCATACACGTGCATTGGAAGCACTTATCCGATCCGACCAAACACCTACGCAATGACTCGAGATGTTTTGGAGGCGCAATGATTTTACTGTCTGGCTATTTTTGCCAAACACTGCCACTAATTCCAAGATCGACTGCTGCCGCCGAAATAAGCGCTTACCTCAAATCATCGAAATATGTGGATTGATTTTATTTTCTCAGAATTTCTGTTCATCGAAGGACGAACTCACAAACACAAAAATAATGAATGGTTGACTGAGCGAGCAATTTTGGCGGCTAAGAATAAATATGTAGATGACATGAAGTAACTAACATAATTCAGGATGAAATTATTGGTACACTTGCATTAATTCAAATACAATATTGACTGTGTAAAAAAGACTCCTTGGATGTGCCTGGCTTACCACCGCACAATTTACGACTAAAGGTTGGCTACGTACTAAGTTTGCTTCCAAATATAAACCAAAACCACCAAACCTGTGCAGGAACGCGTTTGGTGGTAAGTGAATTGATGAACAATGGAATATACTCAAAGTAAAGTTGGAAGTTCTCATCCGAGGATCCCGACGATATCAACTGATATACCGTTTTAGTCCTAATGATTTCCGATCCGTCGTGCATTCGCCGAGACCATTAATAAATCACATGGCCAATCCTGGAAAGTTTGTGGCCTAAATCTAGAAAATTCATGTATTCCCCAAGATCAATTATATGTGGCATGTTCCGGGTCAGAAGACCATCTGCGTTATTAGTTCATGCGCCTGATAATAAACCGAAAAATGTCGTCTGTCACAAGGTGATTCACTGAAGAGTGCAGTTACTAAAATAGATGGCCAATAAAGTATAATTAAAATTATATTAAGTTAATAAAATAAAAAATCTGCTCATTTATTGCCTTTAATTAGGGCGAAACAAAGTTCGCCGGGTCAGCTAGTATGTAATATTTATACATTAAGAATACTTGGTTATAGAATAGATCCATGTATGTGTGGTGACGGATTTAGAATACATAGTGTCACCACCCCATCTATACTATATATACTATTACTATATCACTACATATTATAAAAAAAAGTCGCTGTCGTCTGTCCGTCCCTATGTATGCTTAAATCTTTAAAACTACGCAACGGATGTTGAAGCGGTTTTTTTCAATAGATAGAGTGATTCAAGAGGAAGGTTTTAAGTATAATACATCCATAATATTGTAGAGAAACACAGACAAATTTGGAAGTTTATCATTGCATCGTGCGAAGCCGGGGCGGGTCGCTAGTATAATATAATCTATATCTATACTAATATATAAAGCTGCAGAGTTTGTTTGTTTGTTTATTTGTTTGTTTGTTTGTTTGTTTGAACGCGCTAATATCAGGAACTACTGGTCCGATTTTAAAAAATCTTTCAGTATTAGATAGTCCATTTATCGAGGAAGGTTATAGGCTATATTTTATTTTCAAAAGAATTAGGGATCCGTATGAAAATTGCGATTTTGTAAACCAAGGTGTAAAATCAAAAACCTATTTATGCGTGCGCTGCAAAAACTATTGACAATAGAACAAAATGATGTACTACGGATTTGTAGGTCTTATAAAGATCTACAAAAAAGTCCGGAAGAGCACATATCTAACTATCATAGTTTAGTCACAATAACCGATTTTATGTTCATAAAAAATATGCACGGGATCGAAGCCCACGCGGGCGAAGCCGCGCGCAAAAGCTAGTCTTAATATATTTAGATTACGTGTCACGTTGCTGGTGCGCGGTGGACTCCTAAACTACTTAACCGATTTTAATAAAATTTTATTCTTTTATCCGCAGCATATCCGCAGTTTAACATAAATTTTAATCTAAACTTATACTTTGTGGACAGAATTTATCTGCAAGCACTAATGTAAGTAACTACCTAACTGTTATGAGAACTGAATACATTTTAATTATTATCTTAATAAAAACCCACTACCAAAACCTCCTCTAATTACTTGGTGGGGCACAAGCCCACTGCGCCACGCTGGGTAGTCGAGTAGGCACGTCGATTCGTATCAAGTTTCTTTCCTCCGTCCTTTAGTCGCCACAGGGCGATCAAACTCAATATGCAAAAACCCTTGTAACTTTTTTGCTTTTCTGCTGTTTCACGCTAAGTGGTAGTCTCCTTAAACTCCTATCAGTCGTCACACCAAAATTGGCACCTGTCACAAACATTTACTTATTTACACATAGAGAAGAAGACGGTTCAAATCTAAATGGTTGGTGAACGTGCAACACCAAAGGTGCTATCGCATCGCTGACGCTGAAGTGAAAGCATGACATTGGTAGCTGATAGAAATTCTTTTTCGTGTGACAGAATTAGAATACCACCGCGTAACGTCATGAGGGTGTCGTAAGAGGCGACTCAAGGAATGCAAGAGGCCGAACCAGAAGGAAAACTTGATACAATACAAGGAATACAACACAATGCAAGGCTGATGTTAATTCGCTGCAGTAGTCTGTAAAGGAAGACCTTCTCCTTCAAGGCGGACCTCCAGTGGGTAGCTCTTCATAAAATTTCAGATCTATCAAAAATTTTAACAACATCTCAGAGCCATAAATCTTTTAGGAGTGTCAACGCTCAGTGCTACACAAAAAATCACGCTGTATAAATGGTACAGAAACATTATGCAATGAAATTTATTCTGTGATTTCAACTAAATTGCCACACTTATTGTGATTTACACAAACGTGTTTGGATATGCGTAACGCCGTTTCCAATAAGTTTTTTAGGACTAGCCCCTATATTACGTGATCATTCTGATATTGCTAAAGTACGAGTAAAGATACTTTAACAAAAAGGGCATAAATATTGATTTGAGACAAAAAGGTCGATTAGCGTTAGTGTTTTTTCGCGTTTTCGCACAGAAAATCTTATTGGTGGATACTGGCGGTATGTTTCATATTTATTTCTTACTTTTATCCGAAAATCACAGTACCTACCACTATCAGAAGCACTATCAATTCATCATCATCATCATCATTTCAGCCAAAAGACGTCCACTGCGGACATAGGCCTCCCCCAAGGATTTCCACAAAGGCCGGTCCTGGGCCGCCCGCATCCACTGCTTTCCGGCGATCTTAACCAGGTCGTCGGTCCACCGTGTGGGAGGCCTACCAGCATTGCGCCTTCCGGAACGCGGTCGCCACTCGAGGACTTTTCTGCCCCATCGGACGTCGGTCCTGCGAGCTATGTGCCCTGCCCACTGCCACTTAAGTTTGACAATCCGGTGGGCTATGTCGGTGACCCTGGTTTTCCTGCGTATCTCCTCATTTCTGATTCGATCTCGCAGGGAAACTCCGAGCATAGCCCTCTCCATTGCCCTTTGGGTGACTTTGAGCCTTCTGATGGAGCCCATAGTGAGCGACCACATCTCTGTTCCATAAGTCATCACTGGCAACACACATTGGTTGAAGACTTTTGTCTGCAGACACTGCGGTATTGTGGACGAGAAGATCTTTCGCAGCTTCCCGAACGCTGCCCAGCCGAGTTGGATCCGACGATTGACCTCTTTCTCGAAGTTGGACTTACCTAACTGGACAGTGTGTCCCAGGTAAATGTAATGGTCAACAACTTCGAGGGTAGAACCTCTGATGTTAACAGGAGTGGCTTGAACATGGATATTAGACATGATCTTCGTCTTCTCCATGTTCATCTTAAGGCCGACACGTTCGGAGGCTCCACAGAGGCCATCGAGCATCGTAGTGAGGCCCTCCATGGTCTCAGCCATTACGTCTATGTCGTCAGCGAATCGAAGGCGAGTGATGTACTCGCCGTTCACGTTAATGCCCAGCCCTTTCCAGTCCAGAACCTTGAAAACATCTTCCAGTGCAGCGGAGAACAGTTTTGGAGAGATAACGTCTCCCTGTCTAACACCTCGCTGCAACTGGATCGGTTTCGAGGTCTGGTCCTGGAGTCGGACTGACATGGTGGCGTTTTCATACAAGCACTTCAACACTTCGATGTACCGATAGTCGACTTGGCACCTCTGGAGAGCCTGCAATACTGCCCACGTCTCGATCGAATCGAAGGCTTTCTCGTAGTCCACGAACGCCAGACAAAGGGGCAGGTTATACTCCTCGGTCTTCTGTATAACCTGCCGTAGCGTTAAAATATGGTCTACGGTACTGAAGCCTTTTCGGAAACCGGCTTGTTCGGGAGGCTGGGAATCGTCAAGCCTGCACGCGAGTCGATTCGTGATGACCCTCGAGAACAACTTGTAGACATGGCTCAGAAGTGAGATGGGTCTGTAGTTCTTCAATAAGGTGTTATCTCCCTTCTTGAAGAACAGCACCACCACACTTCTGTTCCATGCCTTTGGCGTTCGTCCTTCGAGTATGACGGAATTGAATAACTTCTGAAGGGCCCTAAGGATCGGTTCTCCACCCGCCTTCAGAAGTTCTGCGGTAATTCCGTCATCACCCGCCGCCTTGTTGTTTTTAAGTTGCTCGAGAGCCATCCCGATCTCACACAGGCTGACGTCCGGGAGGTCTTCTGTGTAGTGCCGGGTTAATCTAGCTCGTGGGTCGTCTGCTAGATTTATGACGGGTTCCTGTGTAGACGTGTACAGTTGTCCATAGAAACTCTCGACCTCACCCAAAATCCAAAACTATCAATTATACAGTTATAAATATACCATCTGAAACGACGGAAAATGTCGTAGTTTATACATTTGTTTAACTATTTAGTGATATTGTTTTTACTTGTATTTAATGTGTAACTGTTTGTTTTCGTAAATAAAAGGAAAGTTTGCAGGAAATAATTTCTTGACAGTCCTGATCGTGTTCATTTATTTAACATGACTCGCGTGCGTCATAATGCGCCCACCAATAGAATGAGAACTCAGTAGTGTTTCGTCGCTATATAGTCGTCGTTGTCCTGCGACCACGGACACTGCAAAGTGTGTATAAATAACGTTTGGGATTTAAATAAAAGAACACGATCAGGACCACCTAAGGCATCAAAAGGAAAGTTTGTTTATTCGGTTGTATGATTTTAATAATACCCTATTAACTGCAATATAGGCCTTAATAGATGCAAAGCATTTGGAAAAGCCAAATGTGTGTTTACTACTAGTGTATTATTTATAAGGCATCAGAGCCTTTCAGGTTTATACAATGTTTGAATGTTGGGTTGAATGTTTGAACAAAAGAAAAACGTCCATGTGTTGTAACACAATGTCTCCAGCCGAAACCATCCTGTGGGCATCTTATGAGGCGACTAAAGGAATGCAAGAGGTAGATGGAAATCTCTATACAAACTCAACTCAACAGTGCAAGTGCGCGTCTCAGTATCTGAACTATACTATTTGTGTGTTGGCAGTGGAGTCAGTGTAGCCATCACAAAAATATGGCACAATTTAAGGTTGTAATCGCTACGAGAATGCTAAGGTAAGTAACTATTCCTGTCACGCCGAAGCCACTCTATTGATAGCATACGCATACGTAAGATAGATGAGACCTTGACACTTACAATCTTCATAAGCTTTTTAACATGAAGTTTGTAATAGATGAAAAATGATACCTCACCATAAAGAAACTTTTCAATGTGTTAGTGCGTATTTCCACAGTGGTGACTCCTTCATCGCCAGTTGGTGACAATATTTTTGTAAAAAAATGCTCATTTTGAAGCCTTGCATAGTGTGTGTAACGCAATCGTCCTGTAGTTTAAACTAGTCTGGGTCCGCTGGATGATGGATGTTTGCAATAAAACCACAAATTAAATTTATTTAAATGTTATTCTATTAATCTCAACACTTAAGAACATCTGTCGTGGTATTTACAATAGATTTAGTTATTTACAAACTGTACGTTCCATTTTTAAAATCCTTAAACTAAAATTTTACACTAAGAAATGCTACCATCATCTGAACACTGCAAAGGTTACAGGCCGTTACTATTTCTACGTCTCAGCCCATAAATAGCCCACTACTGAGTCGGGTCTCCTCCAACTATATGGAGGTTAATTATCTTAATATGCCACACTAGCCAGACGGGTTGGCATAGGGTATCATGTTTTCCTTCTCCTGCGGCTAGATTTTCGGCCATAACATTTTCTTTTGTCGGCTCTTACAACAAGCTAAGGATGAAATGGGGTGGCGACATTGTGTATTCTAATCTGTTTATTTTCTCCAATTGACTTTTCTAATTATTCTTTTTCTCTAATCTTAAATACACTCCACGGTCAATGTTATAAAATAATTGTGCCACAAGTTAATTTGGTGACGTTATCTTCCCACCGCCATCTAGGCGTCAACAGGCTCATAATTCAGCATAATAGATTTTCCATTTGAGCGTTGCGAACGGTACTCTGTTGCACAACAAGCAAGGATATTCAATATGTAAACAAAACGCAGACATCATCAAAGTTCTAGAAGTGATATAGGAAAATATCTGCCCATGGGAAATAAACCATGTTTAGGCATTGTTAAACATTGTTTTGGCTAACAATAATGTATTATAACTATAATATTATTAATATGCAATATTCTGAGGGACGGCACGGTCGACATTAGCCGGGAATGCCACCGTCTCGGCGAATGTATCAGACATTCGTTTGCGGTTGTTCTCGTCTTGCTAACGGGGAGTACTTGCATAGACACAACCAAGTAGCCAAGATTATTCATCAACAAATTGCCTTTAAATATGGTCTTGTGAGTACCGAAGTTCCATATTACCACTATCAGCCTCAACCAGTTCTCGAAAATGACCATGTCACGCCCTACTAGGACCGATCTATTATAACGGACAGGTATATTGCTGCCAATACCTGACATCGTTGTAATAGATAGGTCTACACGCCGCGTAAAGCTGGTTGACATCTCAATAAACTCCCGATATCCGATTGGGTTAAGCGTCTGATGCAAAAGGCAGTTTTACTTGAGACGGCGAGCAGCAGGCGGTTCCTATCTTTGCAAACACTAGGCGGCTCGAAAAAAAAAACCACCGCTAGGGCTGTCCTAATTTTTACATAATAATAAAATGTTTTTCTATTTTTTATAAATATTATATAAAAAACATGAATAAAGAATTTAGGAACATAAACATTATTACATTTAGATGTGCGTCTTTGGATGATAATGATAATGACTATTCATTTCAGTATGGACATAATTATGTCAGCCATTTAAGGTTAACTTACATTTACTTGTGCAACGTATTACATTACCGAATATTAGAACTACACACTACTAAACATACACCGCACGATCGCTAAAAGCGATATTTTTACCATACACGTAAGTTATAAAGCCCTAAGCTTTAAATACAATTTATACATCAACATTTTTATTTTATTTATTAATATACAGTTTTAAATGCAATATTCAGAAGTCCGCGTAAGAAAGACGATTTCTCATTCTCTGTCTTTCACAGCAAACCACACATGCGATTTGTCTGTTCGGGTCATATCTCACGCTTGGTTCCGGCTGGTCCCGGTTTGAGTTCCTTAAGGGTTATAACAAACTGAGATTATGTCCATTAGAGTATTTGGTACCCGAGTACCTTAGGGATCGGATTGTCGTCAGTCGAACGGAAGACGTGTTGTTGTCGCCACGGCGCAGCAGCGAAGCGTGATGACCGCCGGATTCCCTGAAAAAAAAAATATATTCACAGAACATAATTTCGCTACACCCACATTAGGCCTCGAACACGTTCGGGATCGATTTAGCTCATCATGTCGTATTTTATTAAATCTCCTGTGGGATATTGAAACAACAAATTATTTATAACAGCGGCCCGTCCCGGCTTCGCATGCGTGCACATTTTTTTTCTTACTATCCAAATAGCCTATATTAATCAGTGATAGTTTACCATTTAAATGGTGAAAGATTATTTTAAATCGGTCTGTTACTTTTGAAGCCAATTCGTTACAAACATAGATACAAAGCAATAAAGTATAAAGAGGAAATCTTTATACTATTAGTATACCAATAGATTTGCATTCCTTTTTGTCAACGTGTCCTCAGTGAGCTGTATTTATATTATCGATTAAGAATACAGACCGTCACCAACCCATTCCAGTCTAGGTGTGTCATATGAGCCAACCCAGGGAAATGACAAGAAGACCTATCCGCAAGAGAAGGAAAGCTCCTTAAGCTGACCCGTCTGATTACCGTAGATTCCCTCGCTCTTATCCGAGTCCAGTTAGAAAAGGCTGAACTAAGTAAGAAAGTATTTCGATGAATCATAATATGAATGGAACAAGTATATCTAGGACTCGAAATATGAATAATTCAGCCATTTATTAAAACATATTAACATTTTTAATAATGATGTATGAGATCCAAAAAATCCTTTATTATATTCGATACAAAGTCTAATATATAAAATCTAAAATCTCATGTCACCGTGTTTGTTATTCAACTCCTCCGAAATGGCTCGACCGATTTTCGTGAATTTTTGTGTACGTAAGGTACACACACATTTTTATGTTTTTGATTTTTTTTAATTTGTTTATGATGATGTATACAAAAATACACACAACCCTACATTTTCACCCCTCTACGATCAGCCCCTATTTTATAATATCGATGTTTATATGGCAACGTTTGCGGGGTAAGCTAATAATACAAGAAAAACACCCATCCTTACAATTAAATCATCACTTCGACTTACTTTTATAATTTTCCCGTGACTTTCACTTAGCTTAACTTAGTGAAAGCCACGGGAAAATTATAAAAGGTTCTCCATAAATAAGGTGATGAATTTTGCATAATTAATTGGAGTAGATATGGGTATCAATAACGTTTATAAGCCGACATTAGCGATTTGGCAACATTTTAATTGTGCCCAATCGCTGCCACTTGGCAAAGTATCCAGAACTCTAGCAGCGTTCCCGCGCTGGATAGCTATGCTAATCTGTGGTCTCTAGAAATATGGACCAACCCACGCGACAGGTAGGTCTGTCGATGTAGGTTGGCCAATAAGCCGAATACGGTCAGCGTAAAAGTATACCAAGTGCAGTTAGTCGAATTTGTAAAAAAAACTATTAAATATTGCCAAAATTTATTTATTTCTCTCTATATTGTATGTTTTTTATTCGAATAGATTCTTGCGAATGCTTTCAAATAGTCAAAGATTTTAAGAGAAACAAAAATAAAAAGAAAAATCATAAACTAGAAAAGAAAATTAATAATTTAGTTTTTACCACCGGTTCGGAATGCCATTCAATTCATTGTAAGGATCCAGGGTGTTTTTCTTGTACTAATAGCTTACCCCGCAAACGTTGCCATCCTTACAGGCTGTTAAGTGCAACTGTTAAGCAGTTTGGCAGAAGGATGCATTGTGGTACATATGTAAAATTTATTGAATAAATCATTAAAAAAAACCCATAAAATTTAAATAGTTTAACTGTCTTTGACATAGCAAATTCAAATTCATTATTTATTTTAATATTTTGAATTATGACAAAAATACTGTTGTTATAAAAAGTTCTTCTTCTCTGCCCACTGCTGACTCGGGCCTCCTCCAACTCCATAGAGGGTATTTAGTCTACTGTGTTCCTTCTCTTGCGGATAGATTGCCTTATCATTTACTTTTGTCAGCTCCTATGACACCCTCAGTATGAAATGGGGTGGTGACACTATGTATTCTTAATCCGTCATCACACGGAATCTTAAACTGTTAGGTTCACAATATATTGAAAAATGCTAAGTTGAAAAAAAAATCCCACTATTACGATTTGTATGGATAAAGGTTTTGGGTATATCGATTCGAGTGACTGAGTTAGGTTACTGAATTAACTAAACTATTAAAAAGTAAACCTATTAAAAATAAATAGATACCCGAAGTTAGGGCCTCCGCGCATTATGCGGCCAGGCCGCGCGGCCAAGTCGCTGCGGCCAACTAATTCTTCTGCGATGTATATAGCTGCGCGCATTACGCGGCCAGGCCGCGCGGCCAAGTTTTGGTCACGCGGCCAACGAAAAACATCGCGTCACATATGCGGCCTATTGGCCGCCGCGACCAATCCGCGCATTATGCGGCCAGGCCGCGCGACTGGCCGCGCGGCCTGGCCGCCTAAATGCGCGGGGGCCCTTTGTCTCTGTGGTCGCTCTTGATATATTTAAATTTTTCCTATGATATAAGTATTACGCCTTTATTTTATATTTAAATTAGGGTCATTCAACATTAATAATATTCAAACAAAAGGACTTTATACTAATCTATTACCCCGTGGACAGTTTAAGGATCCCATTGTATGCCATTCTCCTTAAATTCTCTCAGAACAATGTGACAAAATTCTGAATAACGTTTACAAGAATGCATACCACGTCACTCAAATGCCCATTCATGTGACAAAATAGGAGTGTTACCAACTTCTAAATTAACTTCAATAAAATTGCCTGATAATCCCCCTAAACATAATTTTATTAAAATGCATATATACATACATACATACTACAAATAAATAAAATTGGAGTTGTTATTTTTAAACTTTCGCGATTTGAACACATAATTAAAAACTTATCGGGACTTATCGCGCACAGAATTAATACCTGTTTTTGCTCGACGTTTCGACCATGTTACAATGGCCGTGGTCGCGAGCTGACTGCAGACCACGGCCATTGTAACATGGTCGAAACGTCGAGCAAAAACAGGTATTAATTCTGTGCGCGATAAGTCCCGATAAGTTTTTAAAATTGGAGTGTCTGTTTTGTCCACTTTTGACTAAATGCGTAAGTATGTATACACAGTACATAGAACAAAATAACACTTTTTTTTTTAATTTTTGTCTGCCCGTGTTTGTTCCGGCTAATCTCTGAAACCCGTGGACCGATTTTGACGGGACTTTCACTGATAGGTAGCTGATGATATAAGGAGTAAGTCCAAAATCCTAAAAAATATATTCCTCATCCCACTTCTATCTATCTATCAGCCACAGAAGTCCACTGCTGAACATAGGCCTCCCCCATAGATTTCCACAATGTGCGATCTCGTGCAGACCGCATCCACCGACTCTCAGCGACCTTTACAAGGTCGTCCGTCCACCTAGTTGGGGGTCTTCCCACGCTCCTATTTCCCATACGTGGACGCCACTCCAAGACTTTTATGCCCCAGCGGCCATCTGTTCTTCGGGCTACGTGGCCTGCCCATTGCCACTTCAACTGTGCAATCCTTCTAGCTACGTCGGTCACTCTAGTTCTTCTACGGATTTCCTCATTTCTGATTCTATCACGTAGAGTAACTCCGAGCATAGCTCTTTCCATTGCACGTTGGGTGACTCTCAGGCGCCTAATAAGTCCCATTATGAACGCCCACGTCTCTGATCCGTATGTCATCGCTGGCAACACGCACTGTTCGAAGACTTTTGTCTTCAGGCACTGAGGAATATTGGATGAGAAGATATGACGTAGCTTCCCGAACGCTGCCCAGCCGAGTTGGATTCGACGAGTGACCTCTTTCTCGAAGTTGGACTTACCTAATCGGACTAATTGTCCCAGGTATACGTACTCGTCAACAACTTCGAGGAGAGAATTCCCAACAACAATCGGGTACGGTGCAACATGGACATTTGACATGACTTTCGTCTTATCCATGTTCATCTCTAGACCCACTTGTTGAGAAACTCTATTGAGGCCTCCGAGCATTGTACTTAATTCCTGCAGCGACTCCGCTATCACCACAATATCATCCGCAAATCTCAGGTGAGTGAGGTATTCGCCGTTGATGTTGATGCCAAGTCCGTCCCAATCCAGCAGCTTGAACACATCTTCCAATGCAGCGGTAAACAGTTTTGGAGAGATCACATCTCCTTGTCTCACTCCTCGCTGCAATTGGATAGGCTCAGTGCTCTGGTTCTGGATTCGAACTGACATAGAGGCGTTTCTATAAACACACTTCAACACTTCGATGTATCGCTGATCAATACGGCATCGCTGCAGGGAATGAAGCACGGCCCAAGTTTCGATCGAATCGAAGGCTTTCTCATAGTCCACAAACGCTAAGCATAATGGCTGGTTATACTCCTCGGCCTTCTGTATAACCTGCCGCAGCGTATGTATGTGGTCCATGGTGCTAAAGCCTTTTCGGAATCCGGCTTGTTCGGGAGGCTGGAAGTCGTCAAACCTGCGTGCATGACGATTCGTAATGACCCTCGAAAACAGCTTATAAACATGGCACTTATTCATCCCACTTATTACCGCGTAATTAGAAAAGAATCTTAAAGTTGCAATCCCTGTAACATAGCAATTCGTATTACCGCTCCAGTTTCAGTAGGTCTCTGAAATTTCCTGATCAATTGAACACAACGGAGTGTAATCTGATGGCGTAATGTTTCAACGAAGAATATACGACGTTCTTCATACTAATTTATTGTTAGCAAACACAAGAGGGTGCGTGGGATGTGTATTATCATTTACTTGTGTTTCAAATTTCCAAAACAATAAGTGCTTTGGATCCATGTATACCTAGAACTATAATAAATATTAAATAAATAAATATCCTTGGACATTTCACACAACGCCATGTCGTCCCAAGCTAAGCAACTTAATGCTTGTGTTATGGTAACGAGATGGGTGATAAACTACTTACTATAATTTTTTTTTGAAAATACATACATATTATAGATAGATAGAAAACACCCAGACCCGGAACAAATACTTGTAGGTCGTACAAATATTTCTTCCGTGCGGGGAATCGAGCCGGCGACATGCTGCGCAGCAGTAGATCGCTCAACCACTGCGCTTATAATCTATACTAATATATAAAGCTGAAGAGTTTGTTTGTTTGTTTGAACGCGCTAATCTCAGGAACGACTCGTCCGATTTCAAAAATTCTTTCAGTATTAGATATTCCATTTATCGAGGAAGGTTATAGGCTATATTTTATTTTCAAACGAATTAGGGATCTGTATGAAAATTGCGATTTTGTAACCCAAGGTGTAAAATCGAAAACATATTTATGCGTGCGGTGCAAAAACTATTGACAATAGAACAAAATAAAGTACTACTAGTTTGTATATCTAACTATCATAGTTTAGTCACAATAACCACTTTTATATTCATAAAAAAATATGCATAGAGATAAGCACGGGTTCGAAGTCCACGCGAGCGAAGCCGCGCCCAAAAGCTAGTAATAAGATACAACCGATTAAGATAAGAACAACAATAATTGCTGAATTAAACTGATGGATAAACAGACAGATCAAATCACATCAGTTCGTACTTACTACTACTCAGCCACCACATGACCCACTACTGAGTCAGGCCTCCTCTCTTTAATGAAGGGTGAGTAGCCTACAGAGCAACGCTAGCCAAACGAGCTATCACAGGGTTTCGTTTCACATAATCGGAAGGGCCACCTTGGAGCATGGGGCTTCTAATAGGCGGCCCAAGGCCCCCTTGGTCACGGTGCATGCTCCCGTAATGAGAGTGAATCCCGTGGCCGTGGTTTGGGAAGTCTAAGATCGCCGTCGGTTTTAGGTCGCGGCACAATTCTCCATCTCTACGCGCCCCGGAGTCCCACATACCCCGGCCAGTCCCCAACGGCCGGGTATCCATGAGGATCTCTGACGTAAAAAAAAGGGTTCCGTATGAAGTTTTCCTTCTCTTGCGGTTAGGTTTTCGGGTAAATATAGACTCATGTGAAACCCTCAGGTTGAAATAGAGTGGTGATACCATGTATTCTAAATCCATCACCACATGGTCTTGTATATCCACAACGATTTTTCCTCTTGTAATAAACAGACTGTAAAACTATGATTATTTATTTATGTTATCCCTTCCTACTGCCACGTTCGGAATCTTGTGGGCTTTGTTTGAATCTCTGAGAATTGCCCTCTCTATTGTGTTTGAGCGTTTCTATTAAGCCCAAATTATTACGTAATCCTATAATTCTGTCTACACGTATACTTTACAATATTATATTTTGTACGGTTTTCTTTTTTATTTTATGGCATGGCATAGCATTTTGAAAAAAAATAAAACAAACATAAAAGTTTATCATAATGTTAACAGCTCATTTGATATTATGAGTAAGTCCGCTCTAATTCACAGACGATTAATTTTTTTCACAAATTTAATCATCAATTTGTTTATTTTGTGTCCCAAAAGCATGAAATCGTTTTGTACTCGTAAACAAAACATTTATGTGCCTTTACGCCTTATGTAATTGCCATCTGAAAGGTGTTCACGACATCAAAAGGCTTCGAGAGCTCGACTTTCATAAATTGGACTTATCACAACATTGTAACGATCTTAATCAGAATTTAACTTGATACGTTGAATTGTAGCATCCTATCACTTCTGAAAGGATGAAATGATTTAGTTTTTTATCGTTGTGATGACGGATATAGTTACACAATGTCACCACCCCATTCCATCCTGAGGCTGTTGTAAGAACCGATCAAAGCAAATCTTAGCTTTATGCCAACCAGTCTAGTCAATGTGACACAATAGGTGAATTTCTTGTAATTGGAGGAAGCCGGATTCCGCAGTTGTCTTTTACGGGCTGGGAAGGTTTTTTTATATATTTGAATTGTGTCATCATTTCAGCTAAAAGACTTCCACTGCTGGACATAGGCCTCCCCCAAGGGTTTCCATAAGGCCGGTCCTGGGCCGCCCGCATCCATCGTTTTCCGGCGACCTTAACCAGGTCATCGGTCCACCGTGTGGGAGGCCTACCAGCACTGCGCTTTCCGGAACGCGGTCGCCACTCGAGGACTTTTCTGCCCCATCGGGCGTTGGTCCTGCGCGCTATGTGCCCTGCCCACTGCCACTTAAGTTTGGCAATCCTGTGGGCTATGTCGGTGACCCTGGTTTTCCTGCGTATCTCCTCATTTCTGATTCGATCTTGCAAGGAAACTCCGAGCATAGCCCTCTCCATTGCCCTTTGGGTGACTTTGAGCCTTCTGATGGAGCCCATAGTGAGCGACCACGTCTCTGTTCCATAAGTAATCACTGGCAACACACATTGGTTGAAGACTTTTGTCTTCAGATAGACTTTAAATTGGGTATTAACTATGATGCTCAGAGAAAATCTGCTGAGAAGTACAACCCGTTCTATATATTATGTATAAAGAGATTCTTAAACTTAATAAAAAGGAACATAAAAAAGACCATTTCTCCCAATTATTATTTAAGAAGGTTCAAGCATGTTTTATGATATCCCACATTACAATATCATTATTACTTTCTAACCCCTTTTTAAGTAAAAGGGGTGTTATAGAGTTAATAAAAGCTTCATATGTTTTTAAATTTTTGCTATAAATAGCCTATATAAGGCTTTAAAGTTACAATACATATTTATCTTTTCATGCGGCGGAAGCCGATAATAAAAATTTTCAATGTTTCATTTTCCAAGAGTCTTATCAATTATTACAAAAAAAAAACGGAAATCTGTGACGGAGGAAAAGATGAATTATAAAAAAAAACAGTATTGTATTAAAAGGAATTGGGAACCTTTGTGACGTAACGAAAAACCGTTTTCCAATATTTTAAGTAAAGATGATTTTGCGTATTGCCAGTAGATAAGTTTGTCTTCTGGTGTTATTGAGTTACCATTCTTTAAAGTGATTTATTCATTTTATACTGCAATGTTTTCACAAATTTAGAAGTTCACCGCTCTTTTTTATCACCTTCAATTTGCTTTATTAAAAGTACTAGCATTCAAATACCAATGAACCTAAAACTAAAAAAACTCAAAATATACTAAAATATAAAATTAAAGGGAGTCCTTTAGGCAAGGTTCCAAAGATACTGGCAGCGTTGCCCCTTTAAATCGCTAGACTGATTCTTTGTCCGAGATAGCTAGCAGCTCTTCGGTCTCATGTGATATTGACTAACCTTTTTGCTATTACCCTAACTCACTTTTGTCGATTTAATATTTTAATACTCCTACAAAGACCCACTGGATTGGTTGATGTCATGCGTGAACTGTCCCTCACTACGCTATTTGACCGTCTGTGTACCCGCGTGGTGAAGGTTTTAAAAACACACCTGTTCACAAGTATAGAATAATGCATGCGACAGGCATCGGTCTCCTCAACTATATCAAAGGGAAATGACCGACCCGACATGTCGCTACCGCTACCCAGTGTAATAAAATACTCAAATTTCACCAACAAACACAATCCTAAAAGGGTTGAAGTAACGCAAGAAGCAGGCCGCCACAAGAGAAGTAAACCACGAGTGGGTGGTCTTGCCAGGGTGGCACAATAGGCTAATTTCTCCCCATGAATTTCGAGGAGGCCCGACTCTTTAGTGGATCGTTTATGGGCTGAAATTAATGGATGAAACCGACTGTGATGATTATACGGCAAAAGCTTCCTCTAATTTGGGTACCAACGTTGTTGTGTAAATTTACTCAACGTGCTACAGTGACACGAAATTTGTTTGGTAGTCGAGATACAAAGACTGCAAATCATCACTCGCTGAGTAAAAGTCAATATCACGCAAAGGATAGGCCATGAGTTGCTCTTTGTATTCAGGTCATCATCATGTCAGTACCATAAATACTACTACTACTTCTCAGTCCGCAAAAAACCCCCCTGCTGAGTCAGTGCCCTCCCCAATTACAGGAGGGATATTACCCAAGTGTGGTATGTTGGCTAGATGGGTTGGCACAGGGTTGTGTTTTACTCCCTCGACCGTGCCGCCACCTTGTTGTGGTGAGGGGGCTTGCGTGCCTTTAGGATCCGTTGGGGCCATAGCGGCTCAGGGTCACCCATGCCGTGCGGGCCAATAGGGAGAGGCCAGACGAAGAGCGGCACACGGAGTCGTGGCGGGTTTTAGCTCTGGGGACTCCTCTGTCCTCAGAGTTGCCTCGGAAGCCTTAACCTGCCGCGACACACGGCGTGGTACTGCAGTGGAGGGCGGCCAGTGGTTGAGGCCAGGGCTGCCACCACTAGCAGCGGAGAGGCGACCATACCGGTGTGCTACGGCTGCAGCCGCATCCGCCTGGGTCGGGCGCCAGACCATCCGGCGCCTAACGGGGGCACATGCAATGTCCCGCACGTGCCTTTCGGTGGGTTGGGGAGCGTTCACAGCTCCCCATCAAAGCGTGGGGCCCGCTTATATAAGCGGGCCAAGGCCCCTAGGTGTCGCGGAGCATGCTCCCCAATGGAGAGTGAAACCCGTGGCCTGTTTCGGGCGTTTGAGGTACACCGTTGGTTTTAGTGGGTAGGTGGGGCGCAACTACCATCTTTCCGCGCCCCGGAGTCCCACATATCCCGGCTGGCGTTCAGCGGTCGGGAGTCCATGAGGATTTCCAACGTAAAAAAAATGTTGTGTTTCAAGTTTTTTAACTCTTCCAGCTAGGTTTTCTGCCATAGCATTTCCTTTGCTTGTTCTCTCATACGACACACTCGGAATGGAATGGGGAAACGACTTTATGTATTTTTAATCCTGGCCATCGAGCCACGGTAGGCCAATTACCCTCAAAGTAATTGAAGGAGGTCTGACTGGTCATCATCATGGTCGTCTATGGGCTGAGTAGTGAAAGCGTGTATACAACTAGTGTACACGCTTGTATATGTTATGTTAACATAATATGTTGGTCGACATTTTATATTTTAGTTGCCAATCAGTTTTTCATTACCATAAGAAGAAGAATAAGAATATAGATAAGATAATATATAATCCTAAAAAAATCATACCTGTCACTATGCCGATGTGATCTATTTTTCCTGGGCCATAAATGGAAAGCCCCGTAAATGACTGGGTTGACTAGACTATTGGACATTCCGAAGAAGAATATTCCGTTCAGGAGTTCGTCGCCTTGCTGCAAAGAAAAAATATGTTACAGTTAAAGTCCGAACAGTTTATTTATGTTATGGCCTACAACACAACCGAGCTGACGTTGAAGCTGTGGTATTAATATATCTCTAACAGGGGAACTTTTAAAAAATCCCTACGCTAGGTACAACCTGTATCGCGGAGTTGTTTACAAACATGTGATTCAAGAACACCAGTAACACCCAGGCTTGCCTATGGTTTACACAAACACACTTGCTTGACCCCGGAATCGAACTGGCGACCCGTGATCCAAAAGCGGCACATCCAACCCCTTGACCAACAAGACAGTTAGGTTATTAGTTGTATTACATTTTTAAAAGGCATTAATTTCTAGATTTTATCCCCCGACGCAAAAAGAGGGATGTTGTAAGTTTGATGTGTCTCTCTGTCTGTGGCTCCTACGGAGCTTCGCGAACGGATGAAGCGATTTCAATACAGTTTTTTTCTATGACAGGTGAGTTACGGGCGAGTTGTTAGCTATGTTCATAGACATGTTTGATGAAAATCGGTTAAGTCATTTGAAAGTTATGGGGGTGAAAGTGGGGAAGAATAACCGAATGTCTGCAAATATAATAGAGTGGGATCTCAAATGAAAGCGCATCACGTGCACATTATAATATTTTCCATGAAAAGGCGGTAAAAGGGGGGGAAATACCCTAATATCTGCAAATATATGTGGTGGGGAGAAAATAACATGTGACAAGAATCTACGTATTAACAACTTAACAACATCTACAACATAATAAGAGTGTACCCAAAAATAAAAACTAAATAAAGAGCAAAATATAAAAATTACATTAACAATTTAAATAAACCCCCGACACAATAACCTAAGTTCCCTTTAAAAAGTAATAAAAAAAAAATTTTTTTTATTAGTGCATATTTTCAACAAATTAATATAGTTGACACTTAAGAAAGAACAATGGACATCAAATTAAGAAATTCCTGCAATACGATCAAAAGGACTTTAGAATCTACGTTGATTTAAAGTCGATCAGTTCCGCCCGGTTTTAATTTCGTGAATGGGGTATTTTCCGCAATTGTGGGCTTTTGGGCGTTTAATTTCCTTAATGTCGCTTTTACGGTAAATTCTTCAGTTCGGTTTTATAGGTCTTCTAAATGATACCATGAAAGATTGACTATTCCCAATTTAAAAGCAATCAATTTCCGGTGTACAAACACTGAATACAAAAGAACAAAATGGATGTTTATTTGTGGAGCCGGAGTTCATGAAAAATGTCGTTTCAGTATTTGACCTCCAATGACGCGATACCCATGAGCTTATTAGTGCTCAGCATAATTGGTTTATCAAAAAATCTGGTGGCATGATTAGCAATAAAAATATATATGTATCATTATTTTATAACATTTGAAATAATATCATACCGCATGGAATTTAATAAGAAGTTTTAATAATAATAAAAAAAACTGTAATCCGATTAAACACTGGGAAAGCTTTAATAATTCTTTACTCAATTAATTATTGTGCTAAGATATTTGATATTTAGATTTAGCCATTTGTATTTTCCGCAACGCTCACTGATATTCCGACCCTATTTAAATGACATCTAAGTTTTCAGAAATATACGTTCACAAACTCAGATCAATACTTTTATAAAAACTTTGATTAAAAAACTCAAATGTGAGAAAAGAAGTGAGCTAAGGCATCAAAAATAATAGCTTAGACTTAAAAAAAATAAAAAGAAAAGCACCTATATGAACTTTTTTTTTCAAGAAACACATCATAGAATCACTGATATAAAACCTGATTTAAATTTAATAAAACAAATACTTACGTCTTTGTCAGGATCAAGAAAGGTAAATATGATCATCATGACGTAATACGGAGTCCACCAGATCAGGAACGCAGCTACTATTACTACCGACATCCTAAGTGACTTCATCTTTGCTCTATCAATCAGTCTCCGACGGTTCATGTCTGGAGTGAAATACTTCTCTTGTCTTCTCACTTCGGGCTTAAACACTTTTTCACTCTCTGAAAAGTAATATAATTTCAGAGGTACTATTCTGCGTGGGGTGACAAATGTAGAACATATAATACCACTCACACATTACCTTCTGGATATGTCATGACAAGCGACTAAAGGAATGCAATAGCCAGACAAACCAACCTATCTTGGTAACGGATTTAGAATACACGGTGTCACCACCCCATTTCATCCTGAGGGTGTCGTAAGGTAAAGGAAATGAGGAGGCCGAAAACCTAGCCCTAAGAGAAGGAAAGCTTGAAAATAACCCGTCTGGCCAGCGTGGCACAGCAGGCCAATGGCCCTCCCTGTAATGGGAGAGGCATGACTTGGCAGTGGGTCGTTTATGGGCTGAGTAGTACTAGTAGTAGTAGTAGAACCAGGTTAGACTGGTGCTGACCGCAATGAAATGGAGTGTAAGTGTCTGAAAACATTCAGTGACATAAATGTTCTGTTTTATCGATCTAATATGGACTTGTTCTGAATTATGTGAAAGCTGTTTAAGTAAAAAAAAATCGTTTTTTAACATAACATCTGCGCTATTTAGATTCTGTATTACGGGGTCAGTTTACACAAAGACTTGACTTGACCCGACCCCGGAATCAAACCGGGGACCCGTTAATCCAAAAGCAGCACATCTAACTCCTAGACCAACAAGGCAGTGTTGTATTTGTGTGTATCAGTTTTTAAGAACAACTAATGTATCTTTGTGGGCTAATAAATCAACTTTAAAAATCTGCTTCGTATATCATACGACAAAGTTAGGTAAATCGTCTTGAATAGTATACTTCATTACAAGTGCGGAAAGGCTGTCATTGCAAAGAGTGCCGACAAATGTCTACGCGAGCCGAGGCGCAGCCGAAGGCGAGGGTTGAGATACAGCCAAGTCTTCAGTAGATTTTTTTAATGATATGAAATGAAAATGAAATTTAATGAGATGAAACGAAATGAAACCTTACCTATCTCATTTAATCAAAACATTAAATCTCATTTTGAAACAAATTATATAAGTAGTTTCTTTTTAGAAATATACGTAGGTATTTGCATGAATCATATTTTTTTCTATGATTTTTTTTAGTAAAAACTTCATGGTTGGTTTTTCCTTCTAATAGACATTATTTTGACAGTTGGGAAAGAGAACGCACTAAAGGTAAAAAAAAAGCACGAGTGTGTAATAGCCCACATACCGAACGCTTTAAGTCCCTGCAATACGTCACTTTTTGAACAACTGTATTAAACATTTTATGATTCATCATTATCATTGATTTAATGAAATGAGGCACCGGGTAAATATCGATATCGTATAAATAATTGCCAAAACTCAAAGGCTATAAATTTCCTTAAACAAATTAAACAAAACAAAGCCTTATCACAATTATAATAAAATTAATTACACGATTATGTTACGCTTTGCCGATAAAGCAAAGTTTTCTGTTAATAGTTATTTTAATGTCCAAACTTTTTCACATAAAACAAAATAACCATAAATTCAACAAGAGTAGCTACAGTATTCGATAAGCTATCATTTGAACTAGCTTTTCTTGCGGCTGTGACCACGTGGTTTTTGAATCCTTTCTCATTTCGGTCTTTGTCATTAGCCTACTAAGCCACACTGGCAACACTGGCACTGGCACTGGCTTTCCTTTTCTTGTGCCTAGGTGGTCTGCCTCGCGTTCCTGGTCGTTGTTTCATTTGTATTATATAATATTTTTGACGAAAATTGCGCGTAAAACTCCTCTGGAATATGAAATTTTGTACGCTTATAGTTTGTATAGAGTTAGAGTATCACTATCACTACATAGTATAAAACAAAGTCGCATTCTTCTGTCCGTCCCTATGTATGCATAAATCTTTAAAACTACACAACGGATTTTGAAGCGGTTTTTTTAATAGATAGAGTGATTCAAGGGGAAGGTTTATATGTATAATAATATAAATAAATATCCTTGGACATTTCACACAACGCCATCTCGTCCCAAGTTAAGCAACTTAATGCTTGTGTTATGGTAACGAGATGGATGATAAACTACTTATATACATTTTTTTTTTTGTAAATACATACATATTATAGATAGAAATGACACCCAGACTCCGAGCCAGTGCCTCTGGTTTAGACAAAGACACTGGCCCGACCCCGGAATCGAACCCGGGACCCGTTGATCCAAAGGCGGCACATCTGACCACTAGACCCGCTTTGCACGGGCGAAGCCGGGGCGGGCCACTTGTAGTTTATATACAGACGGAGAGAAATGATTTTTTTTTAATTATGCTTAAAATACACTCACGTATAAATACTCTTTTGTTTATTCATAAAATTTGTGGGGAATTAGAGTCTGAAAATACCGTCGTTACAGACCATAAATTACCCACTGGGTCGGGCCTCCTCAAAATTCATAGGGGGAAAATTAGCCTACTGTACCACGCTGGCAAGACGGATTGGCACAGCATTTGTATCAAGTTTTCCTTCTCTTGGGGCTAGGTGATCTGCCTCTTGCGTTCTTTTAATCGCCTCTTACGACACCCTAAAGACGGTGTGGGTTGGTGCAATTTGTATTCTAAATCCGTCACCACACGGACAATAATTAATTAATTTAAATATATTATATACATAATATATATTTAATTAATATATATATAATTAATATAAATATAATTTAAATTAATTATTGTCGACCGCTGCATGTAGTATTTATAATTACTGCTCTGCTCCCCAATGTACCACCATAATGGCAAATTATATGATCCATTATATTTAACGATCACTAACAAGTGACTAAACGAATGCAAGAGGCATACCAGCCAACCTATCTTGGTTACGGATTTAGAATACATGGTGTCACCACCCCATTCCATCCTGAGGGAGGAAGGTAAAGGAATTGACAAGACCCAAAATCTAGGCCTAAGAGAAGGAAAACTTGATACTAAACCCTGTGCCAACCCGTTTGGCCAGCGTGGCACAGTAGACTAATTACCCTCCATGGAGTTGGAGGAGACCCGACTCAGCAGTGGGTAATTTATAGGCTGAGAAGTAAGTAGTAGTAGTAAATTTAATATAACTAAATATAATAAATCACTTGTTATTTCAGTAAATACTATCTTTAAATCAATCACATATTTTCTATTTGCAATATTTAAACGTATTAACCTTATCTCAAATTCCTACTCGAGTATTTGAACTGCGAAGACTGCCAGTATATTCGAAACTGCAATTTAGTTTGTGAAATACAAAAGTAAAGAAAATTGGCAAGTGCAAAGTTATGTGCACTGCAGCGCGAACTTAAGGCAACTTGCTCCAAGATAATGACTTGCTCTTTCATGTCTCGTTGAGCCAAGACCCCAACTAAGATCTGTATTTCATTGCATACTAAACATATGCATGTAAATTTGTGGAGAAGCTCGGTTAAAACTTGAAGAAAATTTAAGAAGTACCTTTATTTTTACGCAGCTAGACGGCCCACATACGATGGAAATCCTTTTCGGGTTAACAGTTGGACCAAAAACCATTTTTTCTTTTTCATACTTCAAAATAGACAAATAAAAAAATGTATACATAGAACTATTCCCTTCACTGGGTTCAATGACCTCACTTGGGTGACTATAGGGTTTTTACCCCTCGTTTCTTGGTTATTGGTTGGTTATATACATGACCCACTGCTTAGTCTGGCCTCCTCCAATTTCATGGAGGGTTAGCCTACTGAGCCACGCTGGCCAGACGGGTTAGCACAAGGTTTCATATCAAGTTGTCCTTCTCTTGCAGCTGGGTTTTTGGCTGTGTCACTTTCTTCTGTCGGCTCTTACAACACCCTCAGGATAAAATGGGGTGGTGAAATTATATTGTATTCTAAATCCGTCACCACACAATTAACATTTTGGACACCACTTTGATGGTCATAGGGTTTTTATTAAACGCGGGATTACTTGGTTTTTGGTTCATTATAATTCACGTCTCGTGACATCTTAATTTATAGTCGCAATATTATTTTTATTGCAAACTAGTTGACCCGGCAAACTTCATACCGCCTCAGAATCAATAAACAAAAAAACCTGGATGATAACTCCAGAATGTTTCAAGACCAAAATAAGCCAAATCGGTGCAGCCGTTCTCGAGTTTTAGCGAGACTAGCGAACAGCAATTCATTTTCATTTATATAGAAGAAGAAGATTATATGTCTATTATTTGCCAGTCACAATTATATTTCCAAACGATTGTAACAGATGGCGATATCTGTTGACTGGATTGAGTAAATATTCAATAGATGGCGCTATGTTAAAAGTTAAATAATGTTTGTTAATGTTAAATAAAAACACAGAAACGCGTGGGTGAGTCAAAGTATAATTTTAATTTTTGTTGAACCTTTTAAAAGAAGGTAATTCCATTATCCGTCAGTTCAGTCCCAATTTGGCAAATTACCCTTATTTACTACGAGATACTGTTTACTTTGTATTCCTTCTTGGAAAATAAATCGGAACTTTAGAAGCATGGTAACTGATGATTTGTTGGAATAAATACCGCCAACTTTTTTGCCTAGTCATTAGGTGAAATTGGATGTCGACATTAAGTTTTTATCAAAAACTTATTTTGTGAAACTGTATGTGTAGATACAAAAAGCAAGGTAATTTGTTCATTGTAGTACGTTTAATTATTTTTTGTTGTTGGTTTATCCACCAAATGTTAATCATCATAATGATCATTAGCTATTTTTTTCTGAAATCCTCGTAGTTACCCGGCCATTATGGAGTACAAGTCTGCTCATAGCAGAAATTATTTTTAAACATACATACATATAATCACGCCTCTTTCCCGTAGGGGTAGGCAGAGACCACTTCTTTCCACTTCAATAAAACCAAGTTCTCAATACGTCGGAATCTTTAAGAATCATATTCGACTATGCATGAGCCTATTTTAAGACATTTGCAGAAAAATAACAATTAACAAAATAAGAATCACAAAATATTTACTATTAAAAATACACTATTAAAATCATCACTACATATAATAAAACTAAGATAGCCACTACATATACATATAATAAAACTAAGATAGTCTGTTCTTGATAAACTAGAAAACTACTGCTACTCAATAAGCTATTTTACCAATATTTACATTACAAGAATAAAATAGGAATCCCTAATAAAACTTTACTTATGTAACCCTAGGAGTCAAAATAGCCAGAGATGGGGTGTGAAAATTGAATGCACCCGAAATGTATTTTAAAAAAAGAAGCGAAGTGTTGACTGCCCTCTGGTCGGTTGTCGGTATTTTTTGCGGGAATACAAAGGCGCTCGGAGTGCTCGTTTGGACGGTGTTAGTAAATAAAATAGAAGCAGTACCAGCTATCACGACCTTCCTATTTGGCATATTCGTAGCGACTAGTAGAGACAGCTCTTGAAATAAATTCGCGTACTGTCCTCGCCAATCTTTATAGCCGCTCTGAATGTAGACGCAAAATCAGGTATCAGCGGGACGTACGTGGGGCGGGGAGGCAGGGCACGCCCGCGCGCGCCCTTTTTCACCCGCGTCCTCGCCTCCTCGCCACCCGCGTTTTAGTGTGAGTGAGCTACATTCGTATCATGAAATGTACGATGCGCAAGTTCGTAGCCACGGCTACATTCAAAGCGGCCATAAAGATTGGCGAGGACTATACACAATTCGCTTTGAGTTCGAGTGCCGTCCACATTGTTCACGCTAAAATACACGTAATCTTACATTATGCGTTACACACGTCTGAACCCGGCTTTAGTGTGTAGATCGGGCCGCTAATTACCATGTTTCCGCGTCTCGGCGACCCACATACCCCGTCTAGTCCGCAACGGCCGTATATCCATGAGAATTGCCAACAAAAAATGAATGTAGCATTTTAAATATCATCATCATCATCAGCCGACATTAGTCCACTGCTGGACATAGGCCTCCCCTAAAGAGCGCCATAGCGCCCTGTCCTCGGCCTGACGCATCCAACCGCTGCCCGCAGCCTTTCGCAGATCGTCGCTCCATCTAGCAGAGGGTCGCCCTACACTACGCTTGCCGATTCGCGGTCTCCACTCAAGAACTCTTCTACCCCAGCGGTTGTCGGTTCTTCTACAGATAAAGAATCTTAATATATATATTTCTTGTGTGCGTGTGTATGTGACTGAACTCCTCCTAAACGGCTGGACCGATTTGAATGAAATTTTTTGTATGCGTTTGGGTGGCACCGAGGATGGCTTAGATTCACAAATCAGCCCGACAGATGGCGCTGCAGTCGGTAAACAAATATCATGCAGGACAACGTCTGCCCGGTCAGCTAGTATACTTATAAAAATATACTTACTAGCAATTGTTCGGACTGTTGAAACGTAGGTTGACACCAAAATTACTAATGGTAAGATGAACATAAAGATAAGGGACAGAGTAGTGTAAGCCTGCTCTTGCCATCGATCCGTATAAAATCCATGGGTAACGCACTGATGAAACTCTTCGACGAACGGACCTCTTGCAACGCGGAATATCACCGCCTGTAACAAGTAAAATACAAATAAATAAATATAAATATCCTTGGACATTTCACACAACGCCATCTCGTCCCAAGCTAAGCAACTTAATGCTTGTGTTATGGTAACGAGATGGATGATAAACTACTTAAATACATTTTTTTTTTGTAAATACATATATATTATAGATAGACACCCAGACTCCGAGCCAGTGCCTCTGGTTTAGACAAAGACACTTGCACGACCCGGGAATCGAACCCGGGACCCGCTGATCCAAAGGCGGCACATCTAACCACTAGACCAACAAGACAGTGTGGGCTAGTGAATTATCACTAGCCCACACTGTCTTGAGGGTTTCGTAAGAGGAGACTAAAGGAACGCAAGGGACAGATCACCTAGGCGCAAAAGAACGAAAACTTGATACACTTCTACACCAACCCGTCTTGCCAGCGTGGCACAGTAGACTAATTTCCCTTCTTGAATATAGGAGAGGTCCGACTCAGTGCTGGGTCATTTATGGACTGATATTATGATTTTGCTTAGCTCACGATGGACAATTACAAACTGTCAATTATTATTATTGCCTGCCTCGTTGGTCTAGTGGTCAGATGTGCCGCCTTTGGATCAACGGGTCCCGGGTTCGATTCCGGGGTCGGGCCAGTGTCTTTGTCTAAACCAGAGGCACTGGCTCGGAGTCTGGGTGTCATTTCTATCTATAATATGTATGTATTTACAAAAAAAAAAGTATATAAGTAGTTTATCATCCATCTCGTTACCATAACACAAGCATTAAGTTGCTTAACTTGGGACGAGATGGCGTTGTGTGAAATGTCCAAGGATATTTATTTATTTATTTATTATTATTGACAAAATTTATTAACAAATCTTAGTACAGAGTAACAGTTTGGTATGCGACCAACTGCTGAGAAGAACTGGCAAGAAACTCAGAGGGCTTGTCTTATTTATTCTGCTTAGAGATGAATAGATGCATAAAAAAATTTTTTTTTTAACGAAGCCACTGCACTAAATATGACCTGCAGCGCAGGGGTAGTTTACAAACATGAAATTCACGAACACAACTGACACCCAGACTCAGAGCAAGTGCCTCTGGTTTACACAAAGACACTTGCCCGGAATCGAACCCGGTCCCCATGATCCAAAAGCCAAGCATCCAACCCCAAACCAATGAGGCAGTAAAATTTTAACAGTGAACAGCTTAATACCAGGCAGCTCGGTCATTAACATAAACAGCAATTCGGTAACAAGCTTTTTGAAGCTTAATAAATACATGGACTCATGATAGCTCTTTATGGATTAATGTAGAGACGTGTGCAATTCACAGTGAGATTATTCATCATCATCATCATCATTTCAGCCAAAAGACGTCCACTGCTGGACATAGGCCTCCCCCAAGGATCTCCACAAAGGCCGGTCCTGGGCCGCCCGCATCCACTGCTTTCCGGCGACCTTAACCAGGTCGTCGGTCCAGCGTGTGGGAGGCCTACCAGCACTGCGCCTTCCGGAACGCGGTCGCCACTCGAGGACTTTTCTGCCCCATCGGGCGTCGGTCCTGCGAGCTATGTGCCCTGCCCACTGCCACTTAAGTTTGGCAATCCGGTGGGCTATGTCGGTGACCCTGGTTTTCCTTTTACACTGTGAGATTATTCTCAGCCCTTAAATGACCCGCTGTTGAGTCGGATCTCCCCCAGCTACATAGAGGCTCATAATTCTGCTGAGCCACGCTCGCCGGACGGTTTGGCATAGGGTTTCGTTTCAAGTTTTCCTTCTTTTGCCATTTGCTTTTGTCGGCTCTTACAATACCCTCATGATAGAATGAGTTGGTGACACTATGTATTCTAAACCCGTCACCACACGGATTCTTGATCCGTGTACTTATATTATGTATATTACAGTTTTTTTTTTCAATAAACGTCAAATATCCGAATTATTGCTGATTTTGAAGGTACGAATTCAAATTCAAATCATTTATTTTGCTTGGGTCACGATGGACACTTACAAAAAGTCAACACAATATTCATAAAGATTCTATATAATACAAATGGTCTACCGTCCACCACCAGTTCGGAACGCGACCACTCTTGAGAAGAACTGGCAAGAAACTCAGAGGGCTTGTCACTTTTTTTTTTTGCATTGCGGTCCTATTTCTTATGTATACATATATACAATAACATAATTGAATAACGTAAAAATACGGGCACTGAACAGCTTAGTCCCAAGCAGCTGTGTCGTTTACATAATCAGCAATGCGGTAATACGCTTTTTTGTAAAGTTTTGTCTTGACCGTCTTTTTAAAGGCATTGCGAGGCAAGTCTCTAAGTTGCATGGGCAGTTTGTTATAAAAGCGTATACATTGACCCATGAATGAGTTACTTATTCTGTGGAGACGAGTACAATGGACAGCAAGATTATTCTTATTTCGTGTATTCATATTATGTATATCACAGTTCTTACCAAAGTTATGAATATTTTTATGTACATACAACAAATTTTCAAAAATATATTGAGATGGCACGGTTAGAATATTTATTTCTTTGAATGTATCTCGTAGACAAGTTCTAGGAGCAAGATTATATAAAGCTCTTACAGCCCTTTTCTGTAATATACGAGTAAATATGCTATTAAGGTCTGCACAGCATCCCCAGAGAAGTATCCCGTAAGTCATGATACTGTGGAAGTAACTGAAATAAACTATTCTAGCCGTATCGACATCTGTGAAAAGTCTAATTTTTTTAACAGCAAACGCCGCCGAGCTTAGTCTATTAGATAGCTTTTCTATATGTGAGCCCCATTGTAGTTTATTATCAATGGTTATGACTAAAAATAAGGTTGACTCAATCGGTTCCAATATTGTTCCATTCAGTTGTACATTGGTCTGATTCTGAACAACATTGGGCAGTGAAAATTTAATGCATTTAGTTTTCTTTTCATTTAAAAGCAAGTTATTCATATTAAACCAATGGACAACTGTAGAAAGTGCATTGTTCACTTCGTCGAAATTTTGTAGCTGTCGTTTAATTTTAAACAACAAAGAAGTATCATCCGCGAACAATACAATACCGTGGTTATTTCTTACATAATAAGGTAGGTCATTAATGTAAACGAGGAACAAAAATGAACCAAGAATCGAACCTTGGGGCACACCAATAGTGACCATGGATCCATGTGATTTTATGCCATTGACATCAACCTTCTGAATTCTATTACTAAGGTAAGATTTCAGAAGGCTGAGGGCCTGTTTGCGGATACCGTAATGGTGTAACTTCCTGATGAGGATATCATGATGAACACAATCGAAAGCTTTTGACAAATCACAAAATACGCCGAGTGCATCATGTGAATCCTCCCAAGCCTCAAATACGTACTTCAATAGTTGAGTTCCAGCATCAGTAGTAGAACAATTTCTCGTAAAGCCGAACTGGTTTGGATGTAGCAATTTACAACTATTGAAGTGCGTTAGTAGTTGCAATAAAACTAGTTTTTCAAAAATCTTGCTAAGCGTTGGTAGTACTGAGATTGGTCGAAAATTAGAAGGATCTGAAGTACTACCTGATTTAAATGAGGCTACTATTTTACTGTGCTTCATGAGATCAGGAAATTCACCATGTGCGACACAATCATTGAAAATACCTGCTAAGACCGGAGCGATTACCTTAATTATAGGCGAAATAGTTTTAACAGACATTCCCCACAGGTCTGCAGTACTTTTCATGTTAAGAGAATTAAAAGCGCTAATAATATCTTTGTTGTTAATCCGAGTAAATTCAAAGATTGTGTTACACTTATCGAGACTGTTTTTCAATAGTAACTCAGCGGATGAAGGAGAAAGTTTTTAATAAAAAAACCTATATTGTTGCCAATTCTTGAGCGTCCTTTGGCCCTATATCTTCTATAGAAGATAAATTATTATATTTTAACTTTTTTTATCAGGGCCTCACATTTGATCAATAGAACCTAAATCAACAGTACGTTGATCGTCGTTTTTGTCTATTTTGGTAAAGTTCAAATATTTTTCCTTAGGGTGTCGTAAAATCCGACAAAAGGAAATGAAAAGGCCGTTAACCTAGCCACAAGAGAAGGACAACTTAATACAAAACCTTGTGCCAACCCGTCTGGCCAGTGTGGCACGGTAGGTTAATTGCCCTCCCTCTAGGAGACCCGACCCAACAGTGGGTCATCTATGGGCTAAGTAGCGGTAGTAGTAATCAGTACAGGACGAATGCCACACATTCGCGACAAAAACACGGGGCAAGAACTTTTAAATTTAGCAGATTAATGCTAGCAAAAAGTCGTGTCAAATGGTAGATTTATAGTAGGTACATATACTTTTATATCAGACACTCGTGTCATATACATGATCATTATCATCAGCCCAATCTAATCCTCTGCTGTCCATAGGCCTAATCAGCGCACTCGGGCGTCGTACACTATGCTTGCTGACTCGCATTCTCGTGTATCCCAGCGGTTGTTGGTTCTTCTATGGATATGTCCAATGAATTTTCACTTAAGTTGTCTAAGTTTCTATCTTTGAAAGAGACTCACTGAATCAACTAGGACTATAGCTTGACCGCAACCGCTATACCGCGCCCTAGGAACGCGTGGCAATGCGGGGGATGGTAAGAAAGAGCACGAGATTAATATTGTCGGACGGATCTTACAATATCATTTGACAGTTTTAAGGTAGAATTATTGTACAAAGCCTAAAATTATTAAAATTCCCTAATTACACATGTTTGACTTTAAACGCCACTCGTACGTATTAAATAATTAAATTGGATATGGAATTATTTAAATAAGTATACCTAAATAATTCATTTAATTAATTTTGTTCATAGTATTTGCGACAGCTGTGCATGACGACAGACAAATAACCGTAATAGTACTCACTCACTTAAAATACTCGGCCACCTTAAAAATTATGTTCTTGACATCACGAGATAACGCACGATCCATCTTGGCATATTTATCTCATGTGCATCTGACACATTCCTCCCCCGCCTCGTCGCGCACATACCTAGGGCGCGGTACAGCGGTTACGGTCAAGCTATAGTCTTATTTTCCACGTCTCGGCAGCGAAGGTCACAACAGGTAGGACGCATTGTTAGAAAATTATCGATTTCAAGCTCTGGCAGGACGAATACATCAACAATAGCAAATTCTGCCAGTCCAGATAAAAAGGAGGTGCCATTTCGTGGCAAAACTGCAAAATGATAACGCAATACTCCTATTGTATCCTTTTACATCGTACATTACATAGATTACATTACATTAGGGGCTCTAAATGGAATGCAATCTATATAATGTTGCTGTATTTGCTAAAGACGAATGGTAAATTATACCTAGTTGTTTTCTTTTAACATAATCTAGAGTCATAGAATTCCGCCGCTAAAACGGGCGTTCTTTATTTAGATGGAGGGAATTTAGTCCCTATTCTTATAACCGGTTATTTTTGTTATAAGTGTAAAATACTAGACGTTATTTTAGTGTTGATCATATTAAGCTGTTATATATATTTTTAAGTTATCTTCATTTACAGTGTCTTTTGTCATTTGAAACAATATGGTCGACTCATTGATGGTGTATCACCTGCTTTTTTTATTCTCAAACTTTTCGATTTTGTATGTGTTATTTTTATCTCGCCATTAAATGGGGAGAAAAGTATATGCTCCAGAAGTGTACCGTCCAGTTATTATTTTTACAGTCATTAAATGAAAGAAAGAGAGAAAGAAAACACTAAACTGAACACTTGATTATTATTTAACAGTATTTCTCATAAGTGTGTTCGCAGTTTTCGCAATTCATAGTCTAAAAGTAAAATGTTTAGTACAAATTTGTTCAGGTGTGGTCAGGTTGCTGTATTGTTGTATGTGTGTAACACTCTGCTAATGAGTTAAAGTACTCTTGAAACGAAATTGTGCAGTAATTATTAAGTGTTGTTTTTGCAATGGCAATGGCTAGGGTTATGGTCGGAGTTTCCCTGCGAGATTGAATCAGGAATGATTATGCCATGGTGATATACGCAGGATAACCAGAGTTACTGACATAGCCCAGAGATTGACCAAAGACCTGTATCGCGGAGGCAGTTTATCACTATCACTATCACTATAAAACAAAGTCGCATTCTTCTGTCCGTCCCTATGTATGCATAAATCTTTAAAACTACGCAACGGATTTTGAAGCTGTTTTTTTTAATAGATAGAGTGATTCAAGGGGAATGTTTATATTTATAACCCACCCCCGCTGTGCACGGGCGAAGCCGGGGCGGGCCACTAGTACCTAAACATATAATTTACAAACACAAGTGACACCCAGACACAGAGCAAGTGCCTCTAGTTTTGACAAAGACACTTGCCCGACCCCGGAATCGTACCGGGACCCGTTGATCCAAAGGCGCCACATCTAACTCCTAGACTAACGAGGCAGCCAAACTTAAGTGTCAATGGGCAGGGCACATAGCTCGCTGGTCCTGCACCAGATGGGGAAGAAAAGTCCTCTAGTGGCGACCGCGGTGGACCGACAACCTGATTAAGGTCACCGGAAAACGATGAATGGGGGTGGCCAGCGATTAACGGAAATTCTTGGAGAAGGCCACAGCAGTGGAAGTTACGTGGCTGAAATTAGGATGATGATTATTTACTAATTCTTATAAAATTTTTGATCATATGAAGCCGGTAGAGCACTTTATCTATCATATACCAGGCTTTTTCTTCTGATCACCTTATGATCACATATCATGAGGTACTTTATGCATTGTGTTAGAAAAGAATGTTAATGAACTCATTAGAATAAATTTAAATATAATGTACATACTGCGTTAAAGACATTAACTATATTGAAAAAAATATTTATACTTTTTCATTGTATGAATATGACTCATTGTTGTCTGGAACTAAAAGTGTGGTTTTGTTTAAGCGTAACGACACGTGGCTCGATCTGATTCTCACTTCCAACCCTTCCCTTGTCTCCTGCCATGGACAGCACGCTGCGCCTGGATTTTCACACCACGACCTCATCTTCCTTTCCTACGCCCTAAAACCTCCAAAACCAAAACCCAAGGTCATGTACATGCGTTGCTTTGCGCGTATGGACGTTAGCAAACTGAACAGGGATGCGTCTAAAATCGATTGGGCACCTCTAATGGAGGCAGCCACGATCGACGAGAAGGTCTCCATCTTTAATAGTCTGGTTGTCAAATTGTACGACACACATGCCCCCATCAAGCCAGTTAAATTGAAACGTCCATCTGCACCTTGGATGACCAAGGGTATACAAATGGCTATGAGACTTAGGGATCGAGCATTTCGTAAGTTTAAGAAGGATCGCTGTGATAGTAATGGCAGTTCGTATAGGAAGGTCAGGAACAGATGCAATCAGATGGTACGTGACGCTAAACGCCGCCATATTCTCAGTAATATAACCTCATCTTCTTCTGCTGATGTCTGGAAATTCTTAGGAACTCTTGGCATCGGCAAACCGCGGCACTTAGACCCACCTAGCTCAATTAGTTTAGATGATCTAAATCACCATTTCACAACAGTTTCTTCTTTGGATCATGAAACTAAGAATTCTACTCTGTCTTATTTATCTGGTCTAACGCGTCCTGATATACTACCTTTTCATTTTTCTTCCCTCAATGTTGGAGAGATCAAAAAGATAATCCTATCCATCAAATCCAAAGCTGTGGGATATGACAATATCACCCGCCACATGATCACTACTATCATTGAACATCTTCTTTCCCCCATAGCTCACATAATTAATTTCTCTCTGGGATCTGGTGTCTTTCCCGACATGTGGCGGAAAGCTTATGTGCGTCCTCTCCCTAAAGTGTCTAATCCCTTGCTTCCCAACCACTTCCGTCCTATTTCCATTCTTCCTTTCTTATCCAAAGTGTTAGAGGCCTGTGTCCATAAGCAGTTCAGCCATTATATCCATTACAACAGCATCATTAGCCCGTTTCAATCGGGTTTTAGACCAGGCCACAGCACAGTTTCTGCCCTCCTAAAAGTGACTGGCGATATTAGGGCAGGAATGGAGAATACTGAACTCACTGTTCTCGTTCTCATCGATTTTTCGAATGCCTTTAATACCGTCAGTCACGACATCCTGTTATGCATCCTTTCTCATCTCATGGTCTCTCCGCAAGCAGTGGAATGGTTTTCCTCTTATCTTCAGGGACGCCAGCAGAGTGTTCGCACTGATGAATCTTCATCAGGGTGGAAAACGCTTGAAACTGGTGTCCCACAAGGCGGCATTCTTTCCCCTCTTCTATTTTCTCTTTTTATAAACCTTCTCACACCTGAACTTCAGTGTGCGTATCATCTGTATGCTGATGATTTACAACTGTATAGAAAATCCAGCTTCGATAATTTGCCAAGCACCATCTATAAGCTTAACCGGGATCTGGAGCGTGTCAAGAGCTGGTCTGATGGGTTTGGTGTGGCAGTAAACGCGTCCAAATGTCAAGCTATTATTGTTGGGAGCTCCCGATTAGTAAATCGATTAGATAGCACCGCGTTACCCAATATCATGTTTAACGGCTCTATTATACCCTTTAGCTCGTCGGTTAGGGACCTTGGCATACACATCGATAGCACTCTCAGCTGGCGTCCCCAAGTTGCCAGCATTTGCCAGAAAGTCACCGGTACGTTACGGTTCCTTTACCGGTTCAAAAACCTGTTACCACCCAGCATCAAGGTGATGCTTGTGCAGACCTTGGTTTTCCCCATTATAGACTATGGTGATGTGTGCTACTTTGACCTGAATGCAGATCTCCTCGATAAACTTGACCGTCTTCTCAATAACTGCATTCGATTCGTATTCAACCTTCGCAAGTACGACCATATTTCAGAGTCGAGGACCCAGCTAAAATGGTTGCCTATCCGACAGCGTCGTGAGTTAAGAGCGCTGACGACTCTTTACTCCTTCCTTTATTCTCCTAATCCTCCTACTTACCTATCCTGCCATTTCCAATATTCCTCTTCCAGTCATAACAAGAACCTGCGTTCCACTTTCAACCGACAACTCCAATGTCCTACCCACTCTTCCGATTTCTTACACCGCTCCTTCTTCATACAATCCATCCTTTTGTGGAATGCGCTACCTCCGGAAATCAGGATGGTCAACAGTCGGGACACTTTTAAGCGGAGACTTCGTAATCATTTAGAGATTACTAATTAGTCGGAATGGAAGTGATGAATCATTAACTATCTCTATAACCTTATTTAATATATTTGTAGCACATGTATGTAGTTTATGTATGTAGTGTATATATATAGTGTATGTACCTATGTAGTGTATATATGTACTGTATGCATGTAGTGTATGTATGTAGTGTATGTATTAGGTATTTTATTTTTATTTTACACCTACCACACTTTATCTCTGCACCACCCAAGGTTGACTGGCAGAAAATGCCCAAGGCATTAAGTCCGCCTTTGTACATTTGTTGTGCATAAGTGTAAATAAATAAATAAATAAATAAAAGGAGGCCAGAGTAAGGTAAATGAATATTTAAACAAATGTTGTTACAGCTTAATATTAAACGCCATTTAGCATTTCATTTAAGGCTGAAATTCATCATCAACATTTTCAGTTCACTCTAATCCGTTACTGGACATATGCCTCCCCTAATAATGTCTTCTGTCGGCCTGCCTTCTGTTTGACGCTTCCAGCTACTACCCGCACCTTTCGCATATCGTTGGTGCATCTAGCAGATGTGCGTTCTACACTATGACTATTGAGGACGGCTATTTGGCATAGCGTAGAGAATTGTAGCATAGAGAAGTAAATCACTACATAGTATAAAACAAAGTCGCATTCTTCTGTCCGTCCCTATGTATGCATAAATCTTTAAAACTACGCAACGGATTTTGAAGCGGTTTTTTTTAATAGATAGAGTGATTCAAGGGGAAGGTTTATATCTATATCCCACCCCCGCTTTGCACGGGCGAAGCCGGGGCGGGCCACTAGTAAAATATAAATAAATTGGACAAACTTTCACAATCTACAACTACTTACACTCAGTCTATAGATTACCCCCTATTGAGTCAGGCCTCCTCCAGTTACTTGGAGGAGGCCATTGTGCCACGCTGCTCAGACAGGATACGGATCCGAGACGTGGGCGTTCACAATGGGGCTTATTAGGCGCCTGAGAGTCACTCAACGTGCGATGGAAAGAGCTATGCTCGGAGTTACTCTACGCGATAGAATCAAAAATGAGGAAATCCGTAGAAGAACCAAAGTGACCGACATAGCTAAAAGGATTGCACAGTTGAAGTGGCAATGGGCAGGCCACGTGGCCCGAAGAACGGATGGCCGCTGGGGCATAAAAGTCTTGGAGTGGCGTCCACGTACGGGAAAGAGAAGCGTGGGAAGACTCCCGACTAGGTGGACGGACGACCTTGTGAAGGTCGCTGGGGGTCGGTGGATGCGGTCTGCACGAGATCGTGCTTTGTGGAAATCTATGGGGGAGGCCTATGTTCAGCAGTGGACTTCTGTGGCTGATAGATAGATAGCTCAGACAGGCTGGCACAGTGTTTAGTATCAAGTTTACCTTCTCTTACAGATTTCTGACATTGTCGTTTCCTTCTGTCAGCTCTTCCAACACTCTCAGGATGGAATGGGGTGGTGACACTATATATACTGAATCCGTCACCACAATGTCTAAATCAATTGGGTTTGCCCATCATATTCATCATTATTTCAGCCAAAAGACGTCCACTGCTGGACATAGGCCTACCCGTAGGATCTCCAGAAAGTCCGGTCCTGGGCCACCCGCATCAATCGTTTTCCGGCGACCTCAATCCAGAGTTTCCCGGCAAGATCGAATCAGAAATGAGGAGATATGCAGGCAAACCAGGGTCACCGATATAGCCCACAGGATTTCCAAACTTAGGTGACAGTGGACAGGGCAATTCCTTGAGTGCAGACCGCGTTCCGGAAAGCACAGAGCTGGTAGGCCTCCCACACGGTGGACCGATGACCCATCATTTAATATTGTAAAATGTATGTTGCATCATGTTTAATATTTCGTTTGGGAAATGTGTTTTAAAAAATTTTGAGCCAAAATCATAGGTAGAGGTTATTCTATTATTGTGTAGAGAGTGGTATGTGTGTAGTGAAAATTTATGAAAGACATGTGATATTTTATGTAAAATTCAATGTACCTTTACAATGTCTTAAGGGTTCATTCCTGAACCAAGAAAACTTTTAATTACTTTGTAACAGCAAAGTTTTGACTGGATTGACATTTACGCTCTAAATATCTTACTGCTCCCCAACATTTTATACTTCTTAATAGAGGTCTTAGACGGGAAAATTTTTGCTAGAACACAATTAAGGTATGCAGAAGATTTTGTTAACAGGCTTAAGGTTTTTTCTTTGCTAAAGAGATGGATGGATTGTGTGAATGAGTACATGCGTGTGAAAGATATGGATGTAGATAATACGCTGCCAATAGGAGTTTAAAGAGACTACCTCCTATCGCGGAATAAATACCGAAATATGGTGATGGTAGTTTCAACCATGACGATTTATGAAACCTACATGAATAAAGTTTTAGTTTTAGTAAATATTACAGTCATATATTCAAATAACTAATATACTCGTAAAAGTGAAACATCACTTTTATCATATCACATTACTATTTCTATTGACGACACGGTTGGCGCAGTGGTTGAGCGATCAACTGCTGCGCAGCATGTTGCGGGTTCGATCCCCGCACGGAAAAAATATTTGTAAGACCTACAAGTATTTGTTTCGGGTCTGGGTATTTTCTATCTACAATATGTATGTATTTATAAAAAAAGTATATAAGTAGTTTATCGTCCATCTCGTTACCATAACACAAGCATTAAGTTGCTTAGCTTGGGACGAGATGGCGTTGTGTGAAATGTCCAAAGATATTTATTATTATTTCAATTATAGGTTTGAGAGAAAAACCTATAAATGAAATGGTTTCTAAAAAATAATTGAAACCTTTTAAATGCAGTGCCGATAAATAGAACTCATTAAGTGATCGTAATTTTATCTATACTTTAATCTTGTTAACAGTACATTTACACAAAGCATGAAGATTTTAAATTAAGTACGAATTAGGAGTATTTATAGAATTTACTAACCTGCGGTATACTGAGGATGACGCTCAACACCCAAGCGATAATAACCAATCGCCCGCTTCGCGTCGCCGTCGCCATACTTCTCATAGGATACTTCACAGCTAACCATCTATCCACGCCAATGAGCACCAATATAAACGTGCTCAGATACAAAGCGAACATCTGAAGGAATTTGAATAATTTACACCCTATATCGCCAGCGTACCATTGTACCGTGAACGACCAGGCTGCTTCCCCGGCTATACAAAACAGTGTGACCAGTAAATCAGCGATACTTAGTTGGAATATCAAACTATATATAGCAGTCCAAGATGGTCTTGCGCGTCCACGGCCCCTTTTTCCTCTCTGTATGCTTATGATCGTCGCTAAATTACCGAAGAACGATAGCACCGCCATAGCAGAGAGAACACTTGCTCTAATTAAAGTGCTTTTTGTCAAAACAGGGGCGTGTTCCCGGCAAGTGACTTGCGTGCCATTGTAAATGTACATGTCATTTGTGATGTCATAAGCTTTGGAGACGTTTAGCAGGAACGTTTCCATGCATTTATCTATAGGCCATATGACGGTATTGTTGTATATGCTTTCTGCTGAAGTGAACTCTCTGTGAAGAGCGAGCTCTTGTGGGAACACTTCATCGTCATATAATGTGGTACTGTTGACGACGTTGTCCATGTTTCGTCATGCGTGTTCAAATATCTTCGTGATGATCTGAAACAATAATAAAGTGGTTAAGTTTTTAGATCTGTTTAACTTTGAGGCGTACGACAGATTTGTGAGTTACAAGAACTAATAAAATAAATGCAATTCTTCTTACTAATATTTACATAACTAAACCATTTGCGACTTAAAATTGATAACATTTCATCGGTAAATATAAAGCTACAAACAATTAAGTAAAAAGAAAATATGTTTGTGAACATGTCTAATTTCCACAAAAGTCTTCTTCAAAAGTTTAGTATACAAAGTTAGTTAAACATTTTGGAACTTGTTTCTATTTAAAAACCAAACTACCCAAACGCCTTTATCGGTATTGTGATGAAAATTCATAGGTTGGACTCGATATTCAAAATTAATTTTAAATGTTTTAGGCTGGTATTCTGGTTGTTTAAATATGTTTTCAGGTATGATACACTACTATTCGGGCCTCTTCCAATTACACGAAGGGAAATTAGCCCACTGTGCCACAGTTACAATATTTTTTTTGTTGGCAATTACGACAACCTCAGGTTGAAATGGGGTATTACACACTAGACTAGCTATTACATACTCTCAGTAGTAGGTTCAATAATAATACTTCAAATTAAATAGGTAATAAATAAAAATAAAAAATAAATTATATTACGTATTCGTGAACCCTTCTCAAGAACTCTATTAGTAACTAAAAAAACCACTTGCAAATATTTTAAATTTATATCTTCAACACGAACGTTTTAATCGTTGATCACTGGTTCGATTCTGGAGATATTTGAAGTCCAGACAATGGTCCTCTTTGAAGTAAAGGAATTCCCATTATCTTGAGTATAAAACAATCGAGCGAATTAAAGTAACTCCCAACTTTTTCAATTACTTGAAAATCGTACGGCTCCACAGGCTTTTTGAATATATATTAGCCTCCAAAATTACTAACATGACTTAACTACTGAAATAACGGATTTAGAATACAAAATATCACCAACCCACACAATTCTGCGGGTGTCGTAAGATGCGATTAACGGAAAGTCAGGGGCAGACCACCAAGCCGCAAGTGAAGGAAAACTTGATTCAAACCCTGTGTCAACCCGTAATGCCAGCGTGGTATTACAGTAGGTTAATTTCTCTCTATGAATTTGACGTAGGCCCTTACTCAGTAGTGGGTCATTTATGGGCTAAAGCTCTAAACTTAAATTACATCAATAATTACCGTGTCTACAATAAAAACCAAATCTAAAATTAACCATTTCTTTGGCGACTTTCACAACACATAACACAAGTATATAACCGTACTTTTCGTTGAGAAAATATATTATTATTTAAACTAGGAACGTCTGATAACGACACTAAACAATATCACACTAAAGACTTGTGTGTAGTGACTCAATTCCATACCTAAGTGTTGCAACAACTGTCATTCATACTAGGTTTTATTTAAATTTTAGTTACGTGAATATAAATTACTTAGACCCGATTTTTCCATACTCAGATAAACAGCTGGATAACGTGTATTCATTTTATATTTCTACAGTCAGACAGGATTTATTCAGTGTTATTAATTTAACTGCATGATTGATGACCAGACAACCCTTATTTCAAAGAATTAATTAGGCACCTTTTGATAATTGGCGGATATTTTTATTCCATAAATAAATAATTGTTGTATTTGGATTAAAATAACAATTTCATGACAGATACCTGCCACTGCTTCTACTGTAATAGATAACCAATAAAATACAGCATCAATAAAGTTGTTTCACCTCTCCTGAAGCAAGTGACGATATTAAGTTTACTACGAAAATCATTGACTTTTAGGAATGTCGAAGGTCGCCACTTTAGGCGCAAATGGATAATCATCCGACAAGACGAGGTCCTATCCCCCAATAGCTGTAGTCGAGGATGTATTAACTGTACCAATTACTCTGGAAACTTCGCTATCGCGGTGTAGAAAATTTTGGTAGCTCTCGCAATTTTAGGCGATATTTCTTGATGATATTAGTTCAGATTTTTCGGATATATTGTGTAAAGTATTTACTGTACATACTGGTCGCTATAGACTGCTCATTACTAGAACAGGGTGCTGCTTGACCCGTTACCATGCATTTTTTGTATGTCTGTCGATTTGTCTACCTATGTGGCATAAAAGAAAATAATTAGCGATACTAAGATTGAATATAAACCCGAAAGTATCTTTGTTATCATATCACGCAAAAAATTGGGTTGTAAAATAATCAATGGGCTGATACATCCATCATCAATGGAAATAACACAGAGGTTATTTCAAATAATTATTTTTATTTTTAAAGTACTATTGCTGTGCAGATAAAGTCCTGGAAGCTAAATTGAAATAAAATTGACCAAATGTAAAGCCATTTGAAATGTATAAACAATTTTTATACGTCAGTCGTTCTACTCTAGCTATCAAGCAACTGAATAGTATTGGTGTTTTAACCTTATGAAACAGACAATTCGTCAAATATTGATGAATTTACAGTTTTAAGCAACGGGTAAAATAACGTCAAACTATTGAATAATTGCTAAAAAAGAAAAGAAAACCAGAGATGCCACGTGTTTATGCAAACAATAATACTGGCCGCTAAGAAAAGAGTGCTACACGCTTCTTTCAATTAAAATATAATTGAAATATGGACGACATGACATAGTAAAATAATTGTATTTTTCATATAATAAAAATGAATTTTAAACACTGCGAGCAGTTATTATTCATAATCAAGAGCTCCGACAGTGTTTTTGGCGACCGTGAAATGTTGTGAAGAAGGCACAACACACGAATGAAGCAATTTTTGGAAGAATTGAAATAATATTGTACGAGGATTTTTTCGAAACGGCGGGATCGAAGTTTTGGAAAATTGGAATCGAGGGCAATTGGCAGCTAAGTCGGCGTCTGAACAGGAGTGTCGTTTGACACATTTTGCAGTAAATAGTATGCACTGTCTATGCAAAATAACTTCAGGACAAATTGCTACAGTGGAGGAAATTACACGCATGTTATCAACCAATTGCGTTCCTTTCCCGCCAATCACAGTGCGTCACAAAAAACGACCTTTGCATATTGTTCAATTTATTTAGCATAAACTGTACTTTTTCTTCAACAAGTTTCCAGTATCTGCAGACAGTATACGTAATTCACTGTTTTTATTTGATAACGACGTGTATTGATTCTAAATGTGAATATCTACGTTTTTATTGAGTGAGTTGAGCCAGATTTTCATACAAGTGCGACTACCGACGGTGAACTGACATGTATGAAAAACTGAACAATGCAAGCATGCAAGCTGAACTAAACTAACTTATTTTAGTTGGCGGTGGACGTTCGGCTTGAGTGTCACCTCCCTAGTGAGGCTGGAATGAGTGGTTGATAATATATGAATCCTTAAATTACTAATTGAAGTCAGTAGCAGTTAGTATAACAATCACTACAATATTCTAAAGTCTTCTTATAAAAAAGTCATGCAAAAAACCGGAAATAAAAAGGAAAATCCTTCTGTTTATTCATCCATCCCATTTCATATCTCGTTGCGTGCAGGGATTTCTTGACAACGCCTCTTATTATTTACCGCCTTTATTTGGGAACTTATTGTAAGAGGGTAGAACATTATATTATTTACGTAGTTTAGGTTAAAGTGTATAAGGCGAGTGTGAATGAAAGTGTTGGAAGGGAAGGGATCTAGGCGGACGTTTCAATACCAATTCGCGGGACTTCTTGAAAAAAGGCCAGGTCAAGAGTACCCTAAAGCGAAGAGCATTTATGAAGGGAATAATGAAAGTGGACGAAGCGAAACAAGTATGTAAGGATCGTAGCAAGTGGAAAGAAGTGGTCTCTGCCTACCCCGGGAAAGAGCCGCGTTTATATGTAAGTATGTATGTCTTCAGTCAGATAGGATTTTTCAGTGTGATTCATTTAACTGTATGATTGAAGACCAGCCAACCCTTATTTCAAAGAATTAATTAGACCTCATCATTTTTTTCCGTGTGGTGACGGATTTAGAATCCAATGCCACCACCCCATACCATCTTTAGGGTGTCGTAAGAGGTGTTTAAAATAACGTAACAGGCAGATCACCTAGCCCCAAGAAAAGGGAAACTTGATACAAACCCTGTGCCAACCCGTCTTGCCAGCGTGGCACAGTAGGCTTATTTCCCTCCATGTATTTGGAGGAGGCCCGATCCAGTAGTGGGTCATTTATGGGCTGAAAAAACTTTTTCAAGTTTAAAGTCATTCTTGCACCTTTATGAGCTTGGACGGCTGTATTGATGAGTTTGATGATTATAACTATGTAACTACATACGTCTTACAGCCGCGAATCAAATGTTCATCATCATACAACCTAGCACTGGCCTGCAAATTGCAAAAAACGTAAGAAAATTTGAATTTCGCGGGCTACCCTGGAACATTCACCTTAATAAGTTTGAGTGGTATTATTCAAACGAACAAAGAAAAATTTGACGAATTCATTTCATAAATTGATCGAAAAGAGCTGATGATGATTTAACGTATTGTGTAAGATAAAATATATAATTTAACCCTGTTGTGTCAAAAATGAGCCCTCGAGGGCGCAAAATTTCAATATATTTTGTGCTATTGAGGCCGGGAAAATTGTGTTCAATTCCATTTTCTGATTCTTCATCCGTTGCATAAAATAATGTCTCCATTATCTTGCTACTACCATCGCGTTGAGGGTACTGCTGTGGCAGATAATGATCTCGTTGAGGTTTTCGGTTTGTATTTTTATCTTTAAAACCATTTGAAAGCCACTGATTTCTTTGATAATATTTTTCGAATCAGTTTGCGACAATTTGTGTTTTAAAATCTACATTCAGAATTTTTATTTATTTTCTTGACTATCCTTAATACGCCATTAAATCAAATATTGAGTTTGCATATAAAAATACACACACTTCAAACATTAACTTTGATCCACTTTGAAATTATGCGTGTGGTGACTAATTTAGTGTCCCCAATTTCATCCTGAAGGTGTCGTAAGGGCCCAGCTGCAACTCGCTTAGCCAGCGTGGAACAGTGGGCTAATTACCCTCCATGTAGTTGGAGGAGGCCCGACTCAGTAGTGGATTATTTATAGACTCAGAAGTAAGTAAGTGACTGTTTTAAAAATAATGCACATCACAATCTTGACGACACGGTTGGCGCAGTGGTTGAGCGATCGGCTGCATGTCGCGGGTTCGTTCCCCGCACGGAAGAAATATTTGTACGACCTACAAGTATTTGTTCCGGGTGTGGGTGCTTTCTATCTATAATGTGTATGTATTTACAAAAAATATTTATTTAAGTAGTTTATCATCCATCTCGTTACCATAACACAAGCATTTGGATCAACGGGTCCCGGGTTCGATTCCGGGGTCGGGCAAGTGTCTTTGTCTAAACCAGAGGCACTGGCTCGGAGTCTGGGTGTCATTTCTATCTATGATATGTATGTATTTACAAACAAAAAATGTATATAAGTAGTTTATCATCCATCTCGTTACCATAACACAAGCATTAAGTTGCTTAGCTTGGGACGAGATGGCGTTGTGTGAAATGTCCAAGGATATTTATTTATATTAACTTGCTTAGTTTAGGACGAGATGGCGTTGTGTGAAAAAAAAGACATTTAACTGTGCAAATATCTGTAAATAATTAAACAATTCAAAATGTTAATGTTGCCTAACAACTTTCATACTTTTATTTATATAATACTAGTGGCCCGCCCCGGCTTCGCCCGTGCAAAGCGGGGGTGGGTTATACATATAAACCTTCCCCTTGAATCACTCTATCTATTAAAAAACCGCTTCAAAATCCGTTGCGTAGTTTTAAAGATTTATGCATACATAGGGACGGACAGAAGAATGTGACTGTTTTTTATACTATGTAGTGATATAAAACGGAATATACGAGGGTGAATCAAAAAATTCTTGGAATCAATATTAAAAAATGCAAAGATTTAAATAATAATATTTTATTTTTCTACATAATCTCCCTCCAATGCAATGCATTTAGAATAACGCGTTTCTAACTTCCTTATTCCTTGTGAAAAAAAATTATTTTCTTGACTCTCGAAAAAGTCCTCTACGGCAGCTATAACCGCGTCATTATCGTGAAATTTTGTTCCACGAATTTCCTCTTTTAATTTTGGAAATAAGTGAAAATCACTTGGGGCTAAGTCCGGAGAATATGGTGGGTGGTCAAGGAGATTGAAGCCAGCACAGCGGATTGCGTTGAGCGCAACTTCCGATCGATGGGCAGGAGCGTTATCTTGAAGGAACAACACGCCCAACGACAGTTTTCCACGACGTTTTTCTTTAATCGCTTCACGCACTTTCGGGATTAAATTTGCATAATAGGGTCCAGTTATCGTCTGGCCTTTTGGCATGTAATCAATAAAAAGGATTCCTTCACTATCCCAGAACACAGAGGCCATAACTTTGCCAGCGGAAGGAGCAACTCGAAATTTCTTAATGGATGGAGAGGATGGTCGTTTCCAAGACATGCTTTGTCTTTTAGTTTCAGGATCAAAATGGTGGACCCACGTTTCATCCATGGTGACAAGACGACGGCAAAAATTATCCGAATCACGCTGGAACATTTCGAGATTACGCTTGGAAATTTCCAAACGTCGCTTTTTGTTTTCGTCGGTTAACATTCGTGGCACCCATCTTGCAGATACTTTTTTGAATCCCAGTGAATCAATTAAAATGGATTGAACGCTACCAAAAGATATCTTTAGGATCGCAGCTATATGTTTTATAGTCATTCTTCTGTCTTCCAAAACCAGATTCTCAACCTTTTTGACATTTTGTTCTGTAACGGAGGTTGAAGGCCGCCCAGAACGCGGGTCATCTTTACAGCTTGATCTACCTCTTTTAAATTCAGCCACCCAGTACGCAACCGTAGAATAGGGTACAGCATCACCCCCTAATGTCTGCTGAATGTCCAAAAAAATTTCCTTCGTAGACATTTTTTTCAAACTGAGATATTTTATCACCGCACGTAACTCACTTTTATCCATAATTTTGACTTTTTAGCAACTCGTTGCACAAAAAAATTTATTACATGCGAACGAACTGACAAAAACAAGTGACAGTCTGCATAAATATAGTGTGATAGACACTCTTTAATTTGAATATCGAACTTGATCCAAAAAGGTTTCATATATATGCACTTCTAAGAACTTTTTGATTCTATATACATAGATACAAGGTATACAGGGAGTACTACGTACCTGTATCGCGGGGGTAGTTTACAAACATGTAATTCACGAACACAAATGACACCCAGACTCAGGGAAAGTGCCTCTGGTTTAGATAAAGACACTCAAACTCAAACTCAAAATAACTTTATTTATGTAGGTTTTATCACAAAACTCTTATAAATCGTCATATTTACAATTACCCCTGTCCCACGCTAGGTGGTAGTCTCCATACACACCTATCAGTAGTCATATCTACAGTCACACCTTTCATACACAAATTCTCATGCTTACAATCCATCCATCTCTCTTGATCTTCCACAACCCTTACTTACACTTGTCCGACCCCGGAATCGAACCCGGGACCCGGTGATCCAAAGGCGGCACATCCAACCCCTAGACCAACGAGGCTGTAACTTTCGTTAATTAAAAGAAACTGAGGATGAGGTTTTATAGTAGGTTGTTCAAATAAAATCCTTTTCTAGGTTAAACAACAGCACCTCACTTAGACAAGTCAATTGGGTCAGGCAGTTTATTAAAAAACTTTTGGTTACGGGGTAGAGAAGGGGCGACACAGATTTCTACTGAAGTAAGACAATCAAGACCCAAGTAATTCCAATGGTGAATCCAAGGAACGAATATTAACTATCATCATCATCATCATCAGCTCACATTAGTCCACTGCTGGACATAGGCCTCATGTAAAAAGGGGAGCCTAACTCGTACATGAGTTTTCTGACAGCAAACCCGAGTGATAGAGAAATTTTATTGAGGATAATAAAATTATGCATACAAATTTACAATTCGAATATATAAAGGATATGATTTATGATCTTATATTTTACTATTTTTTTTTTTTTATTTCTTCGTTTTTTTACGGTATCAGATCAGCAATGCGTAAGTGACAACCCTGGTGTTACAAACGCCCATACACGATAGTGACTACACACAATGTGGGCTTAAGTACTCCAACCTCTCTCCCTCACTTTATTTCTCTTTCTCAAGTTATTATTTCACTCTTAAGGACCCGATCTATTATATCCTGGGTCAATGATAGCCCTTACATAAAAAGGCATTAAAATTTAAAAGGAAGCCAAAATTCAGCTCAGAGTCAATTCTGAGCTGGAAGAAAGATAAGGTAGGACATAATCTTTAAGATAATACGAACAAGTTAAACAGCCCACATAATAAACGCAACTTGGACGATATGAGGCTCAACTTGAGACTAAACAATAAGTTATTATCCGCCTAGTCGACTTAGACTAGGCGGATAATAACTTATTGTTACTTACTTGGATTTCCTAATTATGTCAGATTAGTATCATAACTTTAAAACCTTCTTTGGTTCAATAAGAGTGGCCTTAGTTACTCCTAAACTAGCTTAAGTACCTAAGTAACTAAGTTAGTCGAAACAAACAGACAGACTGACAAAAATTGTTAAGTGTTGTTTTGGTATATGTACCGTGTAAACATCCAAATGCACTTAGTAAAAAGCGGTTAATGTTATAAACAGACAGTCTAATTTTATTTATTTGTATAGTTGTAATTTTTTTAACACTAAACAAAAATGCGTTTGTTATAAGTTCGAGATGTCTCGGTGATTGTCTCTAGCACTGAAGCTCTTAAGCGAATGTAACTATTATTATGCGGGTTTTTATCACAAGGTATGTACATAGATATAATGAAAATCGAATATAAATAATGTTTTTTAACGGAAGACCTGCCCTGCCTGTAACCTGTATCACGGGGGCTGTTTACAAACACGTAATTCACGAAAATGACACCCATACTCAAAGCAAATGCCTCTGGTTCAGACAAATAAACTTGCCCGACCCCGGAATCGAACCAGGGACTCGTTGATCCAAAGGCGGCACATTCAACCCCTTGACCAACGAGGCAGTCGAAGTTACGTATTAACTAAGTGTAGGATATTTTATTTACACATAGCTTATATCTAGGGAGATAAGTATGGAATAGATTGTTTTATTTAATGAATGAATCAAGTCTAGCTAGTCTAAATCTAGCTTACTTTCACCAAAATGTTAGCTAGGCTAGTGCCAAAAATAGAATATATATTTATGCACATACTATATTCTGTTTTGTATTCATGTTATTCCGTACTTGGTGATGCATATGTTTTGGTTTAACACCGATTAAACAAACCTGACGTCAGCTTAATAGAAGGCAAAATAATATTAGTGACATAATAACGTCAACATTTTCATACAATCACCATCATTTTACCCAAAGAAACAAAGATTATTGTTTTAAAAAATCAGAAGAAATCTAGAGTATATATATAAACGAACCACTAGTAAGTTGGGCGTCCTCCAAATTCATGGAGGATTAGCCTTCTCTACCACGCTGCCCAGGCGTGTTGGTACGGGGTTTGTATCAAGGTTCCCTTCCCTCGAGGCTAAGTAATCGGCCTTTTCATTTCCTTGTGTCGGTTTTTACGAGCAACTCAATGCCAATTCTTAAGAACAAACACAGAAAAATCTGACCGCAAGGGATAATTTTGATATGTAACTCTGTGCCAGCCCACATGTCACAGTAGAAAAATGTCCATTCATCAAATCGGAGGAATTGTGCCGCTACAGAGCGTTATTCAGTGTCAGTCAGTCATCATTATCAGTCAGTGTTAGTGAGCGAAGATGAAGAATACTTGATTACACAATATAAATGTATCATGCCTGTGGTGACGGATTTAGAATACATAGTGTCACCACCCTAAGGAAATGTTGATAAGAAACCCTATTTTTTTTGTTGTCGCTGGGGAAATGCTTTATGCATACCACCGCCCCTCGGGGGAGAGGTCGGTGATTATGTGGGACTCCGACAAGGGTCGTCTACCCACGAGTCGTCTACCCACTAAAACCCTTACGAAGGCGGCTTGCGGGTCAGCCGGAGCTCCCTCCTTCGCAAGCCGCCCTGCCGCCCCCTTCTGTGACATAACGGCCTCGCAGAAGGAGGCCCATTAGCCCTCGGGTTAACGTCAACCCGATGACTTTGGTGCACCGCAGTAGTCCAGCACTCGCAGGGCAACTCTGAGGACAGAGAAGTCCCTGGAGCCCCAATCCACTGCGGTACTGGGTGCCGCTCTTCGTCACACCTCTCCCCGTGGGCCCGCCCGGCATGGGAGGCCCTGGCCGGTATGTCCCCACGGGTCATTGAGGCACTCAAGCCCCCTCACCACAACAAGGTGGCAGCACAGTCTATAATCACAGTCAGACACAACTAGAAGCACCTAGATTCCTAACTTCACTTGCGACTTTTCAAAAACACCTGTAAATAGGTTCAATTGAAATAAATGGTTTGAGTTTGAGTCCAGGGGGTTGATAGGAAACCCTGTGCCAACTTGCCTGGTACAGTGGGCTAACTACCCTCCATGTTATTAGAGGAGACCTAACTCAGAAATGGGTCATGTATGGCTGAATAGTAGTAGTATAAATTATGCAGACATGACGTAAGGATCTTTTTGCAAAGAATATTTTTAAATCTCATTACGCGGCTGTGTACACAATATCAAAAAAAAAATCTACACTCGTCTGAAGAGATAATGTAATATAAACTCCAGGACAGATCTTTTTATTTATTTGAAGCGCTCGAATTTTTTTCATCATGTCTTCCCTCCACTTCAATAAATGCGAATTGGCCAGTAAAATATCGTTCTCTATTGAGCTTAACGTAGTTCAATTTATGGGCCTATCCAATCTTCTATCTATTCATCAATAAAATCTATACTAATATATAAAGCTGCAGAGTTTGTTTGTTTGTTTGTTTGAACGCGCTAATCTCAGGAACTACTGGACCGATTTCAAAAATTCTTTCAGTGTTACATAGTCCATTTATCGAGGAAGGTTATAGGCTATATTTTATTTTCAAAGGAATTAGGGATCCGTATGAAAATTGCGATTTTGTAACCCAAGGTGTAAAATCGAAAACCTATTTACGCGTGCGCTGCAAAAACTATTGACAATAGAAAAAAATAAAGTACTACGAGTTTGTAGGTCTTATTAAAATCTACAAAAAAGTCCGCGAGAGCACATATCTAACTATCATAGTTTAGTCACAATAACCACTTTTATATTCATAAAAAAAAATGCATCGAGATAAGCACGGGTTAGAAGCCCACGCGAGCGAAGCCGCGCCCAAAAGCTAGTATAGAAATATTATTTGCGCGACCTAATGATGATCAAGAATATATCTACACTGTAGTACATGTACTAGGGTTGCTACTAATATCAATATCAGTAACTAGCTTTTGCGCGCGGCTTCGCCCGCGTGTTCTTCGAAAACGTGCATATTTTTTATGAACAGAAAATCGGTTATTGTGACTAAACTATGATAGTTAGATATGTGCTCTCGCGGACTTTTTTGTAGATCTTTATAAGACCTACAAACCCGTAGTACATCATTTTGTTCTATTGTCAATAGTTTTTGCAGCGCACGCATAAATAGGTTTTCGATTTTACACCTTGGTTTACAAAATCGCAATTTTCATACGGATCCCTAATTCTTTTGAAAATAAATTATAGCCTATAACCTTCCTCGATAAATGGACTATCAAACACTGAAAGATTTTTTGAAATCGGTCCAGTAGTTCCTGAGATTAGCGCGTTCAAACAAACCAACAAACAAACTCTGCAGCTTTATACACGGTGATTTTTTTCCCATTGTTTTCCCGCGGCAGATCGATTTGCTATTAGTAGTACTATCGATTGATAGCGATAAATTAAAAAAATAAAAGGTTTTTTTTTCAAATATCAAAAAAAATATTACAGCAACTCGAAAGCGTGAGAAGCAATAGTAATTCACTAAACATAATATTAAAGTAGGTATCTACATACGAGATACCGGCGCCGACCACGGTGAAAGCCTCCCCTCCCTCACCACCCCCTATACCCGCTATAACCGCGCCGCCTCAGTTAGTGGCGAATTGGCGACTGTCGTCGCACGCGCGTTATGTTTTCGTGTAGTGGCGTTTGAGTGCAAAAATGAATCGGCACTACAAATATTCTAACTTAGAGTACGTCGCTATGGTGCAACTGTACGCACGGGCTGATTATGACTCCCACGCTGCCCAGCGGCTTTATGCGGCGCCGCAACACTTGGAGTCGCTCCGTCTTCGCGGGATTTTGAACCCCCAAGTCCCACAGGCCCGGACAATCGTAGCGGCAACACAGCGACTACTCGATCATGGACAGTTTGAGACATCAGCGCATGCACAGGGCAGAGGTGATGAACAAATTATCGAATTCTTCGAACGGGATCCTCGCCGTAGTACGCGTATGGCTGCGGCTAGGTTTAACGTAACTTTTATGTGTAGTGTATCGGGAAGAACACGAAACGCGCGACGCGTTGATAACTGCGATAGTGGACGATTTTAATATCGTAAGAAGTGACAGAGACACTCTAGTGAAATTGAAAGACAATCAAATGAAACGTGCTCAATTGTGCATTCAACGAAATGGGTTGCACTTCGAACAATTACTTCGGTACCGGTGAGTGTAATTAATTACTTTGTAAATAGCAAAAAAATCATAGTACGTAGGTTAGTTAATCAAAATCATTGTAAATAAGTTGATCCCAATTTTTTTAATACGCCGCAAATACTTCAATAATACAAATATTTTTTTGTATGATATTAAACTTGTTAGTAGTTTCGTATTTAGTTAGTTGAAGGTAAAAAGTATTGTTACGCCGCTAATGAGTGAATTCAAGAATCGCATTCCGTACCGAAGGCTATGGCTCAGGGTTCCCAAAAGTACTGGGGAGTAAACAAAGGCTTTTGTTTCCCACGTTAGTTTCTTTTGTGTTGTTGTAACAATAGCGTCTTTTAAAATGCCGACACCTATTGTAGGTGTTTATTTTTATGATGTTTTTTTACATTTCACCGGCTGATTAGCGTGTGAAAGACTGTGTGGTAATGAAGTATTTATGACGGTCCTAAGCCCGTTAAAGTATGAAGGAAAAATTGCAAAACTTTTAGGTAATTAGGTTTTGTGTTGCGTTAACAAGCCTTCGTGCTACAGCTTACTACGGAAGGTATTAAGTATCAGCTGATAGCGCAATGAACCGCGCGTCGCTCGCGCCGCGCCCGCCGCGCGCTTCCCTGACTATTGGTAGGACGTCGCTTTCGAGTTTTTTTTTTCACAATTGTAAATCCGACATTTATTAATAATTAAATTATTTGTTGTTATAAATCGTTTGTACTACCGGGAGGAAATCATTTCCCTGCGGGAAAACATCCATTTCAATTTCACGGTGTATATTAGTATAGATATAATTTTTACTGATGCTGATAACCCTGTCTCTAAACGATTATCTCCAATTTCAGTTTATTAATATTTAGATATGATATTATTCTGTTACAATCCTACCTTATTCCATGTATTACTATTGAATGATGCAACCACCAGTGAAACATTCACTTAAATCAAATTATAATACTAATATTATTTAAAAGTGTAGTTAAAAATTGGATACTCAAGGAGAAGAAACTGATTTAAATAAATACCGTATTGCCGACGATTTTAAATCGATGATTACTATGAAATATTATTTATTTATTTATTCTTAATGTACACTCTAGGTACACAAGGCGGACTTAATGCCATGCGGCATTCTCTACCAGTCAACCTTCGGGTTAAAAGGAATAAAGATATATAATAATATAAGATATCTCGTCCCAAGTTAAGCAACTTAATGCTTGTGTTATGGTAACGAGATGGATGATAAACTACTTATATACACGTTTTTTTTTTTTTTTTTTTGTATGTATTTACAAAAGCCATAACACAAGCATTAAGTTGCTTAACTTGGGACGAGATGGCGTTGTGTGAAATGCCCAAGGATATTATTTATTTATAATAGTAAATAGACCTAGATACAAATATACACACTATAATATTAATACATAAATATTTACAATATACATAAAACATATAAAAATACAATAAAACAAAAACATATTTCATTATGTTTTTAAAAAAAAAAAAATTGACGAAGATTACTCATGTGAGGGGCAGTGTTAGCAAGTAGCGCTGCTTTACTTTACGCTTAAATGTAAATTTGGTCTCAGCTTTTTTAATGTCAAGAGGTAGCGCGTTGCAGAGCTTGATCGCTGTGACAGCGAAAGAATCGGAGATGAAATTAGTACGATGTGAAGGAATCTCAAGGAGTAAATTATCATTAGAACGAAGATTTAGGCAATGAGAGCCACCCAAGACTTGAAAATAACTTTTGAGATACTCCGGAGTACAAGGATCGTTTATGACCGAATAAAGCATACAGAGATATCTGAGGGATCGTCTCTGTCGGATAGGCTCGTTGGTCTAGTGGTCAGATGTGCCGCCTTTGGATCAACGGGTCCCGGGTTCGATTCCGGGGTCGGGCCAGTGTCGTTGTCTAAACCAGAGGCACTGGCTCGGAGTCTGGGTGTCATTTCTATCTATAATATGTATGAATTTACAAAAAAAAATATGTATATATGTAGTTTATCATCCATCTCGTTACCATAACACAAGCATTAAGTTGCTTAACTTGGGACGAGATGGCGTTGTGTGAAATGTCCAAGGATATTTATTTATTTAAGCTGAGCGCGAAAAGAGGAATTATGATCATACTTACGCAGACCAAAAATGAAACGAATAGAGTTGTTGAGAAGTCGATCCAATTTGTTTAGAAGTTCTTGGGATAGGTCTGAGCTACAAACATCTGCATAATCAATTAGGGGGAGAACGAGAGCAGGGATTTGATATTGGATGGGAGGAATTTTTTAAACCTGTAGAGAGAACGTAATATTGACGTGACATTTTGACTAATATTGGTCACGTATTTGGTCCAATGTAGCCTGTCATCAATGTATAGACCCAGATCTTTTACATGAGACGATAGATTTATTTGTGCATTACTATACACTATATAAGTTCCGTGTGGTTACGGATTTAGAATACATAGTGTCGCCTCCTCCCACAATGCCGCAACAGGACGTGAGTTGGAGCACCCCGGGGAGGTTTAGTGGGTAGGCCCCCACTATGTGGGAGAGTCCCACACTCCCCTCGCTGGCCATCTCCGTGGCCGGCGAGGAAGTCCATAAAGGATTTTACACCGGGTGAACAAAAAAAAGGGCTTTTTTCAAGATTTTCATCTTTTGCGGCTAGGTGATCTGCTCCTTTCGTTCCTTTAGTCGCCTCTTACAACACCCTCAGGATGGTATGGGTTGGTGACTTTTTATTCGAAATCCGTCATCACAGGTTTTATTATGTAATTTAATATAATATTTATATAAAGAAATAAAGTGAATGACACCTTATTTCTGCTGAAAAAGTTGTAACAAGATTTTTCAAGCGGGATTAGTGATACATTTTAATCCGTGTTCAGGCAATTCGTAAACAGGTCTAATAATTCATAGGCATAATCGCAATTTACTCTGTAGCTGAGAGAGGGGTATTCAGGGCACGTTGACTGTTACTTAATTGTAGCATTAAAGAGACGGCCGTGTCTGTATTTGAAATCGTCACAAATCCTTTTGTGAGACGTGCTCTCTTGAAAGCGTCTCTAGGGCTGCAAATTATACATCTATACTAATATATAAAGCTGCAGAGTTTGTTTGTTTGTTTGTTTGTTTGAACGCGCTAATCTCAGGAACTACTGGTCCGATTTCAAAAATTCTTTCAGTGTTAGATAGTCCATTTATCGAGGAAGGTTATAGGCTATATTTTATTTTCAAAAAAATTAGGGATCCGTATGAAAATTGCGATTTTGTAACCCAAGGTGTAAAATCGAAAACCTATTTATGCGTGCGCTGCAAAAACGATTGACAATAGAACAAAATGAAGTACTACGAGTTTGTAGGTCTTATTAAAATCTACAAAAAAGTCCATGAGAGCACATATCTAACTATCATAGTTTAGTCACAATAACCACTTTTATATTCATTAAAAAAAATGCATAGAGATAAGCACGGGTTCGAAGTCCACGCGAGCGAAGCCGCGCCCAAAAGCTAGTCACAAATAAAATAACGGAAATTGTTACAAATGTTATTATTTATGTTATTATTTAAAATACTGGCATTTGCGCGCGGCTTCGCCCGCGCGTTATCTCCACTTCGCATATAGCCTATGTCACTTAAAGATAATATAAGAATTAAACTTAAATGGATTTCGAAAATCAAATAAAATTTTACACCTTGGGTTACAAAATCGCAATTTTCTTACGGATCTCTATTTAAAAAAAAAAAAAAATATAGCATAAAGCCTTCCTCGATAAATGGACTATCCAACACTGAAGATTTTTTGAAATCGGACCAGTAGTTCTTGATATTAGCGCGTTCAAACAAACAAACTCTGCAGCTTTATAATATTAGTATAGATATGAAAATACTTCTCAGGAAGTTACGGCCTAGTGTAATTGATTAAATAAATAAAATATAAAATAAATATCCTTGGACATTTCACACAACGCCATCTCGTCCCAAGCTAAGCAACGTAATGCTTGTGTTATGGTAACGAGATGGATGATAAACTACTTATATACATTTTTTTTTTGTAAATACATACATATTATATATAGAAATGACACCCAGACTCCGAGCCAGTGCCTCTGGTTTACACAAAGACACTTGCCCGACCCCGGAATCGAACCCGGGACCCGTTGATCCAAAGGCGGCACATCTAACCACTAGACCAACGAGGCAGTCAATTGGTAGATTAAGTTGTTGAATGTTGGAAATGTATCAAACTATAGATGCACTCATCCGTTCTTCGTCTCTTATACCATTCTTACATAATGTAGTCGATACACAGTACAACAAAACACATAAAACGCTTTCAATCTACTGCCTAACAAAACACAAAGTTAAAATCAAACTCTCCCACTGGTTGCAGAAGTTAACTTATATAGAAACTGAAAATCTTATTACTACTATATCGTGATTCCTTAGAATACTGTATGATGATTTCTCAAATATGTTATACAAAAAACTGATTTCACTAATTTGCACAAAATGACTTGCACGTCAATCCAAAATAGTTGTCAGCCACTTTTCTGGAAGAACCTTGTTTCCTAAAACACAGGCCCCCGGCCTAGTTTAGGAGACAGCAGTTTATCCCACATTTTGACACATCTGTACAACTTGTCAACATTTCAGTGTACTGTTAGTCTACGTATATTTTGTACAAATAAAGCTTTATTTATTATTTATTTATAATATTACAAACAAACAAACAAACAGTCACGTGAATACTGCCTTACTGATAGTTATACTCCTACTACTGACCCACTGCTGAATTGGGCCTCCTCCCATTACAGGGAGGTAATTAGTCTACTGTGCCACGCTGGACGGGTTGGCAAAGTGTATCGTTTAAATTTTTCCTTCTCTTGCGACTAGGTTATCGGCCTTGTCATTTCCTTTTTCGGCTCTTACGATACCCTCAGGATGGAATGTGGTGGTGACACTATGTATTCTAAATCCGTCACCACACGGACACTGATAGCTGGTTTACCTAAATTATAAGTGTAGGTCCACCCAGCTGTGTTTTAGAGAGCAGTAGGCTATATCTCCGTGTATTCATCTAGATTGGACTAGTTTCGGCACTAACTATATTAGGTAATAGCTATGATGACGGATTAGTTACGTCATACAACATGTTGGTAACCTAGCTCAGGTTTAATTACAGTTTGACTACGTAGTCATTTATAGAGTTACTTTCGTAATTGGCTGCAAAGATGTCCAGGTCGGTAGTAAGAGTTGATTGGATAGAGTAATGTATTTCATTAAATGTATACCTAGATTTCCGTGTGGTGACGGATTTAGAATATCACCACCCCATCTCCTCCCGTGGGTGTCGTAAAAGGCGACTAAGGGAAAAATTACAGACGTTGGGCAGCAGCAACGTCTGGTCTAAGATCTTATATATGACTGCGATCCCCAACCCGCTTGCCCAGCGTGGGGATTATGGGCAATTCCCCCCTAATGATGGACACAACAAAAAGATGGCCCCCAGTTCCCGGCAGCCCCGCTATTCCTGGTCATCTAGGTAGCGGCCACGGTAACGGCGGGGCAAGGGGTGCAAAGAATCCCCGGGTTACATCTGGCTACCTAAAACACCTGACCCTGGCTACGCACAACGGACGTACTCTGAGGCTTGACGAACATCTAGCGCAGTTGGAAGTGGAGCTGGAGAACATCAGGTGGCATATTCTGGGTGTTTGCGAAGTCCGTAGAGAGGGAGAGGACACAATAACCCTAGAATCTGGCCACCTGATGTATTTCCGCGAAGGACAGCAGAAGTCGCAGGGTGGCATAGGGTTTCTTGTCAATAAAGCCCTCTCTAACAATGTTGAAGAAATCTCCAGTGTGTCGACGAGGGTAGCGTACCTGATTCTTCGGCTATCGAAACGATATAGCATGAAGATCATCCAGGTTTACGCACCGACCTCGGCACATTCGGATGATGAAGTTGAGGATATGTTTGAGGACATCTCAAAAGCCTTACACAATACCACCAAGGCTCACTTCAACATTGTTATGGGGGACTTTAACGGCAAGGTAGGTGCTCAGATTGGCGGTGAATCCCGAGTGGGACCCCATGGTTATGGTAGTAGGAATCACAGGGGGCAAATGCTTGTCGACTTCCTAGAGAAAGAGGGGCTCTATTTGATGAACTCTTTCTTCAAGAAGAAGCCCCACAGGAAGTGGACTTGGCAAAGCCCCGATACTGTGACCAAAAACGAGATCGACTTCATCATGACGGACAGGAAGCATATATTCAGAGACGTCTCGGTGATCAATAGGTTTAATACCGGTTCTGATCACCGACTTGTCCGAGGCTCTCTGAATATCGACTTAAAGCTCGAAAGAAACCGTCTGATGAAGTCCACGCTCCGACCGAACCCACTCCAAATCATGGCAGGAATCGAAGCGTTCCAGGATATACTGGGCGCTAGATTTGCTGCCATAGAGCCTACCGATGACGTTGACGAGACCCTGCAAAACATCTTGGATACACTGAGAGGCGAGGGCATCAAATTTTGTAGAACGCAGCGTAAAGGCACGAAGTCCAAACTCTCGGACGAGACTCTACGGCTTATGACAGAAAGACGGGAAACCACACATGCCACTTCGTCAGACATGGCAAATCTCAACCGGAAAATCGCTAAAATGACACGACGTGACCTTCGGAGCTCCAATACCCGCCTCATATTAGAGGCAATTGAGCGAAACCGAGGGTCCAAAGTGTTCACTAAGCAGCTTGGGAGGAGCCACCTGACGAAGCTCACAACACGCGATGGCAGAACCGTTTTGTCTAAGCCGGAGATTCTTGCCGAGATCGAAGACTTCTATGGCCGGCTTTATGCTGCACATGCAACTCGCCCCCAATGTTCAATCCAGGATTGAAGAGCCACCCTGGTCCGCCACTACACCGACGAACTGCCCGATATCAGCCAAGACGAAATCGTGCTGGCTCTTAAACAACTTAAAAATGGAAAGGCCCCCGGTGAAGACGGAGTTACTTCAGAACTTCTGAAGGCAGGAGGGATTCCTGTCATACAGGAACTACAAAAACTCTTTAACTCCGTCATTCACTGCGGGAGAACTCCTAAGGCGTGGAGCAGGGGTTTGGTGGTGCTGTTTTTTAAGAAGGGTGATACCACGCTTCTTAAAAATTACAGACCCATCTCACTCCTGAGCCACGTCTATAAGTTGTTTTCAAGAGTCATTGCGAACCGTCTCGCCATAAGGCTCGACGAATTTCAGCCTCCGGAACAGGCCGGGTTTCGTAGGGGTTATAGCACCATAGACCACATCCACACAGTGAGGCAAATTATACAGAAGTCCGAAGAGTATAATTGGCCCCTGTGTCTAGCTTTTGTGGACTATGAGAAAGCTTTTGACTCCGTCGAAGCCTGGGCTGTTCTTGAATCCCTTCAGCGATGCCAAGTGGACTATCGTTACATCCAAGTATTGAGATGTCTGTACGATGAGGCCTCTATGTGTGTCCAAGTACAGGACCAGCGAACTAAACCCATCCAACTGAGCCGCGGAGTGAGACAGGGGGATGTAATATCCCCGAAACTGTTCGCAAGCGCTTTGGAGGATGTGTTTAAGACGCTGGACTGGAAAGATAAGGGCATTAACATAAATGGCCAGTACATCTCTCACTTGAGATTTGCAGATGACATAGTCCTAATGGCGGAGTCGTTGGAGGAGCTGCAACAGATGCTGACCAGCTTAGCATCAGCCTCGCGACGGGTGGGTCTCGGCATGAATTTGGATAAAACCAAAATCATGATGAATGATCACATTCATCCGAGACCTATCGTTGTGAATGGCCGTCTTGTTGAAGCTGTTTCAGAATATACATACCTCGGGCAAATTTTGCAATTAGGTAGAAACAGCTTCGACAGGGAGGCCAAGAGGAGGGTCCAGCTGGGCTGGGCAGCATTTGGAAAACTTCGTCGGGTCTTCTCGTCGCCCATCCCGCAGAGTTTGAAAACGAAAGTTTTCGAACAGTGCGTCCTACCCGTCATGACCTACGGCGCCGAGACGTGGACACTCACGGTGAGACTAGTCCACCAATTTAAAGTCGCTCAGCGTGCTATGGAGCGAGCTATGCTTGGAGTTTCTCTGAAAGATAGGCTCCGTAACGAGACTATCCGACAGAGAACCAAGGTCACCGACATAGCTCAGAGAATTAGCAGACTGAAGTGGCAGTGGGCTGGTCATAACTGTAGAAGAACCGACAACCGCTGGGGTAGACGAGTTCTTGAGTGGAGACCGCGAATCGGCAAGCGTAGTGTGGGACGGCCCTCTGCTAGATGGAGCTACGATTTGCGAAAGGTTGCGGGCAGCAGCTGGATGCGTCAAGCTGAAGACAGGGCGCTATGGCGCTCTTTAGGGGAGGCCTATGTCCAGCAGTGGACTAATGTGGGCTGATGATGATGATGATGATGATGATACCTAGATTATATGCCTTGTTGGTCTAGGTGTTAGATGTGCCGCCGCCTTGCAGCCACGAGGTCTCGGGTTCGAGTCCGGGGTCGAGCAAGTCTTTTTCTGAACCAGAGGCACTTGCTCTGAGTCTGGGTGTCATTTGTGTTCGTGAATTGCGTGTTTGTAAACTGCCACCGCGTTACAGGTTTATAACTAGGGCAAAGGGTTACGTTTAAAAAAAAAAAGATGAATCTTGTGGTTATATTTTTTTTAATTGCAGTGTCTCTTTTATTTGCGCCTACCATGTTAACTAGATCGAATGCCTAAGGCATTATAGTCCGCCTATGTTCAACTTATTGTTGTATTACTACTACTACTACTACCCAGCCCATAAATGACCCACTGCTGAGTCAGGTCATCTCCAACTACATAGAGGGTAATTAGCCTACTGTGCCACGCTGGCCAGACGGGTTAGCATAGTGTTTTTTTCATTAGTTTAGCAATCACAATTTATTAACACAGGGTGTCGCAAAAAATTGTGTCAAGCTGAGGTCCAGAGATGGAACACCCTTTGGGGTACCCGAATCACCCCCATGTACCCCAAAGGGTTCTCTGGACTTCCTTGCATTGTAAGAAACATAAGTATTTCCCCATGCAAACAAACAATGATCTTCTTCTTAATTTAATTGACTTTAAGTTTACTTCTTATTGTTGCATCACTACATAGTGTAAAACAAAGTCGCTGTCATCTGTCCGTCCCTATGTATGCTTATATCTTTAGAACTACGCAACGGATTTTGAAGAGGTTTTTTTAATAGATAGAGTGATTCAAGAGGAAGGTTTATATGTATAATACGTATATAATATACCGGTGTGAAGCCGGGGCGGGCCGCTAGTTCAGAAGAAATAAGTATGGTGGTCAAGGTAACAACATTTATAATAAAACTAGCGACCCGCCCCGGCTTTGCACGGGTGCAATTATATTATACCTATAAAACTTCCTCTTGAATCGACTATCTATTAAAAAAAACCGCTTCAAAATCCGTTGCGTAGTTTTAAAGATTTATACATACATAGGGACGGACAGAAGAATTGTTTTATACTATGTAGTGATGAGATTGCTAAGATATATATGATTGTTAAGGGTAGGCGTTGGATGTGGTGCCTTTGGATTACGGATCACCGGTTCGATTCCAGCGTCGGCAAGTGGTCCAAACTTTCATTTACAGAATCAATTGCAAATTGATGAGAACTGACAATGTAGCGTGGATGTTAAGTGATAAACTTCTTGACCAGCAGGTACTATACTTAGTATCTAATATTTATTTATATACATTAAGTTTATTGAATTAATAAAGACTTTGAATTTTAATAAATAAATAAGTAAGAGCCAGAAAATTGTATGCTAACAATTAAAACTACCCACAAGTGCTTTAATGAATCAATAATATATTTAATTTTTATATTTTAGGGAAGGCTTATGTCCAGCGATAATAATCCAGGTGATAATGATGATGATAAGCATATTGTAAAAACTAGAAACTAAAAAACCCAATCATATTAAAATTAAAATAAAATCTACTGCTTGCTTTTTTGTTACTAACGAGTTTTACCGTTACATAATAATGTTATGTTAGCTTACCTCAATATTTTTAGCAGATGCGGGCTGATAAAGATAATATTCACTCGCTCAAATGTATGTGGGCGAATTTATTGAGTACTTTGTTATGATATACAACAACATGCCGAGAGAGTAGATGTTTTTATCAAGAAATTTTATATTGGTTTACGAGTGTTTTTTTAAGTTTCTAGACCCTATTTGTGTCTATATGTATATTATACAGAAAATATTTTAAAGACTAAGCACTACGCACTCTATAGCGAGTACTCTATACGCATATTTAAAAACACGAACACAAGTCAGAGACCCAGACACAAAAAAAAAACAATCAAATATAAGGAAATAATCTATAGATAGATTCATTGTATTTTTAAATCCCCATGAAATCCCCTACTAATATTATAAACGCGAAAGTTTTAAGTATGGATGAATGGATGTTTGTTACTCTTTCACGTAAAAAATACTGAATGGATTTTATTGAATTCCACGCGGATAAATCCGCGCGGCGCAGCTAGTTATTTATATATTATATACTAGCGACTCGCCTCGGCTTCGCACGGGTGCAATAATGAACCTCTTAATTTATCAGTGTTTCTCTACAATATTATGGATGTATTATACATATAAACCTGCCTTTTGAATCACGCTATCTATTAAAAAAAAGCGCAACCAAATACGTTGCGTAGTTTTAAAGATTTAAGCAAACATAGGGACGGACAGACGACAGCGACTTTGTTTTATAATATGTAGTGATAGTGATAGTGATAGTGAAGTGATGATTATATTTCGCTGGTGCAGCTTACAAACATGTAATTCACGAACATAAATGACACCCAGACTTAGAACAAGTGCCTCTGGTTCGACAAAGACACTTGCCCAACCCCGGATTCGAACCAGGGCCCCGTAATCTAAAGCGGGCACATCCGATCCCTAGGTACCAACAAGGCAGTCAAAAACAAAAGAAAAATGAACACGAAGCTTAACAATACTTGTAGGATAATAGGCAAAATAGGCAAAACATTAAAGAAAATTTAGAATTTTTTTTTTTTTAATTTTAAGATTAATTTGTTCGTGGAAGGTCAAATGTACAAAATATCGTATCTTAAGTATCCCAAAGGTTTTTAGTAGTTATTACCCCGAAAAAAGCGTTTATATAAAGACACATTTAGAAAAGTCATGGCAACCGGCAACTATAGAAGTTATAGCACGAACACATCAATATTCATATCTTGTTCATTCTCCAAAGGAGGAGAAAAGCGAAGACATGCTGATTATATAAGAACCAGAATCTCTCCTGAATATCCGGAAATACGGACCGGGGCCATTACTCCGAATACCTCTCCGGCAAACAATAAAATAATAAGAAAAACTATATATAAAAAATATATTTAAAAAAAAGAACTATATAAAAACTAGCTGACCCGGCGAACTTTGTTTCGCCTTAAAGGCAATAAATGAGCAGATTTTTTATTTTATTAACTTATTTTTTTATCAGGATAAATATAAATAAAAAATCTATGATTTTAATTATACTTTATTGGTCATCTATTTTAGTAACTGCACTGTGCACAGTGAATCAACTTGTGACAGACGACATTTTTCGGTTTATTATCAGGCGCATGAACAAATAACGCAGATGGTCTTCTGACCCGGAACATGCCACATATAATTGATCTTGGGAAATACATGAATTTTCTAGATTTAGGCCACAAACTTTCCAGGATTGGTCCTGTGGTTTATTAATGGTTACGGCGAATGCACGACGGATCGGAAATCATTAAAACTAAAACGGTATATCAGTTGATATCGTCGGGATCCTCGGATGAGAACTTCCTCACCTTCCAACTTTACTTTCAGTATATTCCATTGTTCATCAATTCACTTACCACCAAACGCGTTCCGTTGCACAGGTTTGGTGGTTTTGGTTTTTAATTGGAAGCAAACTTAGTATGTAGCCAACCTTTAGTCGTAAATTGTGCGGTGGTAAGCCAGGCACATCCAAGGAGTCTTTTTTTACAGTCATTATATTTGAATTAATGCAGTGTACCAATGATTTCATTCTGAATTATGTTAGTTACTTTATGACATCTACATATTTATTCTTAGCCGCCAAAATTGCTCGCTTAGACAACCATTCATTATTTTTGTGTTTGTGAGTTCGTCCTTCGATGAACAGAAATTCTGAGCAAATAAAATCAATCCACATGTCGATGATTTGAGGCAAGCACTTATTTCGGCGGTAGCAGTCGATCTTGGAATTAGTGGCAGTGTTTGTCAGAAATAGCCAGTAAAATCATTGTGCCTCCAAAACAACTCGAGTCATTGCGTAGGTGTTCGGTCGGCTTCCAATGCACGTGTATACGCTATTGTACATTCGTCCCAGATAACGATTTTCCATTTTGATAAAACTTTAGCCGCTTAGGAGTGTTTTGTAATATTACATGGCATCTATTGGTCCAATGCGGACGCAAGTATGCAAGCAGTAATTAGTACTGCCATCGTATCGAAACGTTGCTCGATCCAAATTATGTAGTACCTACTTTATAAATTTATTCTTGTGCCTCGAAAATTATCTAGTAGCTCGAAAATTTTGCATTCATTCCCAACCGATCCGTTTCACGGGCTGCCTCGATTTGCTCTTGTGATTGAGAAACACGGATTCAAGCCATACTAATGCGGCGATCTTCACGTGCATTATTTAGTTCTTCTTCATTGTTCGGCACAATTAGCTAATATTTACTCGAATTAAATACATCGACTGGTCAACTTGAAAATTTCTAACTGTCAAATTTGTCAAACTATAGACAACATAACGTTTAGCTGTCGGTGACGTTTTGTTATTCTAGCAGTTGCATTTTGATAAACGATTTTTATATCACGGAACGTGATTACACACATTTACACTTTCACGTTTATAATATTAAGTATGATTTTGTGAATTGTCCAACATCTTTATATATAAAAGAAAGTCGGACATAGGATACCTAAGATTTTAATCCCGTTCCCGTAGAATGTGATATAATACCTACGTGGTATAACAAAGCGCAACTGACAGCGAAACCTTATGTTGTCTATATTTAAATATGGCTGAAAATTTGACAATTAGAAATTAAAATTTAACTTAATATCTCTATAAATTTACACACAATATCTTTATAAATTGTAGCCTATGTGTTATTCTGATGTATAAGCTATATTATTATAAAGTTTCATTAAAATCCATTCAGTCGTTTTTACGTGAAAGAGTAACAAACATCCATCCATCCATCCATCCATCCATCCATCCATCCATCCATCCATACATACTTACAAACTTTCACGTTTATAATATTAGTAGGATGTACAAAAATAAATATCACAAAAAAACATACCTATAACTCCTTATTCGGTATTACTTAAGATATAGCAGGCTTTTTCCTGTTGCCTTCTTCGTAAATTTCTGTCGAGTAATAGTTTATTACACTACACCCGCATAGTCCAGGCGACCCTTACGAGGTCGTCCCACTTTGGCATAACGTGTGCGGCTAAAGGAAAATACAGATTGATCATAAGCCGTCGAGTGACACGTAATATTGGCGAGAACTAGCCTCTGGGTAATGGCGCGGAATACGGCGTGATAACGAAGTGGTTCAGCGTTATCTTGTTTCATTCTAGTTACACTCCATCTATGGATGTTGTAATACTTATCACACATCCCATGGAATGGCCCAGCGTTGAGTCAGGCATGAAGTGTAATGGAAAGGAATGAGTAAAATGTTGGACTAGGGTTTTTTGTTCGAATGCTATGTCGTTCGCCGGAGGTATACTTATATTTCTACCTCGCACTTTCCAAGTATCAATGGTGTAGGCAACGGTCAAACCAGATATGATTAACTACCATTATTCATACAGAGGGCTATGCTTGGAGTTTCCCTGCGAGATCGAATCAGAAATGAGGAGATACACAGGCAAACCAGGGTCACTGACATAGCCCACAGGATTGCCAAACTTAAGTGGCAGGGGCAGGGCAGATAGCGCGCAGGACCGACGCCCGATGGGGCAGAAAAGTCCTCGAGTGGCGACCGCGTTCCGGAAAGCGCAGTGCTGGTAGGCCTCCCACACGGTGGACAGATGACCTGGTTAAGGTTATGATGGATGCGGGCGGCCCAGGACTGACCTTTGTGGAAATCCTTGGCTGAAATGATGTTGCTGATTCATACATGTGTGAGTGATTGCGTACTGCTCTATGTATGGTTAGACCAGTTAGTTTTCATGCTATTAATTACGTGCATTGTAGAACGGCAGCGGGGACCGACAGCTCTACGCACTCTCCGAAGCATGGAGGAGGACAGATATAATACACAAACTATCTATAAACTGGACACTCATCTAAAATCCAGTAGAGTCAGACGTTTCTTGGGATACTATCGATGGTGATACACGCAGTGTGCTATTTTTTTATCAGTGATTTGAATGCCTTTGATCTAGGCTTGCGTGATGGAAAGCAACGCCAGGGTCTAGATGGCAAGCAATTCAAGGAAATGTCCTGTCGGGCACCGGCTCTCACAAACACACGACGAAACACAGTATAACTGTTTGACTTAGATGTGAGGATGGTAGCTACCCGGGCGGACCATTAGCTCCTACCACCAAGCGTGCTGGGTTTTATTGACTTTTACAACACGCGTTATTTCCCGGCGTGCGGTGGTGAAGTTTTATATTCTGCCCCGTCACCACACGGGGTCAGGGTTTTATCCATCTATATATTAATACGTGAAGCAAAAAGTTTATACACATTTTTACGAAAATTGCGTGGTCAGAGGAGTATGAAATTTCCCGCACTTACATAACTAGCTGACCCGGCAAACGTTGTTTTGCCATATAAATATCGCTATTAAAACGTAGGGGTTGATCGTAGAGGGGTGAAAATGTAAGGTTGTATGTATTTTTGTATGTATCATAAAAACAAAATATGATGTCTAAAAAAATTTGGGTTGGACCGCCCTTAACATTTAGGGGGATGAAAAATGGATGTTGTCCGATTCGCAGACCTAACCGATATGCACACAAAATTTCACGAAAATCGGTCGAGCCATTTCGGAGGAGCTCAATAACAAACACCGTGACTCGACAATTTTATATATTAGAAGATAATTGAAATTAATTATGGTTGAATTTCAACCACTGGGCGACTAGTTATAATAATAATTATGTTATGTCCAACCATCCTATTCCACCTTGAATTTAGATAGATAGATATACTCTTTATTGTACACGTAAAAATAGACAGAACACAAAAAAATACAACGCTTTGTACAAGGGGCGGTCTTATCGCTAAATGCGACTTTCTAAATGCTAAATGCTTACAGACAACCTTGGGATGGACATTATTTAGAACTTAAGAAAGGGTAGTAAAAGGTACTATTAATAATATAAGATTTATTATATAAAGTTATTATGCAATATGGAAAGGAAAAAAGAAATAGTTGATAGAATTAATACTCTTTAATGTATAAATGATATACAAATAGTACTTATATATTCATATAATATAATATATATACATAAATGAATACATACCAATTTAGTCCGTTCCTTTAGTCGGCTCTTATCCTCAGGATGGTTTAAGTTGGTGACATTGTGTATTCTATATCCGTCACCACACGGTAAATTTATTGTAGTCCTAGAGTAATTGATGGGTATATAAGTAAAGTAAGTTTTGTAAAGTACCATTGAGAAATTTGGATGTTGATGATTATATTTTAAAATGTCACTTCGTCAGATATCTAACTATCTACTATCGTTTTATATTTTTATATCATTGTAAAAAAATATGGAGAATTTATTTAGTCACTATGTAAAACATCCTCAAGTATTTCGGACACGTTGTTCGAAACGAAAACTCCATGGAGCGGCTCGTTGTCCGGGGGCATGTGGAGGGCAGGCGATCACGTGGTCGATCACCTACGCGTTGGACAGACCTCATTAAGGCTGCGACTCAAACGACTATAGTCCAAAGTTCCCGAGACGCTGAAGACCGTAACAAGTGCCAATGAAAATGCAGCATCATCAACCACGACCACTCCGTCAGGAGTGAACGACTAAGGAGGAAAACATTTTATCCGGGTGATTACAAATTTAGAATACAAAGTGTCACCATCCCAATCCATCCTCAGGGTGTCGTAAGAGGCGACTAAAGCAACGTAACAGGAAGATCACCTATTCGTAAGAGAACGAAAACTTGCGAACCGTTTCAAGTGTATGAGAGAAATTCAACTTATTTTAATAAAATCTTCAACTCCAAACTGCTGCGCCAAGCGTCTAGATAATGTCGCAAGTTAGACACTTTTAGGCATTTCAATCTTACGATGTGAAAATTCTTACACAAGTATTTAAGATAACCAAGTGTCACGTTATTTTGAATGTGTGCCTCCATGAGTGTACTAGGAATATCACTACATAGTATAAAACAAAGTTGCTGTCGTCTGTCCGTCCCTATGTATGCTTAAATCTTTAAAACTACGCAATGGATCTTGAAGCTTTTTTTTAATAGATAGACAAATTCAAGAGGAAGGTTTATATGTTTAATAAATGCACGCACACGTGCGAAGCAGGGGCGGGTCGCTAGTTTAGTAATATTTGATAGACCTGCCAGACTGGGAAAGGATCGTCTTTCGTCATTTCCTATACATGACCCACTACTGAGTCGGGCCTCCTCCAAATTTATTAATTCGTTACAGGATTGACTGGCTCGTTGGTCTAGGGGTTACATGTGCCACCTTTGGATCAACGGGTCCCGGGTTCGATTCCGGGGCAGAGCAAGTGTCTTTGTCTGAACCAGAGGTACTTGCTCTGAGTCTGGGTGTCATTTGTGCTCGTGAGTTACATGTTTGTAAACGGCCCCCACTGTACAGGTTATACAAACAGCAGGGATTTCGTTTAGTCACGGAGCATGCTCCCGTAAAGGGAGTGAATCCCGTGGCCCTGGTTTGGGCAGTCGAGGATCGCCGTCGGTTTTAGTGGGTAGGTCGGGGCGCAATTCACCATCTCTACGCGCCCCGGAGTCCCACATACCCCGGCCAGTCCCCAACGGCCGGATATCCATGAGGATCTCCGACGTAAAAAAAAGGGACTTTGTTTAAAAAAAAACATACTTTTGGCAAATAGTTTTCGGCCCTTTTTTCGGCACTTGAATGAGTTTGATGGATTTCAGGGAAGCATGGGGATGGCAGGTTAAGGATTTCACTTACAGTGCTTTCACTCCGCGTGGTGGTGGATTTAGAATACATAATTTCACCATCATCATCTTTTCAGCCAAAAGACGTGCACGGCTGGACATAGGCCTCCCCCAAGGATTTCCACAGAGGCCGGTCCTGGGCCACCCGCATCCATTGTTTTCCAGCGACCTTAAACTTCCATGTAACTGGAGGAGGCCCAACAGGGTAGTGGGTCATCTATGGGCGGAGTAGTAGTAGTAGTAGTGTATAATTCGTTCCCGTAGAGCGAGAATTAAGTAAGTCTTCATAATTATGTAATTAATTTTCAACCTAAGATATCAGCACCTTAAGTTAAAAATGGCCAAACAATTTTATAAGACTTAGTTACTTCTTCCTCTACAGAGATGATATAAAACTCCTTTTCGAAGTCGATATAAACTAGAGAGATATTAAAGAATCTACTAAACAGTTAGAAGTATTAAGTGTTTTCATAAATCAATGTACTATACAGTATCTTCTTACCTATCTATTCGAATTTGAAATTTATTAATAAAGAAATAAGACCCAAATTTGGCCGTTTTGTTTTTATGTCTTTCGTATAAAGTCAATTATTCTTTTTTTTTGTCGATCGCCCTATTTGTGCGATCTTCCTATTGCACCTAATACTAAATGAGCACCCTGATACACCTACAATACGACAGTTATCGTAGACATCTACATTAAATTCGAAGAAGAACAATTATGTTTTTTTTTTTTTATTGCCCCTAGAGGCAAACGAGCTGGCGGCCCACCTGATGGTAAGTGTAAGCCACCGCCCATGGATGTTGGTAGTGCCAGGGGCACAGCCAAGCCGTTGCCTACCGTGAAGTGAGAGAGGACATGTCGTAGCGCTCGGGAAACACCGCCGCAGGTAGTTAATTCCAGAGTAAAGAGCTTCCTGAAGTAAAGCTGTTTTGGGGAACTAAGTAAATTATTAACACATCACTCATTTGGACGGTATTGGTTTATATTGGTATTTTGTTATAAGTTAAGAATGGAATCATACGAAACTATATCTCCACATTATTACTATAATAAAGGTCCCTTTTGACTATTCTCAAAGGAGACGAGATCAAACGAACGATGTAGATTGGACATATTATAATTGCTTTTAGTGACAAAAGGCGAAAACATATTTGTTACTGAAACGTATAACTCGAGCTTAGATCACAATTTTAGTCAATATAACTATTGCCTCGAATCCGCCCTGTGATTACTGAACTAACCTCAAATTCTAATCATTCATTTTGTTTTGATCACGATGGACCCTTACTCAACTTATTCATCATCATCATAATTTCAGCCGAAAGACGTCCACTGCTGAACATGCTACCTCAAGGATTTCCAACATATTATTCACTAGCGACCCGACCCAGCTTCGCACGTGTGCAATTATGCATGTATTATACATATAAAAACCTTCCTCTTGAATCACTCTATCTATTAAAACTAACCGCTTCAAAATACGTTGCGTAGTTTTTAAGTTTTAAGCATACATAGGGACGGACAGATGACAGCGAATTGGTTTTATACTATGTAGTGATAACATATTATACAATAAAAAAAATCTACCGTGTACCACCAGTTCGGAACGCGACCACCGCTGAGAAGTTTTTTTGTAAAGTTTAGTCTTGACCGTATTTTAGAGGCATTGCGAGGCAATTATGCAAGCTGCATGGGCAGATTGTTGTAAAAGCAATCTGCCAAATATGGGTCAATGTACATTTACCCATGAAAGAGTTACTTATTCTGTGGAAACGAGTACAATGGACAGCAAGATTATTCTTGTTTCGTGTATTAATATTGTGTATATCACAGTGTTTTTATTTATTTATTTATGAACTCTTTATTGCACACTAAAAAGACAAGATACAGACAATAAAATATTATATGGTAACGTGTACATTGGGCGGCCTTATCGCATACCGCGATCTCTTCCAGGCAACCTTTGTATAAATCATTTAGACATTATAGAACTGGCGGTCAGTTGTGTGCTCAAGACTATTACATATTAAATTTAACTATACTAAATAAAATACTTACGAGTATATATGTTGTATAATACACTAATATATATTTTACATTCTATGGGCATTAAATAATATAATAATAAAAACAATATAGTCGACATATATATACATAGTGACAATTTCGATAAATTAATTTACAGCACTAATTTCAAGATAATATTCCCTTAGTTGCTTTTTGAATACCTGCAGACTTTTTGTTTGTAGCAGATACTCCGGAAGGGCATTCCAGAGTCTAACTGCCTTAACTGTGAAGGACTTCCCGAAGAAGTCAGTGGTATGAGTGGGGCAATGCAGCTTCAAATTCTGTGACGATCTCAAGAAAAATGAATGCGATTCATGAAGGAGTTTGAAACGATCCTTAAGATAGGAAGGGGCAGTAGGACTGAACAATATACTGTATAACAAAGATAGTATGTGAGTATTCCGACGAAGGCGAATTGGGAGCCACTTGAGCTTAGTGCGAAATTCGGAGACATGATCATATTTGCGTAGTCCAAATATAAATCTTATACAGACATTTTGAAGGCGCTCAAGTTTATCCAGTTGCTCCTCTGTAAGGTCAAGATAGCTGGCGTCAGCATGGTCTAATATCGGTAGAAGAACGGATTGAGCAAGCGCAATTTTGGTGGTAGTTGGAAGGAAATTGCGAAGTCTCCGTAGGGAGCGTATAGAAGCAAACAGCTTACGACTGATTTCTTGAATTTGGGGGTTCCAGGAAAGAGTCCGATCTATAATAATACCTAAGTTTTTTACTCTATCTTTAAATGGCAAGATAGTACCATCACAAATAACAGGAGTAAGTTGCGACCAGTCAATTCGTGCAATATACCTGGGACTCCCAATGATCATGACTTGCGTCTTGGTAGGATTTACCTTGAGCCCATATTCTTGGCTCCATTCACAGATACGTTTCAAGTCCAAGTTCAGCACGTCAATGGTTTCATTTAAACGAGGCAATGGAGCACTGAGATAAATTTGTAAATCGTCTGCATAAAGGTGGTAGGAGGAGATAAGCTTACAGGAGATTGTATTTATGAATACGGCAAAGAGTAAAGGAGAAAGAACGCCACCCTGTGGGACACCAGCAGTTGTATCGCACCAAGAGGACAAGGAGTCTTCTACGCGTACACGCTGCCGGCGGCCGAACAGGTAACTACGAAACCAGGCAATCGCTGTTGGAGATATGTTAAGAGAGCTCAGTACACCAAGTAATATGTCAAAGTCAACGGTACTGAAAGCATTACTAAAATCAAGCAACGAGAGTAGTGTTAACTGACTGTTTTCCATGCCCAGACGAATATCATCTGTTACGTTGATCAGAGCAGTGACTGTACTGTGGCCAGGACGGAAACCGGATTGGAGAGGATTAAAAAGGTGATGACTGGAGAGGAAATTACTAAGTTGCCTATGGACAAGGCGCTCTAAAACTTTTGAAAGGAACGGTAGAATGGAAATAGGGCGGTATTCGGACATAGAAGTAGGATTAGCGATCTTGGGTAGGGGAGTGATAAGGGCTTCTTTCCACGAAGATGGAAAGGAACCGCTGGAGAGAGAGAAGTTTAGGAGGTTTGTAAATATGGGAAGGATTTGGTCGATGATTGGAACGATCATATTGCGACTAATACAGTCACTGCCCAGAGCCTTAGACGAAATTAACAGAATAGCGCTCTTAACATCACAATCAGACAATTGCTGTAATACAAAAGGAGAAAAGTCAGGAGTTGGAACCAGAGAAAGATAATTAAGTATACGTTGTTTACTTGCAGGAGTGCAAGCAGAAGTCGAGGAAAAATGCTGGTTGAGGGAGTCAAGATTTAATCTTTTAGGCAAAGTATCTTGACGAGGTTTACCAACTCCTAAGGACCTTAAAAACTTCCAGACCTTAGCAGGATCTCCGTTTTCTACTGATGAATGGATGTGTTGGCGTTGCGCATTCCTACACACCTTATTGCAGCGATTGCGTGCTGAAACATATTTTTCCAGGTTAGCAGTCGTGGGACGGGTTTTAAATCGAGATTTAGCTTTTGCTTTTTCTTCCATAATTCGTTTAATATTTTCTGTGAGCCAGGGTGCTGGGAGATGTTTTAATTTAATTGATCGTAATGGAGCATGTACATCGTAGAGCTCAATGATTTTAGACGTTAGGATGTGGACTTTGTCGTCCATCGAGGTCGATGCATAAAATGAGTCCCAGCAAATATTCCCAGCATCTTTTTGAAGTTCTGATACGTCCATACCACCAAAATTGCGCTGCTGAATAATTTTAGACTTTGCTTTGGGGGGGCGAATTTTATAGGATAGGAAAATGAGATGATGATATGAGAAAGCATCTGCTGAACACTGCCCGTGTTTAGCTACACGGCTGGGAGTTGAGACAAGAATTAGATCAAGAAGCGAAGGAGTGGAATTAGGAAAGTGGTGGGTGGCATTTAAAGGGAGGATGTTGAGGTTACAAGAATTTACAATAGATTGAAAGGACATTGTGCGAGAATCATTCTTTAACAAACATGTATTAAAGTCACCCATAATAATCAACTGACTATAAGCAGACGCGAGATCAACTAAAAGATTTTCAAAAGAAGAGAAGTAATTAATGCTTGAAGAAGGACAGTAATAAACGCCAAGTAAAACTTTGGAGTGATGGAGCTCGACTTCCAGAAAGAGATGCTCGCCCGCATCCTGAGGCGGTGGTTGTGCTGACATATTGATAATAGAGTAAGGAATATATGAGCGAAGATATATGGCAACACCACCACCCACTCTACCGGAGCGATCATTTCTTATTAGCGTGAACCCGGGAAGAGAATAAGAGACGGAAGGAAGGCTCGGTTTAAGCCAAGATTCGGAGACAAGGATTGCATGTATATTGTTACCGTCAAGGTTCGCCAGTATATCACGGTAATGAGCTGGAATACTCTGGGCATTGATATGAACCACATTGAAATTCTTCGAAACGTCACAGAAACACGTTAACAAGGTACTGGCGAGAGAAGGTGAAGAAAAAGTACTCTCATCACCACTACTGGCAGATAAGAAAACATCACTGTCACTATCAGTATCCATAAAAAATATATAGAAAATAAAATACAATCTAAATAAATAAAACTAAAATAAAACTTAAATAAAACTAAAAAGACGTAGCACAAATAACACCTAACCAGCAACAAAATACGTACATACATTAATTAGCTATACATACAAGTAGCAAGCAGGACCATCGACAACGGACAAAACATAAAAAGAAAGTAAAAAATATCAAAACAATTAAAATACACTGGCAGAAATCAGTTAAATGCATGGATTGCCAAAACGACTGATGATAAAAATTATACATTCATAGAATTGAACTCAAACTGACATTAATTATCTGAGTAGTTGACGTGAAGACTGACAAATTACAATTACTATTTCCTTGCTGTGGCAGCGCGTCTGGGCTTGGGGCCCTTCGAGGCAGGTTCTGCAGTCTTTTTATCAGAAAACAAGAGCTTGTTTACCTCGCCCACTGTAGAAATACGGTGCCTCGTACCGTCATCGCCAAGAATGTGGATCCATCCTTCTCTGGTCCAGCATCTAGACACGCCAAATTTCTCACGAGCTATAACGAATGTGTTGTGACGTGGTTTTGTTAAGAACTCGGAGATAGTGATGCCTGACCCCTTCAGCACAGTCTTAGCATACCATAAGCTATCACGCAGTCCAAGGTCATGAAATTTGCAAGCGATGGGTCTGTTTTTTGAATCGCTTGAGCGACCCAACCTGTGGCAACGTTTAATGTCTGTCAGTGCCACCTCAGGCTTTTTAAAATGACGCTGAATCAACTTCATAACCAACTGCGAAGTTACTTCTTTCGGTTCTTCTTTAATCCCATGGAACAGAAGCATCTTGCGGCGGCCCCTCATCTCAATCTTGTCCATGCTAGCTGCCAATATATCAGCCTGCTGTTGAAGACAGCTAATTGATTGGAGGACAAAAGCCTTGAAAGTGTTGAACTCCATAGAAATGTTTGCTGTAGTTGGGTTGGCAGAACAGGGTTTCTGGAGTTCACCCTCAAAGTCAGCCATCCTTTTGTGCAAAGATTGGCTCATTTCCTCAATGGTCTGTCTTAATTGTTCCATTGCAAACTGGTGAGTGATGTGCAGTGAAGTGAGTTCTTGCAGACAGGAAAATATTGTTGCTGGTAGGTTTAATTGCAATTACTGTTTAACTATCATTCACAATAATGTAATAAATATAGTTAATATTAAATAAACAGAAATTAAATTGAAGAGACAAAAATTTGATGACTTGAGCGTTTGACTACCCACATGCAAAAAAAAAAAAAAAAAAGAAAAAAAAAAAAAATTCAAAGTCATTAATATTTTTAAATATAAAATTTCAAAGTTTCAAATTATAAAAATTCCAAAGTTATTAATATTTTTGTGTACATACATCATATTTTCAAGAATTCTTCTTCTACTTGCGACTTCGCTCGTGTCAATTTTGAATTCCCGTGATTGCCTGCAGTGTTAATATCGACTTTCTAGTTTGCCCAAATTCTTGACATTTAAGATTACTACTCCTTTTTTTTAGAAAGCAATGTAATTCCAAATGGTTTCCTAATTAAAAATCGCATTTCACGACCGCATTATTTTTATTTCATCACGCTCCCTCAGTTTCTCTTGTTCAGATTTGTATGAAATTAAACACAGCTGCAACGCTCGGGCCAAATTAATTAAAGGAATTAGTCAAATACTATGCTAGCCCGATGTGTTAGTAAAGCGTTTCGTTCCAATTTACCGTCCCTTCCTAAATCAGGATTTTGTTGATTGATTTAGACTTTTTTCACGTGAAGTGACGTAATGCCGCGGGTATTCGTTCCCAGTCAACCTATAGGTAATGCAGAGCCAGAAGGCAGTTTGTTTGTATGAGACAGTTCATAAATCATTCATTCCGTTAACGTGTTGTGTGTTTCTCTCATTGCTCTCACTATGCTGTTTAGTGCTTTTTGTAACAAACCCATTGATTTGAAAAAAACAACTACAGAGTTTCTTTCCGGCTCTTCTCTGTAGAGCAGCATTCCGAACCGGTGGTAGTTTCAGCATGAATGTAGGTGGGCGTAAGGGTTGTGGAAGATCAAGAGAGATGGATGGATTGTTAGCATGAGAAATTGTGTATGAAAGGTGTGACTGTAGATATGACGACTGATAGATGTGTATGGAGACTACCACCTAGCGTGGGACAGGGGTCGTAAGATGATGATAATGGTAACTGTAAATATGACGATTTATAAGAGTTTTGTTATAAAACCTACGTAAATAAAGTTAATTTTTAGTTTGAGTTTGACTAGAATAAACTGAGAGAGACTGTTACAAAAATCTTTGTTTAATAATTAACTTCCTAACCTAATTGTGAACTAAAAATTTTACGTTGCCTTATAATGTATTACTTAAGATTTCAGAACACGGCCATTTAATAAATCAACAACTTTTAATTAAGTTTACTGTAATATTTCAGTTTCACGGTCGAAACAAATGACTAACTTGAGAATTGTATTTTGTTTATAAATTGGAAGTATTTCTGGCGATCATTTTGACCTTTTCACAATGACAGCTACAGAATAAGATATGATCGTTCTACTAACAAAAATACACAACATTTTTATTCCTGTTGGGAATACTTATGCTGGAGGTACTGGCAATAAAAATGAGCAAAATTATTTATACACTCCTTTTTAAAAAATAGCGACAGCTATTTTATTCTTATAAATAAATAAATATCCTTGGACATTTCACACAACGCCATCTCGTCCCAAGCTAAGCAACTTAATGCTTGTGTTATGGTAACGAGATGGATGATAAACTACATATATACATTTTTTTTTTGTAAATACATACATATTATACATAGAAAACGCCCAGACCCGGAACAAATACTTGTAATCGGATCATTCTGTTAAGTTATTACCGTGTACCTGAAGCCCTATAGCCATAATGCCATAATGAAAGCTCGATAGAACTACTGATATTGTGAATAAAATTTTCTCAAAAACAAACCTTTGTAGTGAGTAAAAATCCCCAAAAAATATTGAATGGTATGTAGGTATGGTGATATTGTCATAACTAAGAAATAAGCACAGGCAATTACTAACCTTGTAGGATAATAATAACGATTGCTACTACAACTATTTCTCAGCCCACTGCTGCATGAGTCGGGCCTACTCCAGTAAAGGGTAATTAACCCACTGTGCTATGGTGGCCAGATGGGTCGACACAGGGTTTCGTATCAAGTGTTCCTTCTCTTGCCTAACCTAGCCTATCGATCTTGACAATTCCTTCTGTCGGCTTAAACGGCACCTGATTGAATATATATCTAGCATAGGCAAGTTAGTACCAAATAAAATAATTCAGTATGTGACTGCAATTTATATTAACATTTACTAAAATACCAATCCTCCAACTTGCAGAAGACTAAACATTGCGTTGAACTGAAAAAATAATTTATAGCCGCTGTTTGTAAAACAAATTGGTAGTATAAAAATATATGAAGCTCAAGTGAAAATGGCAGCTATTATTAATTAGGCGTATTATTGATTAAGTTATATTGACGTTATTTGAGATATCAACCTTCGAACCAATAATCGTTACATAAAATAACTTATCAGATATGTAGTTAAAACTATCGTAGATTACTAAAAACTAATACAAGTCGAATACAAACTAGTTGACACAATTTAGAATTCTCTTAAGAAGCTTCGCTGTTTGTATTTACAAAATTTCGAAACCAACACAGTCATTGTTGTTTGGTGTGATGTGTGTATTTACATAAAGGATAGGGCTTGAATGTTTAATTGGTGAGTAGCAGCGTACTTTTAACTTCATCACGATGTGATATTGCAGAATAAAAGAGTAGATATAGTTGGTTTTATTTAGTTTCATGTAATTTGTTTACAGTCCATAAAAAAATAATTAGCAAAAGTATTTTGGTTTGTAGAGACATAGAGAGTTTTACACCCGTATTATTTCAACCTTCTTCTAAAATAATGAGGTTTCAAATTCGTTGGTATTTTTTATGTTTATTGCCGCATCATTCGGTTGTAGAATAGCCCATGTATTTTATTTTTTGTCAAAATCGATTTAGTAGTTAAATAATTGAAGTCAGTTCCAACTTAAACCTATTCTACACGGTTGGGTCCAACCACCAACAGAGGTCACCTTGGTTGTTCCAACCAAAGTTGGTTTTCAATCTACACGATGTGTAGTTGAGACAACTCGTCAGCAGTGTTGCCAACTTAGTGGTATTTTCCACTAAAACTCGTGGTTTCGACTCCCCTTTTAGTGGCGAAATATTGCTTTTAGTGGCTGATGGATTTTTCTAGCGGTTTAGTAGATTCAGTTTCAATTATAATGAATGATAATTATCTATGTTAAACTCACCCAAATCTAGAAATCTTCTCGCCATACTAAAATGCTCAAACTCAAACTCAAAAGGAACTTTATTTACGTAGGTTTCATCACAAAACTCTTATAAATCGTCATATTTATAAACACCATTATCATCTTACGGCCCCTGTCCCACACTAGGTGGTAGTCTCCACACACACCTACCATTCGTCATACCTACATTCACATTTCCATAATACGGTTCAAAAGATGCTTTTCGGACAGATTTAGAACTTGAAGATAAATTTTAGACATTTTCAGATTCTATGATAAAGTATAATAATAGTTGCTTTGTACTATGTTTAATATGTAACTTCACGACATGATGTGTAAACATTATTAGGGGTTCCAACCTAGGATAGATTCGTTTATTAGATATTAAGTTTAGTTATTAACTGTTACCTGTTTTGTTGTCCAATAAAATAAAATAAATAATAATTACTAAAAATTCGATCATTCGACTCCTAAGCCACATAAATATATAATTTTACTTCATTTTATTTTCAGGAGTATTATAATATTAATTTACAATTATGCTTCTTAATAATGGTATACCTACGGGATTCCGTCCGCTGTTCTTTCTACGTTCATGATCAGTTGAATTATATTTATAAAGATACAGTTAAATCTGTTTCTAAGGCAACACTGGCCGCAACTACGCACGGTCGCAGGCCAACAAGCATCCACACGGTCGCTCTTCAACCCAATGTCCTCTATTGGCCCTTGGTAGTGAGGGATGCGCTCACGATCAAGGTGGTTGGAAGTCCACTCGGTTGGTCAACCAAATATTGACATCAACCAACTTCTACACGGTTGCTTTTTGCTCCAACTCAACCAAGGTGACCTCTGTTGGTGGTTGGACCCAACCGTGTAGAATAGGTTTTAAATTGACACGGGCGTTAGTTACGATGTATGATAAGGCACATTTTTGTATTTAGTATGGATAAGGACAAAGAACACTATCAAAAAGCAAAATATGCAAGTTATGTATGTACTATACTAGCGACCCGGCCCGGCTCCGCACGGGTGCAATTATGCATGTTTTTTTATACATGAAAACCTTCCTCTTGAATCACTCTATCTTTTAAAAGAAACCGCTTCAAAATCCGTTGCCTAGTTTTAGGGATTTAAGCATACATAGGGACGGACAGACGACAGCGACTCTGTTTTAAACTATGTAGTGATAGTGATAGTGAAGTGATGGTGATAGTCAAGACCCCATGTATGGTCAGCGTGCCACGGTACGCTAAATTACCCTTCAACAATTTGGAAAAGACTTTATTCAGAATTGGGCTGTGATAAATACATTTTTATACATACATGCTCAAGCATTTGAGTCCACCTGATGGTAACCGATTAACGTCGTCTATGAACGTTGGCAGCAATAAAAGTGGAAAAAATTATCCCTAGTAGATTTCTGGCAACGATACTCACTGTTACTGCACGTAGCACAATGCCTTATGGATAAATTATATTCTGTTAGTTAAAGATCTTTACTAAGCCAGACAGTTACAGAAAAAGCAATTAAAAAAAATAAGGACGTGGAGTCCCTCCGCGTAGAAAAAGTGATACTTCGTAATGTGGAAATGAAAATACAAAGGGGTAGAAATTGATTTTTAGTGATATTATATAACTATCACTACATAGTATAAAACAATGTCGCATCCTTCTGTCCGTCCTTATGTATGCATAAATCTTTAAAACTATGCAACGGATTTTGAAGCGGTTTTTTTAATAGATAGAGTAATTCAAGAGGAAGGTTTATAGGTAGGTATAATATAATTGCACCCGTGCGAAGCCGGGGCGGGTCGCTAGTTGTTTATATAATGCAAACTTTATTAACATTGCTTACAATTCACATTGATCGCATTTTTTTATTATCATCAAGTGGAGAAATATCTAAATCTATGACACACTCTCTTTCTCTCTCTTACTTTGTGTATCATTTGTGTCTCCTTCTTTCTCTCTCCCTCTTGCGCGCTCTTTGTCGCAACCTTGTTCGAAGTTGCATTAGAAGTTTTGCTTCAATAAATAATGGATAGCAATACCACCTAGGTACTTAGGGGGCGTCCATTAATTAAGTGATTCGTTTTAGGCAACGTGTCGACCCTTCCCTCCCCTGTGATGAGAAGTTGTGATATCTCACGGGAAATGTTTAAAACTTTTCGTGTAAAACATTAGTCGAGCTGTCGGTGGCGAATATTTTAAATTTACGGCAGTTGCAAAATCACAGTACCTACCTAAATACTATTGCGTAAGATTATGCCATATTTTGTTCCATTTTATATAAATATAAAATAATAAAATATATAATAAAATGATAAAATAAAGCAGTTTTCTCTGTTTATTGAGGGAAAGAAATACGCCATAATGAAGACAAAAGTAAGTAATATTGAAGATGACATTCGGATTGGCCCTCTCCCACCCTTAAACGCCTTACGTAAGTAAAGGATGCCCCCTTATCTGTAAAATAAATTAGATAATCAAAACAAGATAATAATTTATATACTTCTCTAAATTACTGATTAATTTTCTCAGCGAATTAACGAACTTCTTCACAAGGGTCCCCAACGCGGCTCCCAAATATATCTCAACCAAGTGAAAATTAATTTCAACTTAGCCGAGATTAGTATGAACCGTAAACAACAACTCAACAACGTCTGCCAACACAAATCGTTGGTTGTGTTTATACACAACACAAACAATGAACAATATTGTAAGTACATATATGACATGTAGTTATGTATTACGCGTATCGCCCATATATTTCACGCCTAAGTAAACAGACATCTATTACCGTTCCATTATCTACCGCTATTCCGAATCATTCGCGGTTTTCGATATGATTTTTACAAGACTTTACCGCAAAAGCATCGTATCTATACTCTATACTAATATATAAAGCTGCAGAGTTTATTTGTTTGTTTGTTTGTTTGTTTGTTTGAACGCGCTAATCTCAGGAACTACTGGTCCGATTTCAAAAAATCTTTCAGTGTTAGATAGTCAATTTATCGAGGAAGGTTATAGGCTATATTTTATTTTCAAAAGAATTAGGGATCTGTATGAAAATTGCGATTTTGTAAACCAAGGTGTAAAATCGAAAACCTATTTATGCGTGCGCTGCAAAAACTATTGACAAGAGAACAAAATGATGTACTACGGGTTTGTAGGTCTTATAAAGATCTACAAAAAAGTCCGCGAGAGCACATATCTAACTATCATAGTTTAGTCACAATGACCGATTTTATGTTCATAAAAAATATGCACGGGTTGGAAGCCCACGCGGGCGAAACCGCGCGCAAAAGCTAGTGTTAGATAAGGTGGGTATTTTTTATATTGCCAGCGCTCATGTATACGGCCTACCTTACGATAGGCGGTTACCGGGTGATGAGGTGATGTCAAGGTACTATTCGCATGTTGACGATCCTGTATGAAGTAATATAATGACGCTGGCAACAGAGGGAATGAGAGCGAACCTAGCCTATCCTTACATTATTATAAAACAAAGTACCCTAACTGTTTCTATTTTAATGCAAATATGTTTATGATAAACACAAAGGTTACCGCACAAATTTGCGTGTGGTTGTCATCTTCAAATAGGGGTTTCCTCAAGGGAGGTATAGATAGATATAAACAAAGAAACAAGAATGAAAATAACATTTATGCAGCTCATAATATGTGAGATGAAGAAAATAACATCCCAATATTCTGTAAAAAATAGTGTTATAGGTAGGAGTAACCTTGATTGCCTTGTTGGTCTAGGGGTTCGAAGTTCAGCCTTTGGACACGAGCTCCCGGTCGGAATCAAACCAGGCAAGTCTCTTTGTGTAAACCAGAGGCGCTTCCTCGGAGTCTGGATGTATTTAGAGTTTGTGAATTACATTTTTGTAAACAGTTCCCTCGACATAGGTTATAACTTGTGCAGATGATATACAGAGTTGATATGACAGAGGGGCATTAAATTACACTACATATACTATATGTGATTAGTATGAATTCGAAACGGTACAAAAAAAATACACGTGATTTTTCATGGGGATGGAGGGGTAGTCTTAAACCTCACCAGGTATCGCCAAGAGGAGGAGGGAGGGGTTAAAAAATGTTAAAAAAAACATCACGTGATTAATGGACAGGTTAATAAACGATGCGTTATGCATAAACATTTGTAGGAAAGATACATCATATTCAAAAGAGGCAAAAATTTATAAAATCATTTGCGGCCAAGTTATTGGTCCAATTTAATTGATTTTTGGTACAGAGCCTGGAAATGATATCTAGTATAGGCAGTTAAAAAAATGCCCCTATGTCGTATCAACCCTGTATAAAAAAAAAATTGTAATTTGTTTCGGGATGAACACGGGGTTCAGAACAAGGTGATGGCACGCGTAGAAGCTAGCTGAAGATAGCAGCTGAGTGTGTCAACATATAGTATGTGAGACCTATATCCACCAGTGGATTGCAGTGAGCTAACGATTGTGACTATACAGGATGACTTTTAGTTTCGTGTCCTGGCCAGGAATTATTTAATATTTCACATATATATTAAGTTTTAGTTCAAAATACAGGCTCAAGACTCGTTTGAGCATTTTATGACATTCCTTATAGTATTGGGCTATTTAATAGGTAGGATTATTAATTAATTAATCAAAAAAAAAATATATATAAGTAATTTATCATCCATCTCGTTACCATAACACAAGCATTAAGTTGCTTAGCTTGGGACGAGATATATTTATTTATTTATTTATTAAATTTATTTATTGTCACCGCTTAGAGCGTCTGGCACTCGTGGGTCGCAGTTAAAATCTCAATTTTATTATTTAATATTTATATTTTTTTTGTTTTCTTTCTTTCTTCTTTCTTATATTTTCTTTCTTTGTTTCTATACTATTGGCCATTAACCGACAGTAACTTGAAAAAAATATCATGTAAATGTTTTAAAGAACTAGTGCTTTGGCGGCAACGTACGAAAACCTCGGGACGGAATGGGTTGGTGGTGCTATGTATTCCAAATCCGTCACCGCACGGATATTTGAGAACGTGATGTAAATTCCTTGGCTTTTAGTTTCGAAACAGTTTCAGCAGCTTGTTATTTAAAGTAGTTTAGAAGTTTAAAGTACATTGGGTCTGAAATTCAACATACAATACAAGGGACAGAAATGTTCGTGCTTTAGTCCAACTGAACGTTTTAAAACTAATGTTTAGCGAGTGAAACACCGTGCGTGCTTCATTGTAAGATTGAGTGAGACATATAGAGAGGTCGGGGATCTCTTATCCGTGAGAATTGGTCATTTTTGAGTATGCGATACAAATGTTGATGCCGATAGTTCAGATTTTTGCGTAAAGTACTTAGCATTATGATTGATACACAATGATGTTTTTAAGTAAACTAGCTTTTGCATCCATATTTGCTCGCGTGGTTTTCTCAGAATTATTTACCCACACCTTCCTCAGGTATCACTATATTGATAGGGGAACCGTAGATACAACTCTGGGCAGTATAGAGTTTAACGAGAACATACGAGTATAGGCAGAGAGACGCGGCCAAGCTATACTTTAGTATGTAAGGATTATTTCATATACAAAATCACATTCATACCCCTATACGCTTGGTTTTTGTTTACTTAGTTGATTAGTAAACAAATTAAAAAGTTCTAAGATAGCGTTTAGAGATAATACTAGAGTACTGAGCACGGCGAGGAATTCATACTCGCTTATTACAAAGACACCTTTATTATTTGAGGAGAATACTCTACTAAATATACCAAAATACGTCCGTTATTGGTTATAGGCCACCCGTAATGATTTGCACGAAGGCCGGTCCTTTTTTTTTTTTTTTTTTTTTTTTTTTTTTTTTTTTTTTTTTTTTCTTTTTTTTTTTGGTTTCGCTGGGGAAATGGGACTCCGACAAGGGTCGTCTACCCAAGCGTCGTTTACCCACTAAAACCCCAGCGGCATACCCTCACACGACGCGCTTGGGGCGCCACAAGTTCGCGTAAACGCATTCTACTGTGACGCCCCGGCGTGGTGCCCGCAACGCGGGCAAGCGACTATCAGAGAGGGCGTCCCGGTACACTGGGACGCCCTCAGTCATCGAGGCTTTCGTCGGTGGTGGCTCCCCCGAACCACCACCGGCCTCCTAGGCGAGGGCAGAAGGGGCCCGCACCGTCACGAACCCCCCTCCACCCCCGCCTCCGTCCACGGCGCGGGTCAGCCGGAGCTCCCTCCCTTGCGACCCGCCCCGCTGCCCCCTTCTGCGACATCGGCCCCGCAGAAGGAGGCCCGTCAGCCCTCGGGCCACGAAGGCCGGTCCTGAGCCACCCGCATCTAACGTTTTCCGGCGACCTTACCGAGGTCGTTGGTCCACCGTGTGAGCCTGGTTCTGGTTCGCCTGCATATCTCCACACTTTAGAAACTCTCTCCTCTCTCTTTTGATGGAGCCCATAGTGAGCGCTTTTAAAACTGCGGTATTGCCTAACCGAGTTGGATATTATATTAGCTGTATATATTCAGGTACCTAAAATCATATCAATACAGCGAATTGCCGCGTGTGTTGTGTCCGCGACTTTTTGTCATTTTTGTTTCTATAACAAAGTTTTTCTGTCACGTTCAGTTCGATTTTCAAATGCATTTTTGTTCGTGCAAGTCTCTGGGGCGATCTTGTTCGAAATTCAAATCACTTTAATAACCAATTGAGTTTTTGTTTACACTTTTATTACCCGGTTAGACTCGACATACTCAAGACCCACTATGACGGAATAAGCTTAGTGAATAGGGCGAAACGTAATTGATCTGCAGGCTTTCGTCCGGCTGAGCGGGTCTTTGTGACCAAAATATTATTACATATAACCTCAGCCGTGCATCGCGGGCCAGTAAGTAGATTGAATTGTGCATGAAATTGGAGGAAGCTCGACTTATTTGGGCCTCATTTCTGGGCTGAGATGGATACCCTTCAAACACATTTTTGGAGTGAATACTTATTTTAGCGCGGTACGCATATTTTTAGATGACATAAAATCTTTGGACTCGCGACACCGTTACGAGACGCAGCTATAGTTTCTGCATGTAGGTATGCACACCGCGAACGCCGACGAATAAAATTGATAGTAAATTATATTATAAATTATATATCTAACTTATATTATACTAGCGTCCCGCCCCACCTTCGCAAGGATGCAATGATGAACCTCTAAATTTAGCAGTGTTTCTCTACAATATCACTATCACTACATATTATAGGTTTTTTTTAATAGATAGAGTGATTCAAGAGGATGGTTTTTAAGTATAATACATCCAAAATATTGTAGAGAAACACTGATACTGCTTAATCATTCGATCGACGACGTAAAAAAAAGGAGTTGGATGTGCCGACTTTGGATCATGGGTCCCCGGTTCGATTCCGGCGTTGAGAAAGTCTCTTTGTGTAATCCAGAAGCACTTGCTCTGAGTCTGGGTATCATTTGCGTTCGTTGATTGCATGTTTGTAAACTGCCCCCGCGTTACAGGTTACATAAACATATACGATACAGGCCTAATGGGATTACGTTTTTATAAAAAAAAGAAAAATAACCAGTTGGACCGGTACCAATAAGATTGGGAAAAGGCGAAGTTGATTATGACGACGACGAACAGCTATTTCCATGTATTTTACATGTCAAAACATTTTGGTTGATCACATCCTAGTAATTATGTATTCACAAAGTGTTCTCTTCAACATAACATTTCACCGCTTTTCCTATGGGACACAGAACATATATTGGTTTTGTGTTCATTGGACTCCTATCAGGCAATCAGACCGCCCTATTTTAGTGTTACAGTGTATCGTAGCTCCTTAGGGCTCTAATAATATATTGTTATTGCTTCTAATGAAACCTTTACAACTCTACTAGTTCACGTCACGTGTATCTTCATAGAGGCACTAATCCCGGGAGGCTTAGGCAAGATGATTTTGTTATTTGGCAATTGAACTATTCTTTTGTAAAATAAGTTTTATGGCTTATATAATACTAAAGGATCTCGCTATATAACGACCTTCACCGATATGTTTAATTGATGAAAATTATTTTATTACATTTTTGGGTTGCCTGAAAAGAATACTGGCCAGGCTGACGACTAAAAATTGTTTTTTTAAATATCCCCGTTTTGTTTATTAGATAAATTCTATACCAATCGAAAATATCAAACTCATAGATTATGCAAGTCTTAGGTTGCCTATTCTTTTCCAGTCACAACACTTGGGTAGCCAGGTACAGGTAAATCAATACTAGCATTTTGCTCCGGTCATTTTGTCACGTTTGCATATTCGGTGGGCTTCATACTTTAGATTGGCAAAGAATCACTACATAGTATAAAGCAAAGTCGCTGTCGTCTGTCCGTCCCTATGTATGCTTAAATCTTAAAAACTACGCAACTGATTTTGACGCGGTTTTTTTAATAGATAGAGTGATTCAAGGGGAAGGTTTATATGTATAATACATGCATAATTGCACATGTGCGAAGCCGGGGCGGGTCGCTACTTTGTCTAATAAACAAACCGGTGAAATGTATATATTTTTTTGTTAGTTAGCCAAGACAGTTGTCAGGTAACCCATTTTATTTATAACTAGCGGAACAGACAGACGTCGTCGTCTTGTCAAAAAGATAGCGGTAATAAAGTGCAAATTATTTACTCTTTAACGTTAGGAACACACCTACATTGCTTAGACAATATTGATTGGTTGTAATTTAATATGAACTTTATACAATAGCAATAAAGCCCAAATTTTCTCTACGTTATATTTACAAAACGTATGTATGGGAAAAAGAAAAAGGCTGTTTTTAGGGTACTTTCGGCAACTATTTTTCTCGCCGTAAAAACCATCCTTGAACCTCAACGAACATTTAAAAAAAAAGAATTGGCCAAAATGGCGTTGTTGAGTTATGCGGTTACCAACACATTTTGCGATTCATTTTTATATTATAGATTATTAACATACTAAATGTCTAATAAAATAAGTTTCATATATAGCGGCATCTTGGACTACTATGGGAGACTAGCTTTTGTCTACATCAGAAGTCAAAGCTTTGCGGATAGTACAGAATGAAATCCATCTGCAGGTTAAAAGCCCCAGTGCATTAGGCGGCCAAGTCGCTGCGGCCAACTAATTCTTCCACGATGTATGTAGATGCGCTCATTAGGCGGCCAGGGAAAAAGTTCGCGACACACACGCGGCTAACCCGCGCAATAGGCGGCCTGGGCGCCTAATGCGCTGAGGCTCTAACTTACGCCTGGATCGGTCGGTTCGATTCCGGGGTCGGGCAAGTGTCTTTGTCTAAACCAGAGGCACTGGCTCGGAGTCTGGGTGTCATTTCTATCGATAATAAGTAAAGTATATAATAAGTATGTATTTACAAAAAAAAATGTATATAAGTAGTTTATCATCCATCTCGTTACTATAACACAAGCATTAAGTTACTTAGCTTGGGACGAGATGGCGTTGTGTGAAATGTCCAAGGATATTTAATATTTATTTTATTTATCTAACCTCCTCCGCCCTTCAGGAGTAAGAAAAGCTTCTTCCTCTTCTGCATTTAGGCTATGACTTCATAGCTATACCGATGATTTTTCCAGTGTGTTTTGTTAAAAAGTTTCGAGCGATTATGAAAAGCTACAGGTTCCACCCTCCTCTATGATGATAAGAGGACCGACTCAGCAGTGGTGAATAGTAGTAGTAGATAATATCAGAAAAAAAAAAACGATGTACTTATTCGTTGGCCAAATACTTTTGGGGAAGCCATAAATATTTACCAAATACGGATGTCATCTGCTTCCAATTTATTGGCTATTTTGGGAGAACTCGTGCAATGGCAGAGAATATCAATACATATGTCATCAGAAAAGAGAGTTATTTGGCTGTGTAAATAAAACGAAATATATAGCTCAGTATTGCCCGGATTTATCCGTGTGACGACGGATTTAGGGCACAATGTTAATTATGTTGACGAGGATTCATTAGTTGATTAACAATACCAGGCTAATACTGATATGATGATAATGAAGATTTTGAAACTCGATCGATGTTTTTTTTTCATTAGTGATTTGAATGCCTTTGACTCTAGGCTTGCGAGATGGAAAGCAACGAAAGGGCCTAAGATAAAGCAGGCAATTCAAGGAAATGCCCTGTCGGGCACCGGCTCTCACATACACACGATGAAACACAGTAAAACCGTGTGGACTATGCGTGCTGGGTTTTGTTAACTTTTACAACACGCGTTGTTTCCCAGCGGTGGGGAAGTGTAATATTCTGCCACACGGGGGGAAATTATTACGATGTCATAACCATTAATATGTGAAGTGTTTACGAACTTGGTAATGCTAATCATCTAAACATCTCTGTAATGAGATTGCCACTGTTCAATAGTAAGCGGAGTCTATCCAATTACCAAAGTAAACAAATGAGTGAATGAAATTTGGTTTGTTGTGCGATCTCTTTGCTTTCGTAATCCGGACAGATTTTTCAGGTGAAGGAAAATCCAATCAAATTAAACAATATATTTTTTCAAATTGGTTTGTACAAACTAATTCGAGCTTACAGATGAGTTGATGATCTCCTTTTATTTTTTAATACGCTTTTATTAGCTGCAGACGTATGTTAGTATGTAACCGTTATCCTTACTAGGATAATAATAATCAGAATCAGCGATTTTTGTTTTCCTGAGACGCGGAGTGTCTGCGTCAAGACCAAAGGAATCTACCAGGCACGCAGATCACCTATTTCTCGATTACTAAAAATGTAAAATAAATAATAGTTTAAAAAAACTAAAAAAATACGCTTTTACAAAAAATTAGAAAATAAATTTGATTTACAAATAAAGTCAGAAAAAATGATTTTATTGTCAAAAAAGCGAGGGGTGCATGGTATCAATAGTTCTAAATATTTTATGAACAGATATGACTAGAAGGGTTATTTTGATAATATCCTGAAAAGCACCCCACACATACATACAAACTAATTCGAACATACAGATGAGCTGAAAATCTCCTAAAAAGATATAATTGACGGACAAAGTCATTATATAATTATATATATATACATTGAACTACTTTTTTTTGCAGTCGCATTAATCTCAATATTTTATTATATGCGTATAGATGTTATGAACAAAGTGCGGCCAAAAAGCTTTATAGACAGGATAATCGCCGCAAAAGACTGAAATCCCAACCGCATGAATTGGGTCAGTGGACTTTCAACGAAATTGGAGGAGTCGCGAGTCAGCAGTGGGTCATTCATGTGCTGAAATGTTGAGAGCTTTTAAACAGAACTGACAACTTTGACAAGCAGCGTACATTAGGCGCTTCACACACTGCCCCGCGCTCCGTCGCCTGGCGCGGAGTGGCAGATTTTTTTAATACCACCGAAAACGCGCCACATTTTTCGGTGGTATAAAAAAATTGGCGTGTTTTCTATACGTGGCGTGGCGTGTTTTCTACACGTGGCGTGGCGTGTTTTCTATACGTAGCGTGGAGTGTTTTCTATACGTGGCGTGGCGTGTTTTCTATACTAATCGATACTAATCGTAATCTATACTAATCGATGTACTTGCATACAATATTAAAATCTGCCACTCCGCGCCAGGCGACGGAGCGCGGGGCAGTGTGTGAAGCACCTTAAAATGGTTTCGGTTTGCTTTGTTGTCATTGAAATTAGGAGAGCAATTTTTTGCAACTATCTTATTTTTAACGTAAGATTGACGCGACACACATCTTTTGATGTGAGCGGGTAATTTGATACATTATGGTCTTGGCGTCACATTGAATGACATACTTTTTTTAAATAACTAGAAGAGATACGAATGTTAGCTTCGGAATATTCCCACTTGTGATGCACAGTCATCAATTCTTATTTGGGACTATCCGATTACCGCGATGTTACCCACGGTTATTGACGTATCGCGGCGAACTGCGTGGGGCGAAGGCAGTCTAAAAAAAGTTACCTAGTAGTTGGACTAAGTTACTCCTTATATCATCACCAATCAGTGAAAATCCCGTCAAAATCGGTCCAGCAGTTCCAGAGGTTAGCCGGAACAAACATACAGACACTCAGACGAAAATTGAAAAAAATAAATATTTTGGTATTGTGTACTTTGTATACATACTTACGCATTTAGTAAAAAGTACTTATTTTATTATGATAAACGGACACTCCAATTTTATTTATTTGTATGTATATATGATAAGTTTTTAAATAATGGTGCTACTTCACTTGGTTATTCGTATTTGTAATATTTGACGTTATGCGTTGCGCTTGCTTATATGACACGGAGCGTAATAAGCCTACTGTGCGATGCTGGCCGGACGGGTTGGCACAAGGTTTTATTTTAAGTTTTCCTTCTCTTGCGGCTGGGTTATCGGCCTTATCATTTCTTTTTGTCTGCTCTTACGACAACCTCAGGATGGAATAGGGTGGTGACACTTTTTATTCTAAATCCGTCACCACACAGTATGTTTACAATAAACACATAACTGTATCTATTTATTAATAACCAGACAATGTATTGCTTCTGTCTGTAATCTAAAGCTGATAACTAACTCTAGGCAACACCAATAATAATTAAGTAAATTACTAAAGGGATTACAATAAAATATATTTTAGTAAGAGCCGACAAAAGGAAATGATAAAGCCTCCAGGTACTTGGAAGAGGCCCGACTGAGCAGTGGGTTATTTATGGGCTATGTAAGCAAGTACTTATTACAAAATTTAAACAACCATAATGAATAGAAATTATGCCTTTGTATTCCATCATTTACGTAATGGAAAGAAGACAAAGTGATCTAACAAAAGTAAAATCCGTATTCAGAACATTAAAAATTAGGTGAATAGCGTTCAAAGAAAATGTGAAGCCTTAGAATTTAATTAAACACAATTTAAGTCAGTGTTATTTGCGGATTAATTGATATCAAGAATATTAATATTAAGAACTTGACTCAATTTGATAAGTGAAACGTAACTGTGTTTTACTACAAATTGGAGAGTAGGGTTAATTGTTTCTCCAAAATTTAGGGTAACAGTTTGATTAGAGTTTTGTAATAACCTCTTTTGGGGTTTTGGGTTAACCATATTTTTTTGTCACATTTTCATGATAATTAACTTCTTTAATATATCTTTTAAAGCATTTTTTTTAATATGAAGATGTTGAAAATATTTCGTGATATCCATATTTATATCTTGTTATACGCTTTAGTTAAAAACGTAACTTTGAGTTTTCTGAAAAACATAATTACTAATGATAACTATACATAATCATCATCTGATCATCTCTCCGTAAATGACCCACGTAGACAAAACTTCTCTAATTACATGGAATGAAATGTTATGGTATTAGTTCACATTCTCCTACATAGTGTCACCACCCTTTTCTATACCAAGGGTGTTGTAAGAGGACTGTCTGACTGTGGGAATTTACAAAGCGAAAAATGTAGCTGCTAGAGAAGAAAGCTTAATCCGTCTGGCCAACGTGACTAGGGTAATATGTAAAATTGAGGTGTCACACCTCAGTAATCAGTGCGTCATTTTTGGGCTGTAACTGTGAACGGCGACACGTAAATTCGCTTGATATCTATGCAGCTGAAACCGCGGACAGAAACTAATGATTGATAGATTTCATAACTTCCACTTAAATCAATTTTGTATAATTTTAATTTTTACTTAAGGTGGATGCTCCAGGGTAGCCCGCGAAATTCAAATTTTCTTACGTTTTTTTGCAATTTGCAGGTCAGTGCTAGGGTATGTTTTTCAACGTCAAAGTCATTCTTGCACCTCTATGAGCTTGGAGGGTTGTATTGATGATTTTTATGATTATAACTCTGTAACTACATACGCCTTACAGCCGCTTATCAAATGTTCATCATCATACAACCTAGCACTACCCTGCAAATTGCAAAAAAACGTAAGAAAATTTGAATTTCGCGGGCTTTCCTGGAGCATCCACCTTAATAAAAAAAAGCATTGGCGACGGGCGTGGGCTAAGCAATTGATGATTGAGATTCACCCAGCGCTGGTTTACAGCCCAGCCCAGAAAAAACAATAACATTGCAGTTAGCACCTTCATAGTAAAATACTTATCAATGCATATTTTCAAACAGTTATTAAACCTTCCTAGCGTTTAACGAACGTATGCAAGGTCTTGACTTGAACTTGGAACTCAGCTTAACTGTTTTCAAGAACTACAATAGCTTAAGCTCGATAACAATAGCGTTAGTGTAAAATTATTCAAAAGATTATTTAAGATAAAGCTTCTAACTATCGAAATATTATAATGAGTCTGCTATTGCTGAGCATTTGCTTGAGGCGGGGTCTGATCACTGGATCGAGCTCCACGATCCGAAAGTCCTCTCCACTGAACGGCATTACTATGCGAGAACGGTTCGTGAAGCGGTGGAAATCAGAAAACATCGTAATTTCAACCGAGAAGATGGATTCAAGTTGGCGGCATCGTGGAACCCCGTTATAAGCAAATGTGTAGTTCGCGGTATAGGTACTAAGTTTTCAACCGATACAGTCAGTGTGGTGTGCCGTAGTGACAACCCTACGTGTGTGCAAAACCAAGTGAGGGTAGGAGACCAAAGTACCCTCACTTCCCACCGAAAAAAACTTGCGGTCTGCAGTCAGCTCGCGACCACGGCCATTGTAACATGGTCGAAACGTCGAGCAAAAACAGGTATTAATTTTGTGCGCGATAAGTCCCGATAAGTTTTTAATTATGAAACCTTGTACTCGTTTCCAAATAATAATTCGATTGTGATTTGAAATAGTGTTTGTAGAGGTTTCAACCCATTCCATCATGAGTCGAAAGAATTGACAAAATGAACTGTCAAGGCTGAAAACCTAGCCTTGGGAAGGAAAACTTGAACCGAAACCCTGTGCCAACCTGTCTGGCCAGCGTGGCACAGTAGGTAAATTATTATCCTCTAGACTCAGCAGTGGGTCATTTATGAGCTAAGTAGTAGTATGTGGAAGTAATAGGGAAGGGAATTACTACGTGCACGCCGAAGCCAACTTTACTTGTAATTCGCGATTACTTCCACTGTAAGTAAATAATATTATCATTTCCGGAACGCAGTCGCCACTCGAGCAATTTTCTGCCCCATCGGGCGTCAGCCTTGCGAGCTATGTGCCCTGCCCATTGCCACTTATGTTTGGCAATCCTGTGGGCTCTGTCGGTAACTATAGGATTGGTTTTGGATCAACGGGTCCCGGGTTCGATTCCGGGGTCGGGCAAGTGTCTTTGTCTAAACCAGAGGCACTGGCTCGGAGTCTGGGTGTCATTTCTATCTATAATATGTATGTATTTACAAAAAAGAATGTATATAAGTAGTTTATCATCCATCTCGTTACCATAACACAAGCATTAAGTTGCTTAGCTCGGGACGAGATGGCGTTGTGCGAAATGTCCGAAGATATTTATTTATTTATTGTGGCTAGATTCGTCCGTCTTTCTAGTTTTATCAGTCTCCTTTTATACCCTCAGAAATAAGTTGAGCCATTGTGATAAGACGAGTTGGCAAAGGATTTGTAGTTTGTATCAAGGTACGCAAAATGCAGATCATGCTACTGGAATAGAAGAACTTCTATTCCAGTAGCACGATCTGCATTTTGCGTTCCTTTTGTGTCCTCTTACGATACCCTAAGGATGGTATGGGTTGGTGATATTGTAGACTATTTAGATTGTGCTTTACTGGACACAAACTTAAAGACATCACTAATGTGTTGGGCACATCCAAGTTTTGCTTAGTGAAATCATAGACTAGCTTCCATAATCAAATACGAGTACTACTTATAACGACTATAAAATAAGATAGTTAAAAAATGACAATTACAAAAGTTTTTGTTTTAATATATGACGGAATATAAGGTAAATTATAATATATTCCTCCTCCTTGCGTCGTGTGTCCTCAGTGCTGAGGGTCGTGACCTCTATGGACTATTTAAATGTGAACAATTTCACGCCATGACGCTCTGTCTTCTGCAGCGTGAATTGCGTCACATACAGTGGTGTCAAGTTCGGCGCGTATTTGGTCCGACCATCGCATGGGGGAACGGCTCCTCGGTCTTTTTCCTTCGACCTTTCCGGTCAGCAGCAGTTTTTCGATGCTGTTGCTGCTCTTGCGCGCTATGTGGCCAAAGAAGTCGAACACTCTACGGAGACATGTGGTGTGGAGTCTGGTCTTGATTTTCAGCGCAGCTAGTATAGATTCATTGGTCCGATGTTCTGTCCAATGAATTCTAAGCATTTTTCTCCAGCACCACATCTCGAAAGCATCTATACGTGTTCTGTCGGCTTTCTTCATTGTCAATGTTTCTGAGCCATACAGGAAAATTTAAGTTAATTTAATTTAATTAATATAATATAAAGGATTAAAAGACAACAAAACCCAGCACGCTTGGTGGTACGATCGAATGGTCCGCCCGGCTAGCTACCACCCTCACAACTAAAGTTACGATGTTATCTGATCGTGTCAAATAAAAAAAAACGCTTGGAAAATTAATTGAATATTATATCATGAAGCTAGTTATGTAATTTAAAAAACCTTATATGAATATTCGTCCTAAATTCTAATATGTGTAATATTTGTCAAGTCTAGGTTCGGTCTAGGTTCGGTTAGCAGCTCGTTGATTGATTGCGTAGGCGGAGTAATAATTTATACAGAAATTATAATGTATTCGTGTATACTCATCTAAATAATAGGAGTAATATACATTTACCTACATTAATACTATTGAATCAATACCACGGTGATAAAGATGACACAGTAAAATATTACATACGTAATGAAAGTATTGAGAGTATCTTGATATATCTCTAATTCTACTGTACGTGTGTATGTCACTGAACTCCTCTTAAACGGCTGGACGGATGTGAATGAAATTTTTATATGCGTTTGGGTGGCACCGAGGATGGTTTAGATTCACAAATCAGCCCGACAGATGGCGCTGTATTCGGTAAACGAATAGCATGCAGGACAACGTCTGCCCGGTCAGCGAGTAGATATATATCTTCTGCGTCTTTTTTTCCCTAATTCATTGGAATCTAATGAAGTGAATAAGCTACTGGCAGCTATAGATGATACAAAGGCAGTCGAGACCGACGGCTTTGGTTTTATAACCAAATGAACGCAGAGTAATTTATGTTTTTTTTTTAACACTAGCCACACTCTACGGTCTATTTTTGCAACCACGCACTCAAATACGTTTTTGTGTTTCCTAACGTCATTTTTTGTATTAAGTACACCCTTTATTTTTATCCATCCTACCGGAATACATCCGAAAAAATCGATGAACTGAACACCTTGATAACCCCTTTAGTGCTACGTCGCATAAAAATACTTATGTGTGCGGAACAAAGCCCTGTTTTCATTATAAGCCGGATCGAATAACGCTGTATAGGTTTGGAGAAAGTGGTGTACAGTCGGTGAATGAGTGCTGATAAAATAAAAAAGCAACGTGCAAGAAAATATGGTAGCTCAATAGTTATGGAGAAGTGAACTGAAATTTCTTCTAGTCTGCTAATATTTCAGCTAAAAAATAAAAGACACCGTAATAAGTATCACCAAATTGTGTCACAATAAATGACCCAAGCCAATAGACAATTTTGAAATAAGCACGTTCACAGAGTGACGAGACAACAATTAAATGTATAGAGCGTTACAGCAAACGGTCTTTTGTAACTAAGACAAAAGACAAATCTGACGGTTCGTAAATTACTGAATGTGGCTGTTAATGTACCATTAAGAATAATATCTTTGAATAATACATTGTTTACGGTTTACATTATTGTGAACTTGTATTGTTTACAAAGTTAACTGAGTTTACTTTTGACCGTGAGTAATACTTAAAAACATCACCCAGTTTCATTCTCAGCTTAAGAGCAGAGTTAGTTAAAAGAGATCATTAGTCTAGTAAGGTTGGCTTATGTTTTAATTTATATTAAAGATCGCCAGGATATGCGAACCCGTCTTGCCAGCGTGGCAAGGTAGGCTTAATTCCCTCCATGAATTTGGAGGAGGCCCGACTAAGCAGTGGGTCATTTATGAGCTGAAACGACAAAAAGAACTGTAACTTTTTTTAACACTATTTCGGTGCCAACTTTTAAGCTTTTCGTCGGTCATTGATGGAATCAATATAATCAAATGAAAAAGAAGTAAATATTAAACTGAATGCATTTTTAGGGTATTTTGATACATTACTAAGAAGTATACGTATGTCAGTTGTAGCTCACAACTAAATAAATGCAAGAGAAAAAAAATAACTGATTCAGAAAGTTTTTTTTTTCATAATAAGTAGGTATATTATGTCTTGATACACACCGAAATTTTTAAACACTTCGTATTTACTGCCGTAGCGTCAAATACAAATTTTAAAATGAGGCGAGCGGGGCCGCGCGTTAATAATATTTTGTACGAGTATAGGATTACACAGTATGATATAGACGTGTGTGTTAAAATATGCATTATGTACGTATGTGTAAAGATTTCTTTAGAGAATTACTTGATTATACTGCATGTTTTATAACATTATTACATTTCTACACTCCCTTCACTAAACTTATAACTGTGACAACAATCATACCACTCCGTTAGCGCTACCACAATCAAAAACAGACTCAAACTTCATGTATTAATATATCATCATCAGCCCACATTAGTCCACTGCTGAACATAGCCTCCCCCTAAAGAGCGCACTGTCTTCTTCGTCGCTCCATCTTGCAGAGGGCCGTCCCACACTACGCTTGCCGATTTCCGGTCGTCTACCCCAGTGGTTGTCGGTTCTTCTACAGATAAGACCAGCCCACTGCCACTTCGTCTGCTAATTCTCTGAGCCATGTCGGTGACTTTGGTTCACTTTCGGATAGATTCCAGCTATTTTTCCAACAACCATCTTCAAAGAACAATAGTTAGTGTCTTCATCGGTCATTACAGTGGCCTTTATGAGGTCGTCGGCACTACCTGGATTGCTACTCGCCAACGATACCTGGGATTTTCCCAATGGCGAATGCTGTTCGAATATTTATGCTTAAAAAATCGCTTCGCAAATCAGAAAAGTTTTGTGTGAATGTAGGTCAGAAGTCGTGTTATTGGAAAAGAGTGAAAAGAAGTTTTGCCGATCAGAAAGTCCTTTTACATTCCTTTACTAAAAGCTTCAATTTGCGGTAAAACGATGGATTGAATGAATGAATGATTTATTTATTTATAACCCTGCATCGGCGAGTTTACTTGCGTAGTTATTGAGCCAACCGTGATAAAATAGCTGTGCTGTTTCAGTTTCCATGCCCAATATGTATCAAAATCCTCTAGCAGAAGAAAGTAAACATGGCTTGGTGGATTGAGCGCATTGCAAAATATGTGCAGGCTAAGTAACTTTCTGCCTTTTCTATGGATGTCCATCAATTTCAGATCTGAACTCCTACGTGCACCTGCATCATTGGAGTCGGTACATGATGTCATTAAGTCATTATGATGTCATTATGATATCTGGTCTAACCAATTTTTTTACGATTGTCGGTGTGCAGACTGTAATAATTCCGTGTTAATATTGATCAATAACCAAATTCACCTAGAGTGGTACCTAGCTAATTCCAATAGAATTTTGAAAATGGCAAGGTAATTAATATCATAAGTAAAATGGTAAAATTCTCCGTATTGTGACGGATTTAAAATACGTTGTGTTACCACATCGTAAGAGCTTCTACTACTCAGCCCATAGATGACCCACCGTTTTGTCGGGTCTCCTCCATTTACGTGGAGGATAATTAGCCTAGTGTGCCACGCTGGCCAGACGGGTTGGCACAGGGTTTCGTAAGTTTTCCTTATCTATATATATGATATGTGACATCATCCCAGCTCACAGAGGACAATCTGACAATCAGTGGTGACGGATTAAGAATACACAGTGTCACTACCCCATTCCCTCCCTCCATGTAACTGGAAGGTTTTTGGCCTACTGGGCCAGACGGGTTGGCAGTGGGTTTCATAACAAGTTTTCCTTCTCTTGCAGCTAGGTTTTCAGCTATATCATTTCCTTCAGTCGGCTCTTACGACAGGATAGCATGAGGTGGTTGCACAATGTATTCTTAATTCGTCACAACGCAGATTATATCCATCATTTGTGTGTAATCTTTGACCTTGTCCGTGCTTCAAAGGGTAGGTACGTAAAGCCGGCACGGCTGCTATTTTACTATTTATGGCAGTCGTTAAGCGTAGTCGGTAGCGTGAAAACTGACAGCTGGTCTAACCATTTATTTACCGGTGGTTCCACTAGATAGATCGTGAAGGGCAGACGGTATTAAGTAGTTCTTATGTAAATACTGGTAGATTACCAAATCGGGCGAGAACTCATGTCGTCATAATATGAGGTATTTTAACACGTGGAAAATATATTTATCGTTTAGTACTTTAGTACGTTTTTATTTTAATTTAATAAGTCTTTATCAAAATTTTTAAAGAAATATCGATAATAGCCTTGAAAAGACTGAACCAAATCAGATAAATAGTTATTTGTGCAACAAGAGAGCAAAGTTGTTTTTTGCTGCGAGTGCGGATATTGAATCCCGAGTAAGCGAAGGAATCAATGATTGAATCACGAGCGTAGCGAGTGATTCTAAAGTTGATTCCTGAGTGCTGCGAGGGATTCAAAGGCACGAGATGCGAAAAATTTTGCTCTCGTGTAACACACATAACTTTTCACTTCAGCAGCGAGAACACTATAGAGAAATGAAATATATTACGTAACATTTTTGAAACTATAGGTAATTAAATATTTTTAAGTTAAATATCAGTTTTTTAAGCAGTAAATACTTATTTTCGTTTAAATACAACAATAAGTTAAAAATTCAATGAATTACAATAAAAGATATAATTATCATTTTTGCTAAATTTCTTTAGTTAGTACGAAATTCCGAAAGTGTTTGTCATTGAGGTCGAATTAAAAATCGGAGTACCTAACCTCATAACGAACTCCTTTCATCCAATCGAACTGTTAAAAGTACGACTAGTTTGTATTTAATCAAATATAGTTCCCATAATATTGCTCTATCAATTTAATATTTATAATCTGTACATTAATGCTTTGTGTTGTTTTCTATAGCGCTACCTGCTAACATTTAACTTCATAACTCTAACGCAACTTATAACCAATTAATTTAACTTTCATAATCACACGAAATTTCTAACACAACACACTTGTCATTGGCAAAATCATCGATGGAAGCCAAAACCTAAATGAAGAAGAAGAAGAAAAATCGAAGCTGTTGGTACTGGCCACTTGGTCTTTGCCTCTCTCTCTTTTCTATTGGCGGGAAAGAGATAGTGTCAATGTTTCGAATTAGAATTAAAAAGTTACTTTGTCTCACTCAGTGGGCAAAATCGCATTTTGTCCACTGTTTTCAGTGAGCAAAACCTACATGTTTGAGCTACTGAAGTGAAAAAAATATTTAAGAACTATCACTAATATAAATACATAAAAAATATCATATGTTTAGGAGCTACGGTGCCACAGTCATATAGTCACAGTCATAGTATCACTAACAACACCTCTCTTTTTGTCAGTGGTTTAGTACATGCTATAAACTGCTTATGCGTGTAAGTTAAACGGTATAGTGGCTACTAAAACCTTGAAAGCCTTCTAATGGATTTCTATTCGCATTGCTCTTAACATCGGACCACTTCAAGTTACTTCCGACATTATTTCTTGTTTTAATATTGACAAATGATTTGAAGATGAGATAAAGATCATTTTGAACCTTATCCAAAACGTGCCCTTGCATGTAATTCTGTTTATTTGAAAGCTTGTAATCAAAGTTTAAATTAATCTAATCGTATGTACCCACTAACGTCTTTGCGAGGATTTCTGTTCATATCGATTTTATTCATATGTATGGTTTTGTATGTTTTGTATGTAACACAACTGCTGCCTTAATGGTCTAGAGGTTGGATGCGTCGCCTTGAATCACAGGGTCCTGGGTTCGATTTCGGGGCCGGGCAAGTGTCTTTGTGTAAACCAGAGACACTTGCTCCGAGTGTGGGTGTCATTTGTGTTCGTGAATTTCATGATTGTAAACTGCCCCCGCGTTGCAGCTAGTAAATATTTAGTGCGTTAAAAAAATAGGATCGATTGTTACACTCAACTTTTCATATTATTGTTTAACTTTGTCCTTAACTGGTGAAGAAACTGTCATGCCTGTACCAAATAATGTATTTTTATAATACTTGAGATGTCTAAGTTACTTATGTCCGATGGAATTTGATGAGTATACATACGATCAGAGAAGGCTTCACAAAATACAATAAAAATTTAAACCTATAACTGTCAGTATTCTCTTTACCTTGATTTTGAATGATTATAGAGTTTTTGTACCACTGGAATGTATATACTTTATGAATAATAAATAAAATTATTATTTGTAAAATCAACCAAACTTGTATTTTATTAAATCCGCGCTAATAATAATAGCGCCAAAAACAAAAGAAAGTACAGAAGCGTAGGGCGTAGCATTCCATTTTTTTCATTTAATTTGTTATCGGCCAGCATTATACTTAACAAACATCCTACAAAGCCTTAAGATATCCTCATTAAAGGGGTTATCAAGAACAAAAAAAGAAAAAAACATTTTGGAGACGATAAAGAACGAAAGTAAATCCATACAAATTATACCCAGTCAGGTTTGATTTCAACAACAATTATAACTCGCAGTCGGTCGACCCGATTTGTTAGACTGGTCTCCGTCCCGTTATAACCCAAATAAAATACCGGTACATTTTCAGAAATTTAAAAATGGAACGGCTGCGGTTAGAAGCTGATTTTGCATAAATTTCTAAAAATTTCTAATACAATTTATATTTAGCTTTTTAGATGTGAAGCTATTTAATTAATTAAGTCGCATTGCCAATCAATTTGTTCCTGGATAATTTGATTAATACTGTTTCATCAGCTTTTGATGAAGTGCCCCTAAGTTTACCGATATCTTAATCAATGGATGATTGATGGCACCGCGTTTAGCCTAATAATACAAAGTTGTTTCATTTAATTATCCATTTCTACTGTTAATTATTTTAAATGAGATTTTAAACAGATAGCTTTCTGTAAAATACAATACTCTGATTAGTATTTTGATGAACACGCTGCGTCTGATCTGTATCAGAATTTGCAGCCGTCGTATTCATTAATAGTCATTTAGTTCACCAGTCTTATAATCTGATAACCGAAGTACTCTATTTGAGCCTATATTTCGAATAATTATAACATTGATTTTATTTCTAATCTCTTTTCTTGCACACAAAACAAAAAGATACAGAAAATAAAATATTATTGACGTAAAGTTTACATTGGCTGGCCATATCGCATACCGCGATTAACCCTTTACCGATTACCGCTTACAGCATTAATTTTGAAAACTAAAAAATATGATTAGTTTGTTATCAATGTCCGGAAGACTGTACATTTGAATCACAATTGGGTGTTGATATGCCTAGTTGCGCCACGGTTTTGAACTATTGTAGCTATCTCCGTTTCTATTCTACGTTGTTATCATTTGGTAAAGTTCCCAATAAAGATTATCTTATCTTAAAATATATACATTTTATTAAAATGTAACTAACATCGTACAATTATGAACCTTATTATATACCTAATAATATAACTTAAGCAGCTTACACCGCAAGATTCAATTTACTTTTTTTATCTGGCTCAGTTGAGAAGTTTTGTTTGATGTTTTAGACAGACACTATAATTTTATTTATGTGCAAAGATCAAAAAGAAAGCTGAGCAACAGATCAATACACAATTTCATGTGTATCACTAATAGTATACACATAATACGTGTAAATCAAATATAGTTTGTCCGTGTGGTGACGGTTATAGAATACATAAGGCACCACCCGATTCTGTTCAAAGCCGCAAGAGAAGGAAATCTTGATACAAAACCCATGTCAACCCGTCTGGCTAACGTTTCACAGTAGGCCATTTACGCTCCATGTAACTGGAGGAGGCCCAACTTAACAGTGGGTATTCTAGTAGTAGAGTAGTATTAGTAAATATGTTTTTTTTTTGCTGTTTCCATATGCCAAAAAGTGGACAAAGTGGAAAGTGGACGAAACGAAACAAGTATGTAAGGATCGTAGCAAGTGGAAAGAAGTGATCTCTACCTACCCCTACGGGAAACTGAAAAAACTGAAAAATGATGGTGAAGATGATGATTCACACGGAGCAATTGCCGTCTGCTTTCCGCGATGCATCTAGTTAGATTACTGGTGGTTAGACCAGGTGTCAGTTTTTAATCTGTCGAGCTTAACCGGAAGGATTCTCGACAGCGAGGAGGGATGGGAAGCGATGGCTTCCTTCTGCGAGGACGTTATGTCGCGAGAGCGTCGAGAAAGTGGCGGCGGAGTGGTTCAGGGAGGAGAATGCTCCGACTCCGACGAGGAGGCGTCTCTACGCTCACCTCCTGCCCCGCTTTACAGTACAGTGGTGGGTCAGGAGACCCGCCACCGACGAACGCCTGACTGACTGAGGCCCGGGACGTCCTCAGATAGTCGCTGGCCGCGTAGCGGGCACCTCATCGGGGCTTCACCGTGGACACAAACCTGTGGCGCCCCAAGCGTGTCGTGTGAGGGTATACCGCTGGGGTTTTAGAGCGTAGACGACTAGTTTCCGGAGTCCCACATACTCGCTGACCCCAAGCCTGAGGGCCGGCGGTACGTATAAAGCATTTCCCCAGCGAAACTAAGAAAAGCGTCAAGTTTTCAAGTTACTGACTCCGTGTAACGACTGCCATAGATCTAATGGCAGTCGGGACCGACTGCTTTACGTGCCCTTCCAAGCACCAAGGAGGGACTAATGCACATGATGATGCATGATGCAGATGCGACTGCGTTACGCGGCCACTACCGCCTACCAGTTAACTAAGTTACGAGCTTCTGCTAGTTGCATATTGACTGCCTTGTTGTTCTAGGGGTTACATGTGCCGCCTTTGGATCAACGGGTTCCGGGTTCAATTCCGGGGTCGGCACTTGCTCTGAGTCTAGGTTTCATTTGTGTTCGTGAATTACATGTTTGTAAACTGCCCCCGCGATACAGGTTATACCAAGAGCAAGAGGTTTCGATTATTTAAAAAAAAATTGGTTGAGTCCAAATGCCATGCTGGACACACGCGTTGGCACAGCGCACAGTAGGCTAACTGCCATATATGTAATGGTAGGAGAGCCGCCTCAGCAGTAAATCATTTATGGACTGAAAAGAAGAAAAAGCTGCCACATCTAATATCGCTCGGAATATTGGTTGAAAGTCACAAGATAAAAATCAGGCGAAATGAAGAGGCTCTCGTTTACACAAAAAGCTTCTCATGAACGGGAAATTGATTTCTTAACATACCGCTAAGATTGGTACTTCTGCAGCTTTATTTTACTGAACATAAGAAAATAGGAACATAATAAAGAATAATGTTTGTTTTCCAATGTGAGCGTTTACATTGAAAAAAAAATGTATATTAAAAGAATGTGACTAAAAATCACGGCTATTGAACAAATCAGATTACATCACCCGTGGTGACGGATTTAGAATACGCAGAGTCACCACCCCATTTCATCCTGTGGGTGTCGTAAGAGCCGACAAAAATAAATGATATGGCCGAAAACCTAGCAAGAGAAGGAAAACTTGAAATGAAACTGTGTGCCAACCAAAAAAATCCGGCCAGCGCAGTAGGCTAATTACCCTCCTGTAATGAGAGGAGGCCCGACTCAGCAGTGGGTCATTTATGGGTTACTCAGCCCATAAATAACCCAATATTAGTAGTAGTATCAAGTACTGCATATAAACTATATGTATGTTAATGGATAAAAATACGCTCTCACTTCCACCAACCCATTATCCTGAGATGGCTAAAGGAACGCAAACAGCAGATCACCTAGCCGCAAGAGAAGGAAAACTTTATACACACAAAGACATTTGTCCGACCCACAAATGGAACCGGGGATGCCTGATCCAAAGGCGGCACATTCGACCACTAGACCAACAAGTACTCACTAATCAGCCCAGCTACTCAGCTCATACGTGATCCACTACTGAGTCGGGCCTCCTCCAACCACATGGAGGGTATTACCCTATTATGCCACGCTGGCCCGACGGGTTGGCACAGGGTTTCATAACAACGTTAGCAGGTCGCGAAGGAGGGAGCTCTGGCTGACCCGCGCCGCGGACAGAGGCAGGGGTGGAGGGGGGTTCGTGACGGTGCGGGCCCCCGCCTGAGAGGCCGGTGGTGGTTCATGGGAACCGCCACCGACGAAAGCCTCGATGACTGAGGGCGTCCCAGTGTACCGGGACGCCCTCTCTGATAGTCGCTTGCACGCGTAGCGGGCACCACGCCGGGGCGTCACAGTAGACTGCGTTTACGCGAACTTGTGGCGCCCCAAGCGCGTCGTGTGAGGGTATACCGCTGGGGTTTTAGTGGGTAGACGACTCTTGGGTAGACTCTTGGATAGGGCGGTGGTATGCATAAAGCATTTCCCCAGCGAAAAAAAAAATAGGGTTTCATAACAAGGTTTCCTTCTCTTGCTAGCTAGCTCTTCGGCCTTGTCATTTCCTTTTGTCGGCTCATACAACACCCTCAGGCTGGATTAGTGTGTTGACAATATGTATTTTACATCCGTCACATTGTTTGATAATTTAGGTTTAATTAAAGTTACTGAAAACATATGGATTCTAGTAATTGGAAGAGATTGAAGATACGCAGCGCTCTATCCATTCAATACTTAATTGATACTGATGATGTAAATAAACCGTATTATATCCCCATAATTTAGCAATTAGCAAACGACTTGGAAATTCATGATTAAGTTTCTACGCAATTTCCTTCAAATCATGTTTATTTTAGAACATTCCATTCTCAATTTTGTAGAGTCGTAGTGTGGGACGGCCCTCTGCTAGATGGAGCGCCGATCTGCAAAAGGTTGCGGGCAGCAGCTGGATGCGTCAAGCTGAAGACAGGGCGCTATGGCGCTCTTTAGGTAAGGCCTATGTTCAGCAGTGGACTAATGTGGGCTGATGATGATGATGATGTTGCCTATTAGATAGTGTGTTACACAAGTGATCTACAGATAAGCAACTTCTTCTTTTGTTTCCTTTTTTTTTAAGTTACACGTGCACAAGATATATCTTGTACGGTGGGAGCAGTATATAAAACATGAAATTCACGAACACAAAATAAATAATTAAATATCCTTGGACATTTCACACAACGCCATCTCATCCCAAGCTAAGCAACTTATTGCTTGTGTTATGGTAACGAGATGGATGATAAACTACCTAAATACATTTATTTTTGTAAATAGATACATATTATAGATAGAAAACACCCAGACCCGGAACAAATACTTGTAGGTCATACAAATATTTCTTCCGTGCGGGAATCGAACCCGCGACATGCTGCGCAGCAGTCGATCGCTCAACCACTGCGACAACCGTGTCGTCAAATCAAAAATACTCAGAGCAAGTGCCTCTGGGTCACACAAAGACGCTTGCCTGATCCCGGAATCGAACCAGGGACCCGAAATTCAAAGGCGGAAAATCTAAGCCTAGACCAACAAGGCTAATCTAGTTCTGATGGATATTGGAGGGGTGCCCATCACCCAACTTAAACCACAATTGTGATTCATAGCGCACGTGATACCGTCAGTCTACTTCTACTACTACTAGCCTGAGTCCATGCTACATGACCCACTGTTGAGTCGGGCCTCCTCCAATTACATGGAGAGTAATCAGCCTACTGTGCCACGCTGGCCAGACGGGTTAGCACAAGATTGCGTACCAAGTTTACCGTCCCTTGTGGCTAGATTTTCAGCATTGTCATTACCTTTGGTCAGCTCGTCCGCAACCTTCAGGATGGAACGGGCTGTTGAGACTATGTATTCTAAATCAGTGACCACACGGTCCTGTCCGAATACCGTCAGTCAGTGCTCCCAAACCAAGTAATAAACCAAAAAAAAATACACAGCCAAGGTTGTTGATCTTCTTCTTCGCCTCTAAAAACCCACTACTGACTCGGGGCTCCTCCAATCACCGGAGGACAATTAGCCTACTCTACCACAGTGACTACACGTTCTGGCACAGGGTTTCGTTTCAACACCCACAGGATAAAATGGCTTGGTGACAGTACGTATTTCAAAATAGTCACTACACGGATATAGACGCAATAAGTTATTGACATGTGGTCTGACTGAAATAGGTGTATAACTACTATCGATATCAACTAATTAATTACTTGAAAATTTACCTAAGTATCGGCTGTTAATTAACGAAGTTGGGTGGATTTCATTCTTAATTCCATTCTATTATAATCTTCCATTACAGCCCATCTTGGGTGTAATACTATTATATCAAAACGAGATATCAACTTAATTAATTATCTTCTTTTACTACAAAACTTCGTAATCACTCGACCTTGAGAGTATCGGATTGCGTCTGAAACCTACATATGGACACAAAATGAAATATCTTTTGTTATACGTATAAATGGAACACTAAAATGTTAAAATTGTGTAGTCTTAATTATTCTAAAATTGTTCAATACTATTACTTCTCAGCTCAAAAATGACCGACTTGAGTCAGGCCTCCCCCAGTTACATGGAGGGTAATTAATTATCCTGGCCAGACGGGTTGGCACAGGGTTTCGTATCAAGAACCGCCACCGACGAAAGCCTCGATGACTGAGGGCGTCCCAGTGTACCGGGACGCCCTCTCCGACAGTCGCTTGCCCGTTGCGGGCACCACGCCGGGGCGTCACAGTAGAATGCGTTTACGCGAACTTTTGGTGCCCCAAGCGCGCCGTGTGAGGGTATACCGCTAGGGTTTTAGTGGGTAGACGACTCTTGGGTAGACGACCCTTGTCGGAGTCCCACATAATCACCGACCTCTCCCCCGGGGGGCGGTGGTATGCATAAAGCATTTCCCCAGCGACAAAAAAAAAAGGGTTTCGTATCAAGGCCCACGGGGCGAGGCCAGACGAAGAGCGGCACACGGAGGCGTGGTGGGTTTTGGCTCTGGGGACTCCTCTGTCCTCAGAATTGCCTCGGAAGCCTTACCTGCCACACGGCGTGGTGATAGCAGTGGAGGGCGGCCAGGCGTTGAGGCCAGGGCTGCCACCGGGCGCCAGTTCATCCAACGCCTGATGGGGGCAAGTGCCATGTCCCGCACGTGCCTCTCGATGGGTTGAGGAGCATCCAGAGCTCCCCATCAATGCGTTGGGCCCGCTTGGACAACTCGCGTTTTTTCCCAGCGTGCGGTGGGGAAGTGTAATATTCTAACCCGTCCTCACACGGTAGAAAATCAATTGCCAAATTGGCACTTGCGGGAAATCTCATCTCATATCCGGGTCACCCCCGAGTCTATAAAATCATCTAAATTTCTGAAACCGGTTCTATAATTTTTGAGATTGTAATTACTTGTTTGCATCTTTATAAACGATTAATATAGTATAGATTAAAACGTTTTTGAGATATTCGCAACTAATGCAGCCGTAATATCCCCAGTCTAAGAGAACCTTGAAATATTGTTTTCTATTAAAAATAAACTCAAACTTACGCAGGTTTTATCACAAAACTCTTATAAATCATCATATTTAAGATTACCATTATCAACATCCGGCCTATGTCTCACGCTTATTAAAAATAAAATACTTGCTTTCATAACTGGAACCGATCCAATTCGTTTTTCCCCTAAAGCCATGTTTCTGAAAGTATCTATTACTTCGTTTCCCCTAAGGGATCGAAACTACCTTAGCTTTGATAGACGATGAGAAAATAAAAAGGTGTAAAATACGCAGGTATTATATCTTCTTCTTCAAATAAAAATGAATTGCTGATCGTTAGTCTCGCTAAAACTCGAGAACGGCTGGACCGAGAACGGCTAGCCAAATGGCTAATTTTGGTCTTGAAATGTTCGTGGAAGTCCAGGGAAGGTTTAAAAGGTGAGAAAACATGTTTTTTTTTTATTTATTGATTCTGAGACGGTACGAAGTTTGCCGGGTCAGCAGGTGTAATATAAAATCGGATTTTCTTATTAAACTTGCATTTTATCCAATTTCTTCGCGATTAGCTACGTACCAGTTTTATTCTTGACCTTCAAGATATTTAAATTTGACTTTTGGGATAACTAAGAAACAGTTGGCTAAATCTGCTGTCATAGATTTCACGCTACTCACTCTGTTTGTCGAGTACTATAGATGTTTTAATGACAGCCGGGAACGACAGCTTCACGTACTCTTCGAAACATAGATGTCAGATGTTAACATGATGGACATCTATCAACTGGCTGAGCATAATTATGATTGATTGTGATTTCACAATATTCATGACGTTACATTTATTATGCGTTTGCTAATTTAAATTCCACCATTTGTTTTAAATGTGAATCGTTTGATAATAAATAATGTTTTTTAAATTTTTAAATTGCCTCGTTGGTCTAGTGGTTAGATGTGCCGCCTTTGGATCAACGGGTACCGGGTTCGATTCCGGGGTCGGGCAAGTGTCTTTGTCTAAACCAGAGGCACTGGCTCGGAGTCTGGGTGTAATTTCTGTCTATAATATGTATGTATTTACAAAAAAAAAATGTATATAAGTAGTTTATCATCTATCTCGTTACCATAACACAAGCATTAAGTTACTTAGCTTGGGACGAGATGGCGTTGTGTGAAATGTCTAAGGATATTTATTTATATATATCACAAAAAGACAAAAATATTCCATCAACGACATTTATTTTTGTTGTTTTCTATAATAATTGTTGTTCGTCGTTTCAGCTCTACCCGCTACTGAATCGGGCCTCCTCTAAATTAATGGAGGAAAATTATCCTTCAGCGCCACGCTGGGCAGACAAGTTAGCACAGGATTTGTTTCAATTTTTCCTTCTCCTCAGCTCGGTGTTCTACCTTTCCTTCCTTTAGTCACCTCTTACGACACCCTCATGATGGAATGAGTTAGTTACATTGTGTATCCTAAAATATAAATAAAGTAGTGTGTAAAGGGTAAAGCATAATAATCAAAACACAGCATTAGGCTGACATTAATTTTGACGTCAAATTTTGCTAAAAGCAGTCAATTTATACCAAATTGTATGAACCAATGAAACTGTTTTATCGTAATAGTTTCTAATCATTGGACCTGAAATAATTCCGTTTTAAGTTTAACATTAGCAAGATTCCTTTATGTTTGTATTAACCTAATTATTCGTTGAAATTAACTTTAATTTATTGTTTAATCAAATATTCAAACGCACTTAACAGACTATGATTTTCTTTTGCGTTCTAAGTAACTCATATTATAGACAGGTTATATCATTTTTTTATTAAATTTTATAAAAGTTACTTAATTAGAAAACCACCCCATTCCATCCTGATGGTGTCCTAAGAGCCGAGAAAAGGAGAGGAAAAGGTCGATAACCTACCCGTAAGAGAAGAAAAACTTGATACGAAACCCTGTGCCCGGCAGTCTGGCCAGCGCACAGTAGGATAATTACCTTCCATGTAACTGGAGGAGGCCTGACTATAGTGGGTCATTTATGAGCCGAGTAGTATATTATGTACTAGCGACCCGCCCTGGCTTCGCACGGGTGCAATTATATTATACCTATAAACCATCCTCTTGAATTACTCTATCTATTAAAAAAAACCGCTTGAAAATCCGTTGCGTAGTTTTAAAGATTTATGCATACATAGGGACGGACAGAAGAATGCGACTTTGTTTTATACTATGTAGTGATAGTGATGTGTATGTTTATTATTCGGCTCATTTTCGGTCTGAATTATACAGAGTTGATATGACAGAGGGGCATTAAATTACACTACGTATACTATATGTGATTAGTATGAATTCGAAACGGTACAAAAAAAATACATGGGATTTTTCATGGGGGGTGGAGGGGTAGTCTTAAACCTCACCAGGTATCACCAAGGGGGAGGGGTTAAAAAATGTTAAAAAAACATCACGTGATTGATGGACAGGTTAATAAACGATGCGTTAGGCATAAACATCTGTTAGGAAAGATACATCATGTTCAAATGAGACAAACATTTAAAAAATCATTTGCGGCTAAACCATTGCTCCAATTTAATTGATTTTTGGTACAGAGCCTGGAAATGATACCTAGTATAGGCAGTTAAAAAAATGCCCCTATGTCGTATCAACCCTGTATACTATTACGTAGTACTCGTAGATAAAATGCAATCCAGCCGAGATCAACATAAACTTTTTCACAATTGTGTATTATATTTCAGCCCGAAAATGAACGGAACAATATACAAACAATAAATAAGAAAAGAATACCTTTTTTACTCCAATCTTACGACACCCTGAAAATGACATGGGTTGGTGACATTCTGTATTCTAAATCCATCACCACACATCACCTATAATAGGCGCGCGAGTTCATGTCCATCGGGACCTAAATAAATAATTAATTATCACATTTATTTTATTTCATAATTTTCAAAATTACTTAGTTACTTAGTTAGGTTACAATAAACCAAATCGAAAGCTGTTGACTAAATCGGTAGTTATTATCGACATTACCATATCTATTTAGGTAACAGCATTCCTCAGGATGGACATGAACTTGCGCGCCTATAATATGGACGTATGCAACACCAGAGATGTAACAAGAGAAAGTGGATTCCATCTGTAATCAACACAACGCTCTCTTTGATAAATGATCTACTGATTTATGGAGCCTATTCAAGAAATCTAAATTTATATTCTACCTCAAAGTAGTTAATAATTCTCGCAAATTGCTACGATTTCTCCAACGATGAAAAGGTACCATTTTAATGGTAAAGAAGGGATTACTTCACTAATCTTAAGGGAGTTTTCGAGGGCTGACAATATAACCAGATATTTTAGTTGAATGAAATGACCAGTGTACATTTGCGGCTAGAATATTCTCTATCTATCTCAATATATTATGCATTAAAGACCAGTTAATCAATTTAAGTACAGCTGAAGTTGAGTCAAAAGAGGAGGAAATTTTGGAGACAGAGGAGTTCCCGGAGTGAAAACCCACCACGACTCCGTGTGCCGCTTCTCGCCTGGCCTCTACCTGTAGGCCCGCCTGGCATGGGTGACCCTGAGCCGATATAGCCCCAACGGATCCTAAAGACATGCAAGCCCCCTCACCACAAACCCAACCCCTAGACCAACAAGGCAGTCAAAAGCAGCGTGGTAGGTTTATTCCCCGCCATGTAATTGGGAGTTGTCCTTGTGGTGACGTATTTAGATTACACAATATCACCAACCCACACTAACCTGAGGGTGTCGTAAGAAGCGACTAAAGGATCTTAAGAGGCAGATCACCTAGCAGTATGAGAAGGAAAAGTTGATACAAACCCTATGCCAACCTGTCTTGCCAGCGTGGCACATTAGGCTAATTTCTCTCCATTGTTTGGAGGAGGCCTGACTCAGCATTAGGTCGTTTATGGGCTGAAACGACGAATTGAGAGAGGTCCTTAGTCCGTAAACCGTAAACCATAACAGTACCGTAAACAAATCAACTTAGAATTTCTTGCTCAGCCTCTAAGGTTTGCAATAAAATAATAACCCGGTCGTTTAATTACGCCAAGGCTCTTAGAAGCCTAGCAAAGTGATTAATGTGTACTAAAGCACGCGTATTTACTATCGATGCATTGCTAAGGCGTATAACTAGAAACTTTTATTTATATCTACATATTTACATAAATTTACTACCAGTTCTGAGATTATGTGAATATGAACAAAAAGTTTTTGACATACATTTATTTTATTACTTTTTTTAACAATTTGTTTAACAAGTATACAACTTACTATGTTTACTTCTCAGCCTGTAAAGACTCGCTGCTGAGTCAGAATTACAGAAGGGAAATTACCCTACCCAGACGGGTCGGCACGGTTTTGTTTCAAGTTTTCATTCTCTTGAGGTTAGATCACAGGTAATTTCCTTCTGTCGACTCTTACGACACCCTCAGGATGGAATGGGGTGGTGAGCAGATATTTTAAATCCATCACCACACGGATCTATACACTGCGCTTTATATCTGAGAAGAATTTGTTCCAACACAGAAGTGTCGAATATAATATCAAAATCGAAATAAAAATAAAAATATCGCAATAAAGTATATAAATAAATAAATAAAATCGGTACATCGGTTGAGTTTCTGCCAAATCCACATAAATATACGCTGCCAGTGGATTTTTGAAGTAAAATTTCTATATGAGATATTTTTTTTACGGATGAAACGCAATTTATCGTCACGAAGATGTGCAACGTTTTTGTCGAAGATAAGGGAGAGAGCGGTTTAGAGATAGAGAGAGAGAGAGAGGGAGAATGTGTGTTTCTGACATTTGTAGTTTGTACGCACGCATTTTTTTTATATATTAATTAATATTTTGTAGTATAAAGAAGTCGCCTCTGATTCCTTTTGCCTCCTATCTTTTTGAAAAAAAATATTTGATGCCTCATAAATAACTATAAGCCTTTGATGGCCTTGTTAACCCCACTCAAATATACACAGTTGTGTTATGGGTACTTAAGTCAAAGCTTCAAAGAAAACAACCACGGCTAAACCCCCGAAAAAGGTAAGTGGATGTTTCATCCGCATTTAACGTAGCGGTACAAAAGGCGCATTTTCTTTTTAAATTCTTTATTGAAAGAATATGATGATCAGTCTTAAAAGATTATCTATTACGAGGTGCTTGTGTTTTTATTTTTTTTAAATAACTTGTACACCCACAGCTTCGCTCGAGTAAACATCATCATGGTCTTTGAAGCCCATAAAAAATTCTGGTGACGGATTTAGAGTAGTGTCACCACCCCATTCCACCCTGAGGGTGTCGCAAGAGCCGACATAAGACAAACAAAAACCAGGGTTTTTTATTAAGATTCCTGCTCTTGCAGCTAGAGGACCTACCTTTTGTTCCTTTAATGGTCTATTACGACACTCTCAGGATGGTATTGGTTGGTGATAATTCTACAAAAATATTATTGTGTTGCGTAGATATTGTTTCTTCTTACAGCAGTAATACTGTAATTACTTTGACTGTATTGGGGAGGATTGGTTCCGACTCACGCAAATGTGATTTCCTGAGATGAGAGATGACTTACAACTACGCCGCGAGACCTACGATACGAGTGTTCACTAATTAATTTAACTTCTAATACAACATGTCTGGAGGTCAAATAATGATGGAAAGAAAAGTAAGAAATAAGTCAACAGAAAGACTAATCATCATCATCGTATCCCGTAAAAGACCCACTGCTGTGTCGGGCCTTCTCAATTACATGGGGTACATTAACCTTCTGTGCCACGCTGGCCAGATGGGTTGGTAAAAGGTTTCGTATTAAGTTTCCCTTTTCTTGCCGCTAGGTGCTTAGCTTTTCATCATCATCATTATTTCAGCCAAAAGACGTCCACTGCTGGACATAGGCCTCCCCCAAGGATCTCCACAAAGGCCGGTCCTGGGCCGCCCGCATCCACTGCTTTCCGGCGACCTTAACCAGGTCGGTCCACCGTGTGGGAGGCCTACCAGCACTGCACCTTCCGGAACGCGGTCGCCACTCGAGGACTTTTCTGCCCCATCGGGCGTCGGTCCTGCGAGCTATGTGCCCTGCCCACTGCCACTTAAGTATGGCAATCCGGTGGGCTATGTCGGTGACCCTGGTTTTCCTGCGTATCTTCTCATTTCTGATTTGATCTCGCAGGGAAACACCGAGCATAGCCCTCTCCATTGCTTAGCTTTTAATACACAGAAATAACTTACGCACTTTTATACTATACTCTGTTCATGTTAGAGAGCTAACACCAGAAATATTAGAGAGTACATAATTGGTCAGAGATAAGAGTGACTCATGCGCACCGGTTGAGTTTACATGGCGGCCAAACTTCAGTCAACATCTGTCTCTTGTACGGTACTCAACTGTTTTTGTTTTGTTTAAGGTGTCCCGTTTTATTTGCGACTCGGCTTGTTTACTGGACTATCACCTGCTAACTCTGCGATTCGGTTTATGTTTTGAACTGATATTTGCTGAACTATAATGGCAAATTCATCAGTCAAGAAAAGGCGGAGGAAGCCTTTTTCGTTACATGAAAAACAAATGATATGCAACTTGTATAAAACTTAACTTTAAATTGTTAAGTATCAATGAATGAATTACTTTAAATTGGTTCTTATTTACTACAATATTAAAAACCGCACCAATAATAATTAAGAAATATTAAAATGTGTATTCCGAGCGACGGCATGTAAGCCGAGGCTTACAGTAAGGTGCAATTAGAGGGGCGCAAACACGCCCACAGCCCTTTTTTGTTCTTTTCATTTGCATACAAAAGTACGACAGAGAGGCCGCTATATTAGGTCGCTATCGTGAACAGGGTATATCTCTATTTTGTTTCCTGGCGGGTTTTCCTCTATGGTAAATATTTGTCTCACAGATATAAATGATATTTAAAGTATTGGCACGTGCAGGAAATGATTTATTGACGGTTCTATCGTGTTCTTTCATTTAAATTCCGACGTATCGGATACTTCGCAGTGTCCGTGATCGCGGCAACGACTGGATGACTTTTTTTGGCTGGAACGATGATAATATGATTGCCGTAGATGGCTATAATCAGCGTTACCAGATGAGACACGGAATGGATGGCGGTTTTTTTTTCTGGATCAAGTTTGATAGCCGGAGATGGCTATGATCAGCTTTACCGGATAAGAGGGCGAGCGCGGCAACAACTTGCGCTCCAACCACTGGATGGCGGTTGTCGCTGCGAGCATTTATATACCGACGAAACACTAATGTGCTCTTATTCTATTGGTGGGCGCATTATAAAGCATATGAATCATGTTTTTGTTCCTGCAATGTACCAAGGTTGTGAAAACCTAAGTTAGCTTTATATTGAGACGTGTTATAAAGGCATTACTTTAAACTTCTAGTACAACAGAACGTGTAAAGCAACTGGACATAGTAGTTGGCCCTATATTCAGTTCTAGGCAAAATAAATTTATATAGTTGACTAGCTAACCCGCAAACGTTGTTTTGCCATATAAATATCGTTATTAAAAATAGGGGTTGATCGGAGAGTAATGAAAAGTTAGGGTTGTATGTATTTTTGTATGTTGTTTCATAAAAACAAACTTTATTTTAAAATTAAATTTATAATTATCATTTAGGGGGATGGAACTTAAATGTTTTCCGATTCGCAAACCTAACCGATATGCACACAAAAATTAATGAAAATCGGTCAAGAGGACTCCTCATTTCGGATGAGTTTAATTACAAACACCGTGCCACGAGAAATTTATATATTCGATTAATTATAAATACATCAAATATGGAATCGTTTAGTTGATATAATACTCACGAATACAATTCGATATAATACTCACGAATACAATTCAAATTTAAAATGAACACCCAGCAGTTCATTGAATTTTTCGAGTCCTCACGAATTTACCAAACATAATGGAGTTTTTAATTGATCGTATCAAACATGCATAAACAAATTAAAACTTTATTTCATTGTAGAATATTTCCCATCCACTCTTAATACCTTTCTCATTAAAATTGATGGTGCTTTTATGTTTGGTCAATTGTTATTGCGTTTGATCTTATTATATGTACTGCGACACGGAAGCGCTTTCGATTCTCATTATTAAGTTTCACAGGTTGGTTATTACATTATCAACTTTTATTTTTAATGAGCAATCTAATTGTCCTTATGGTGACAATAATAATAATTTAAAGTGTCACCAGCGAAACGGCGAATAGACGAAAGAAAACCTAGTCCGAAGAACAAATTAATACGAACCCTGGGGCATCGCTTATGGCCAGCGTGGCGCATTTAAGAAATTTCCATAATTAAGTCGAGCATCATTTAAGCATTTAATGTGATTGGAACGGATCTTTTATAGAATTAGAGCACGTTTGAATATGATAATAAATTTATTTAATTACAAAAACTCAACTGTGCATTTTGGTGATATCTAAACTTCATCACTTCACTATCACTATCACTACATAGTATAAAACAAAGTCGCATTTTTCTGTCCGTCCCTATGTATGCATAAATCTTTAAAACTACCCAACGGATTTTGAAGCGGTTTTTTTTAATAGATAGAGGGGGGTTTATAGGTATAATATAATTGCACCCGTGCGAAGCCGGGGCGGGTCGCTAGTAAATTATAAAAAGGAAAGATTTTATTCTTCGTTTGCATTGAATAGACTGAGAATATACATCACAGATTAGAAAATAAAGATCATTAGAATGCTACGTTATTATTGATGAACATATGCGATATAATATTTTCAATAAACTTTTTGATCCGTATGAGAACTTCGATCATGTACCAAACGTGCGAAAAAAACAACAACAAAAAAAACAACGGATTGCACTCTGGGAGTGCCGGCAGAAGTGAAACCTAAAAAACGCGACAGCTAAAAACTAAATCCACAACTATACCTGTGATAGGTAAAACCCAAATACAACAGTGACAATAAATTTTCAAAATTGCGCCAGTGTATCATATTTAGATATAATATCATCTAGACGCGTTGTTCATCTAGACACGTTCGTGAATGCATACTGCTGCATACTGCTATGTGTACATGCATATATGCAGACACTATAGCTGCGTCTCGCAACGGTGGCGGTAAGTTTGAGATTTTACGCCCTTCCCAAGAAAAGTGCTCAACGTGCTATAGAAGTTTTCACTTCAATAAAACCCTATACCGCGTACGCTGCAGACATTATTGACAATAAAACAAAGTGAATATCTACAAAAAGTCCGCGACCTAACCAAATCTAACTATACAGATTTTTGAATTTTTCGTTTTATACCCGTGCGAAGCCGGGCCTGGCAACAAGTATTGTATAATTCAATTATTTGCAACTCTAACATTTATGAGAAGTAAAATTATGTTACGAGAGCCAAGGAGTTTTAATTACATCAGCGCAAATTTCCAGAGCGAATCCAACAGACGGATGTCATAGACAGAAACGATCGGTGGTAACACCGGGGACCGCTTCAAGTATACCCTTAGGACTGACTGGATAATTAATACCCTCTAATAATTATTAGTTTATTTATACAACCAAAAATAAATGAATAACATTAAAATACTAAAGAATACTAATGACTAAGAACAAACTACATCTAAAACTTAAAAATAGAAATATATATATTGTTGTAAAATTTAATAATTCCTTTGGGGAGGGTGCTCAAAATGGTAGCGACATTGCCTCGCTGTACGGGGAGGATTATTCACTGACCAAAGTATGCGCCGGCCTTCTGGTCACCTGTGTGTTCCATCAGTCTAGACGAAACAACATTAAAAAATCTCTATTAATTATACTCTTAAGTTCTATTTTAATCTAAATAAAATCAATACGAGACCAAGTTTGAATTTGCCACCAGGAGATAAGAATCTTTTATAACAATCTAAGTGAACCACCTGGAGATACTTTTAAAAAGACGATTATTACGATCCTATAAAAAACATTATTAAATGTATTTTTTTTCAACTCTATCACGCCCCAATTTCTTTGATTTTTAAAACACAATATTACCAACTTAAGCATGTATGTACTAATATAGTAGAAAGTGTGCTCATATAACCCCAGAAATAAACATTATTGAAATTAATAACGATTATTAATAAAATTTAAATCTTATGTAATAAAAAATGTATTTTTTTTATATCGTGTGCAACAATGTTTATTCCATAACTTGTACGTCATTTTAATAGCATTTAGTATTTTAAAGATCTCTGATAATCTTGTTCCAAAAATTGTGCATTTTATAACCGCCATAGTTATGACGCCAATCAACTCAATTGTTTTTTGTAGGTGTCTAACCATACAGGTCTCGTGATGTTGAAGTAGCTTCAACCATTTTTACATCTCATTACGAACACGTAAACTAGAGGGTTCATTGCGCTTCGTGAACTCTCAACAAAATCGTTGGCAAAATTATTGTTCGTTTCCTTAGTAAATATTTGTAATACGTATAAATTAACCCTGATTTCCTTTTTGATATACCTGTAAAGTACTTTTTAATTCAGTCAACGACATCAGAAAAACAGTCTTGGAAAAGTTGTGATCTTATATAATAAAAATCAATGTTTGTCTGTAGGTCCTTTTTTTTAGAATCTAAACTAAACAATTGATACTGTAATGATATGATGATTCAGCAAAGTTGCAAATCATGAGCCAGGGATATTACCGAATGGTGAATATTTTTTGAAATGGGTCCTTTCGTTTATTTGTTATAAAAATAAATATCTTTCTTCTTTATAATATTATTACTTAGTATAGAGTATACGCTAGTTCAAATGTCGTGTTGCACGTAAGTTAATGCTAGATATCACATAGTGTATCGTATATTTTATCTGCTAATTTATTCCTTAAGTATTCCATCAAACGCTACTTTCATTTTTATTTATTTAATATTCAAGTTTACTTTAATTTATACCATACTAGCGACCCGCCCCGGCTTCGCACGGGTGCAATGATGAACCTCTAAATTTATCAGTGTTTCTCTACAAAAACCTTCCTCTTGAATCACTCTATTTATTAAAAAACTGCTTCAAAATCCGTTGCGTAGTTCTAAAGATTTAAGGATACATAGGGACGGACAGGCGACAGTGACTTTGTTTTATACTATGTTTAGTGATAGTGATTAAAAGGAAATTGTAATTCCGTCACTAATATCACTAATGGGAAGAATAAATGATATTTAATAGATGAAAATACAAATGTCTAAGCGAACTATTTGATTAATGTAGACGTCAATTGCTGGCAACAACATGGCGCGTGACGCAATCATTATAGATTTGAAGCTATGAGCACATTCACTCGGAATACGGAGCGATGGCAAAATGGAGCAGTCACGGCCACAAACTGGCTGGGAAGCCATATAGCCTCCTTCTGCGAGGATATGTCGCAGAAGGAGGTGGCGGAGTGGATCACAGAGAAAGATGCTCTAGCTGACCCGCGCCGGCTGCGGCGGGAGGAGGGGGCGACTCTACGTCCACCTGCTGCCCCGCCATAGAGGCCGGTGGTGGGTTGGGGGAACTGATACCGTCGAAATCCCCATTGACTTTTGTCGTCTCAGTTGCCCGGGATGAAAGTATACCACTGTATTCATAGTGGGTAGTTTCTGGAGCCCCACATAACCGCCGAGCATAATAAATAAATAAATAAATATCCTTGGACATTTCACACAACGCCATCTCGTCCCAAGCTAAGCAAAATGCTTGTGTTATGGTAACGAGATGGATGATAAACTACTTATGTATATTTTTTTTGTAAATACATAGATATTATAGATAGAAAACACCCAGACCCGGAAAAAATACTTGTAGGTCGTACAAATATTTCTTCGGTGCGGGAATCGAACCCGCGACATGCTGCGCAGCAGTCGATCGCTCAACCACTGCGCCAACCGTGAACATATATATTATATAGGTTGGCCACGAGGGGCGGCGGTATACTTAAAGCATTTCCTCAGCGAAACCAAAGCGAAAAAAGGGCCTGAGACATGCTTGAGACATGTTATTTTCAATCGACGTCCGACGCAGTACGATTTCTGGCATTAATCTGCTAAATTCTTCAATTTAGCAGATTCAATCAGATCTCAATGCCCTGTCGTGCAAAAAAGCAGACATCCGATACTGGGACCGCCAACCCGCCTGATAAGCGTGGCGATTATGGACAACCCCCCCTCAGGGGAGCTCAATATCGAGCAGTGGACGTCTTTTGGCTGAAATGACGATCTTGATTATATTTAACCCAGCTTCGAATACCACGCGCGTAAAGCAACGGTCGGAATTACGGTTTAAAACTTTTTAGCAATTTTACCCCCAAATTAGTTGCGTTAAGTCAATTTACACTACCAAGTGGAATCTCGAATTTCAGCTTCAAAATCTACCATCAAGTAAAACAGGACGTGGTTTTTGAGGCAGAAAAACTAATGAGTTTCCTTTAATTAAATTCAAGTGACGATGCAAAACGCCTCACCGTGACTACTGAAATGTAAATATTATAATTGGTGTCAGAAACATTTAGGGCATAAAATACGTTCATATTTTTACGCTTATTTTAATACTGATTGTGTTTAAGGCCAAACATATATGCGACAGTAAATAAAAAGTACATTAAAATCTAAACCTAAAATTATTTTTTTGTGTATGTAGATTTTTACAGCGGTTTGATTTTTGGTAGATGTGGCATTTATTTTATTGATTAATAGTTGTACTTTGGAACAATCCAAAAGACCACAGTCAACTTAGAACGCGGTCGGCATAGTTTTACAAATGACGATGTTGATTATATTTAACCCAGCTTATGATTGTGATTATTTATTTAATAAATAAACATAAAGAAAAAATAATAAGTAAGAAATAAAAAGGCAGCATAGGCTACTGCATGACCAGCCAAGGCAGCCATTTGAATGAAATTATTTTTCATTATCAACCGGAAGGAATGTACTTTCAAATAAAAAAGGAATTTGAGAAAATATTCAGTAGATTTTTTTTTAAGGTTTTTTAAAAAAAACTTTAGATGGCGGACGTGTTACTTTAAAACTTCCTTTTGAATCACTCTATCTATTAAAAAACCGCTTCAAAATCCGTTGCGTAGTTTTCAAGATTTAAGCATACGTAGGGACGGACAGACGACAACGACTTTCTTTTATACTATGTAGTGAAGTATCTGGTCAAATTGAGATAAGAGCGATATTTATAATCTAACTACATAATAATACATTGGGCCACCCCTAGTAACTCCAATTCTATATTGTTATTGTTTAATACAAATTATTTGTCAATTATTAGCAACCACTATTAGTGAAGGTTCAGTGACACTGATGTATCAGTATTATTGCCGAAACGGAGACAGCTGCACACTCGAGGCACTTAACAATGGTTCATATTCACAAAATAGCAAGTTCTAACAATACTCGATAAATATTATAAACAAAGAATTATTATCTGTACAATACATACAATAGAAACAAATAAAATTGGAGTGTCTGTTTGTAATATCAAAATAACTGCTTTTTACTAAGTGTATTCTTAAAAGATCATTTTTTATAGATTTTTTTTCACACATTTATCTGCATAGCAGATGTAATAGGAAGTAACTTAGGCTACTTTTATGATCACCCACATTGTAATTGAGCTTCCCACATTTTCCATTTTTTTTAGTGGTTTTCGCGCCAAATACTCTGCAAATTGACCAATTACTTTTTTTTGTTAAAAACCACGCGGATGAAGTCGCCTCACAACTAGTTATGCATAAAAAAAGTATCATGCACTTCTCGTGATACAGACACCAAAAATAGATTGTTTGTCCAGGCTGAGATTGAAGGTCGCGTAAAGCCTTATACAGGCTTACCTATATTGGGATTTATGTACGCAATGAGGACATTTAAAAACCACATAATATGTGTAAGGTTTTAATTGTCTTTATACTATTGTTTTACCTTATTTTATAGCAATATTTAAAAAAAAAAAAAATTTTTTTTGTAACTTCGTCGTCGTTCGCCGTTTCAGCCCATAAATGACCCACTACTGAGTCAGGCCTCCTCCAAATTCATGGAGAGAAATAAGCCTACAATGCCACGCTTCCGAGACAGCACAGGGTTTGTATCAAGTTGTCCTTCTCTTGGGGCTAGGTGATAGATACCTCTTGCGTTCTTTTAGTCGCCTCTTACGACAACCTTAAGATGGTATGGGTTGGTGACATTGTGTATTCTAAATCCACACGGACATATAAACTCAAATACTACAGAACAGATTTCGAAAATTATTTCTGTATTATAGCATTCTGCTACATTATCCTCGGGTCCCAAAAGTTTAAAAGCACTCACATAACCTAGTGATGGGATAACAAAAACCTCATACCCATCTGAAGTGAGACCATAGAGATAATCAATAGAAGTAGTTCTGCTCAATTATTTTACTCTATGTTTTTTAAATTATAAAATTCATATTTTGGTTGAGTGCTAGTTCGATAATTCTCTATTGTACAACAACGTTATTACACAACAGGAACAACTTACGACAGTATACATTTATAGGTCACTTGTACAATAGGCGGTAGTACCTAGGTGAATCAAAAAATTCTTGGAATCAATATTAAAAAATGCAAAGATTTAAATAATAATATTTTATTTTTCTACATAATCTCCCTCCAATGCAATGCATTTAGAATAACGCGTTTCTAACTTCCTTATTCCTTGTGAAAAAAAATTATTTTCTTGACTCTCGAAAAAGTCCTCTACGGCAGCTATAACCGCGTCATTATCGTGAAATTTTGTTCCACGAATTTCCTCTTTTAATTTTGGAAATAAGTGAAAATCACTTGGGGCTAAGTCCGGAGAATATGGTGGGTGGTCAAGGAGATTGAAGCCAGCACAGCGGATTGCGTTGAGCGCAACTTCCGATCGATGGGCAGGAGCGTTATCTTGAAGGAACAACACGCCCAACGACAGTTTTCCACGACGTTTTTTTTAATCGCTTCACGCACTTTCGGGATTAAATTTGCATAATAGGGTCCAGTTATCGTCTGGCCTTTTGGCATGTAATCAATAAAAAGGATTCCTTCACTATCCCAGAACACAGAGGCCATAACTTTGCCAGCGGAAGGAGCAACTCGAAATTTCTTAATGGATGGAGAGGATGGTCGTTTCCAAGACATGCTTTGTCTTTTAGTTTCAGGATCAAAATGGTGGACCCACGTTTCATCCATGGTGACAAGACGACGGCAAAAATTATCCGAATCACGCTGGAACATTTCGAGATTACGCTTGGAAATTTCCAAACGTCGCTTTTTGTTTTCGTCGGTTAACATTCGTGGCACCCATCTTGCAGACACTTTTTTGAACCCCAGTGAATCAATTAAAATGGATTGAACGCTACCAAAAGATATCTTTAGGATCTCAGCTATATGTTTTATAGTCATTCTTCTGTCTTCCAAAACCAGATTCTCAACCTTTTTGACATTTTCTTCTGTAACGGAGGTTGAAGGCCGCCCAGAACGCGGGTCATCTTTACAGCTTGATCTACCTCTTTTAAATTCAGCCACCCAGTACGCAACCGTAGAATAGGGTACAGCATCACCCCCTAATGTCTGCTGAATGTCCAAAAAAATTTCCTTCGTAGACATTTTTTTCAAACTGAGATATTTTATCACCGCACGTAACTCACTTTTATCCATAATTTTGACTTTTTAGCAACTCGTTGCACAAAAAAATTTATTACATGCGAACGAACTGACAAAAACAAGTGACAGTCTGCATAAATATAGTGTGATAGACACTCTTTAATTTGAATATCGAACTTGATCCAAAAAGGTTTCATATATATGCACTTCTAAGAACTTTTTGATTCACCCTCGTAGATTGTAATATGGCGTTTAAAAAAAAAGATAAGTCTACCGAGTTTCTTCCACCAGATAGGTAGCGGTGTTATAAAAATGATGTTTCCGTTGACGATTGTGAACGCCATAATTGATTTAGGTAAACAATAAAGCATTTTTCTTGTGTTTTTCTATCTTGAATTATGAGTGAGATATAGCTTTGTCTGCGTGAACCTGGAACTGGCTAAACCTTGTATAAAATATTTTTTTTTTGCGTAACACGTGAACAAATACAAAAGCAGATTCATTTAAAAATGTATTCTTCTTCTTCAATTTTTTTATACTACTAAATGACATGAACCCATACTTCTTTTCTTTTTATCGGCTCTTACGACACCCTCAGGATGGAATGGAGTGGTGACACTATGTATTCTAAATCCGTCCTCACGCGGAATGAAGAAGGAAGAAATATTACTCTTACTAATACACTATCGAAATTGTAACTAATAAATATATGTTTTATTATATTTTTGTCCTACTCTAGGCCTTAAAACCTTTTTGTCACTGCCATTTATTCCAAAGGTAAAGTTTGTCAACACTTTTAATGGAAAATTATGAGAATTTTAATGACAGAACACATTAAGAGAGCGTTTCTATCGTGATGAGAAAAGTTGTTTAATGCATTGTTATGAATGAAAATGTGCCTTAAGTGAATAATTAATTATTTAAAACTCTGGTTTTATATAGCCAAATTCTTTCACTCTAAGAATTTCATACGGGGCAGCATAAGGGCACCCGCGCATTTAGGCGGCCAGGCCGCGCGGCCAGTCGCGCGGCCTGGCCGCATAATGCTCGGATTGGTCGCGGCGGCCAATAGGCCGCGTATGTGACGCGATGTTTTTCGTTGGCCGCGCGACCAAAACTTGGCCGCGCGGCCTGGCCGCGTAATGCGCGCAGCTATATACATCGTAGAAGAATTAGTTGGCCGCAGCGACTTGGCCGCGCGGCCTGGCCGCATAATGCGCGTCGGCCCTTACAGTACGAGATTAGTTTGAAAAAAAAAAACTGAATTCTTTGCCTACCCGTGAGGCCGGCGAGGAGTGGCAGTCTACTTTCTCTATCAAATTTAAGTAAGCTCGACATTGCTGTATGTTATTTATGAACTGCATACACGTGAACAATACTGCATTTTTTTTGCATTGATGATTATGTTTTGGCCTTTTTAACCCCCGACGCAAAAAGAGGGGTGTTATAAGTTTGACGTGTCTGTCTGTCTGTCTGTGGCACCGTAGCTCGCGAACGGATGAAGCGATTTCAATACAGGTTTTTTTATTTTTTTATGACAGGTGAGTTACGGGCGAGTGTTCTTAGACATGTTTGATGAAAATCGGTTTTCTCGTTTAAAAGTTATGGGGGGTGAAATTGGGGAAGAATAACCGAATGTCTGCAAATATCTCAAATGAAAGCGTATCACGTGCACATTACAAAATAATATGTTCCATGAAAATCAGTTGAGCCCTGAAAAAACTCTAGGGGTAAAAGGGGGGGGGGGAAACCCAATATCTGGAAATATATGTGGTGGGGAACTACAGCATAAAAATTAAATTAAAAATTTAAATAAACCCCCGACACAATGACCTAAGTTCCCTTTAAAAAGTAGAAAATAAAAATACATCGCGTTGGGGGACCAGGGTTCAGGTAAGGAGAAGCGGTTTTTATTAATATCAACTAGCTGTACTAAGCGCACATTGCTACGCCACTAACTAAAATTAATTTAAAGGAAATCCATTAAAATGATACTCTTTTTTTTGTTTAGTAACCTTCGTTAGCTCCTGCACAACATATTTCAAGAAAGATACAGTAAAATAAGCTAAAGTTCAAGCTTTACCATTGAAAAGGTAATTGAACAAAAAAATATCTTAAAAATTATGCAATTAATAAATGTAAAAAGATGTGGATTCATTTTATTAACTGTTTCTTTTTCGTCATTTCACTAGAATCTCACAAGTTCATTATATATCTTGACTATCATAAAGGGTGACTGAAAGAACAAATAAGGAAAACTTGGTAACGATATTGTGCCAAGCCATGGAATTTGGCAATGGTTCACGGAATTGAATGAGACCCGATTTAGGGTGTGATATATACAGAGTGTAGCAGAAGCTCTATAGCCTGCACGAAAGGATCGATGTAGATACTCTTAGATGTATGAAAAAAGATTTAATTTTTCTTAAAATGTTGGTCACAAGAAACATCTGCATGCGAACTGTTTTTCCGAAACCTGTGGGATAATAATCACGAGAGCTAAATTGCTCATTACCGATGGGACACGCGTTTCGTGATTAAAATTTGAATCAATATTAAGTATTTTTCTCCCTCATACTTCAAAATAGACAAATCGGCTGTTTAATGTTAAAACCTAGCAAGGGACAAACACTACATAGTATAAAACAAAGTCGCTGTCGTCTGCCCGTCCCTATGTATGCTTAAATCTTCAAATCTACGCAACGGATTTTGAAGCGGTTTTTTTTAATAGATAGAGTGATTCACGAGGAAGGTTTATAATTATAATTCATACATGCATAATTTTGTAGAGAAACACTGATAAATTTTGATGTTCATCATTGCACCCGTGCGAAGCCGGAGCGGGTCGCTAGTTAAAAATAAAACGTGTTTTTACTAGATGTGTTTTACCACTCTTGCCAGTAAATTAGTCTTGCCAGCGTGACACCGTAAGCTAATCCTTATTTCCCTCCATGAATTTGGAGGAGGCCTGACCCAGAAGTGGGTCATTTATGAGCTATAACGACGACGATAGTGTTTTTTACACCCTATAGAGACCGTTAAAAAAGCCTTGAACAAATAATTGTTCGTTTACAACCCCTATTCAGCAGCATACGCGACAGAAAGAAATGTTTACGTATTCATTATAATAAAACTCCAGAGAAGGAAAACTTGTAACGAAACCCTGTGCCACCCCGTATGGCCAGCGTGATACAGTAAGCTAATTACCCTCCCTGCGATGGGAGGAGGCCTGACTCAGCAGTGGGTCATTTATGGGCTGAATAGTAGTAGTAGTAAAATTGAACACATGAACAGCTTACACATTTTAGTATATAAATCAGTTGTAAGACAAATAGCACGTTTATTTACGGAAACCCGTTCAAAAGTTTAAAATAATTTATAAAAATCCGATACCTCTAACATAAGCGTCTTTATAAAAGGAATTGATGTAAACACAAATAATTCACCGTAGACTTTTTCTGCATGTTTGTATACATGTAAAACACGCCTTGTATTTCACTAATCGAAGCTGAGTAAACACAGACATACTCTGTATTTTTTTTTAAATCCCGTACATTAATAACAGTTGTGTGTGGGTCATCGATATTTAAATGTGGAAAAGTTGAATAGAAATTAATTGTTAAAATTATTAAACTTACTTCGTCCCCTCCAGTGAAGATAAATTAAAAAGAAAATTTAATTTAAGAACATCCTTCTCAATGCCACTCGATTATTGTTTTAAACACAGAACTAAAACTTCACAAATACGTGTAACCGCGCACTTTCCCGCAAAACCTTGCCGCGCGTCCACCCGCATCGGTTTTACGCCAAACACTGTACGTAAACGAACGATATACGCTGAAAATGTTTCACAGTACTTTGTAGAGGCTTCGTGAACTATTTACACAGGTGCCAGTAGATTTTTCACCTGTATAGTGTAACAAAATTGGTAGTTCTTATCCAAATTCCGGCCTTGGTACGTTTTAATATTACAACAAGGCTATATAACGCCACGTGAAAACGAATCGGTGAGTCAATTCATTGAGTGATTTGACAATCGCTCCTAAATTGAGATGTTTTTATGGGTTAGGCACGTATTGAAGAGTCAATAGATGATAATTTGAGCGGTCACTATTGTGTTTTGATTAGAGGGTAGAAATATTCGAATTGAATCGTTCGGAAGGTATGAATCGTCGACGAAAGAGACGTATTGTTATATTTTTTTTTAAATTGACTATGGTCTAAAAGCCTTTGCAATTATGAAATAATTTATGTCTTATACTAGCCGATACCCCGCGGCTTCGTCCGCGTGGTGTTTTACAGTATGGAAACCTCAGTAAGTATGGCCTCCTGCAAAGCGGGGGAGGGTTGTCAAACGTAAGTTACTCCTTGTTTTATCAGCTATCTGCCGGTGAGAGTCATGTCAAATTTGGTCTAGCCATTTCAGAGATTAGCCCAAAAACACAGACAGGCTGACAATTTAAAAAAAAAATGATTTGTTAAATTTAACGTCCAATGTTAATGGGCTAATTTCAGGGCTGGTCAGATGGGTTTTAGTCGCAGGTATTTTAAGTTTTACATGACAATATAATATATACCTAATCTTACGTTTAAAGAAGAAGAAATAGACTAGACCAGCTATTATGAGAGATTTACCGGTTGCCAACCCGTCCGGCCAGGCGTGACACAGTAGGCTAATTGCCCGACTGACCGGGCTGAAATCCTTAGGCCCATCATGTTTAATTCTAGCCTTTTATAAACATTATACAATAAATTCGAAGTGTCTGTAAATTCCCAAACTGAAATTACTAATACCAACATATAAATATTGGACTTTTTCGTATGATGGTGGGTTTAAAGTACATAGTGTCACATATTCCATTCTGAGGGTGTCGTAAGATTCGATCAAACTAAATGAAGAGACAAAAAACCTAGCTTAGAAACAGATGAAGAACTTGAAATGAAACCCGTCTGGCGGGCTTAAATGGAGTAAGCTAGTCTCAGCACTGGGTATCTTATAGGCCCAAATTATGATGATGTGTAACTTCAGAAAAATTAACGTAGCACGACAACGACAGGTTGTATTAAAAAAGCACCTAGAATATAACTACACTTCGTTCGCGCTAAGAATAGCTTTGCCATGTTTGCCATGTCTCTTTACGTCAGTGGTTATCATAGCTACCTGGCCGTTGGCCTGGCCGGGTTATGTGGGACTCCAGGGCGCGTAGAGAACATTGCGTACCGAACGTACCCACTAAATCCGTCAGCGATCCTCCACTGGGCAGTCAGAACCCGGACCACGGGATTCACTTACAATGGGAAAGGATGTTCCACGTATAGCTACGCCCCGTCTATACAAATAAATAAAATTGGAGAGTCTATTTGCAATAATTTAATAACCACTTTTCATTAAATGCGTAAGTATGTATACACAGTACATAGGCCAAAATTAGATTTCAAAAAAAGTTGTGTCTGTATGTCCGTCTGTCTGTTCCGGCTAATCTCTGGAACAGCTGGACCGGTTTTGACGGGGCTTTTACTGATAGGTAGCTGATGATATAAGGAGTAACTTAGGGTTTTTTGAATAGCTTCGCTCCGCGGGTAACATTGCACCCGTGTGAAGCCGGGACGGGCTGCTAGTATACAATAAAGTCATTTCTAATTTAAAATTCAAGCTCCCAGTTACTTATTGAAGATGCTATTCTCTATAAAATTCTATTGAATATGACGAAAAGGACCGGATACCTCCGTCCGTTGCGTATGCACTTTCAAACACAACAGTGGTATCCTGTCCTTTGTTTCCTTTACTCTGCAGTTGTGTACATGACTCACTGCATTTTTAACGCGAACGAACTATAGTGTAATATTACGATAAGAAACTATAAGCATACTAAAAGCATACATGGAAGGTCTTGATATTCGACCTATGAAAAATACACACTACTCTTTAATATTACTAAGATAAGCGTGATACACGATGATGGAGTTCAGTGGGTAATCGGAACAGTAAGCCATTGCCCTGGGTGTTAATGTCCTATATAACCCTACAAAGCTTCTCCCCGTAACCTTGCGTAGGCAGGCGTGGCACTTATAAACATGTTATACCCACAAATAAATTTTCTTGACATCAATAAATTGAAATGAATTTAAATAGTTGCTAGATTAATCTACAGGGTTGATACGACATGGGCATTATTTAACTGCCTATACTAGGTATCATTTCCAGGATCTGCACCAAAAATCAATGGCTTATTCCCATACATCCACAACCCATTGTTCTCGAAAAAAAAAACTTTCATACATTAGTTCCCGCTACCTCCACGAGAATTAAAATTAAAATATAAAATATGATTTTCTTTCCCACGACATCCATGCACAAGTTTTTAAGTACGGTCAGGAAGAAAATCGGAGAGAAAAAAAATTAAGAACCACTTACATGTATTTATTGAAATAAAATGCGTATATATAATATATTATGTAAATAAATTATTAATCAAAGCATTTCTTAGAAGTTTCAGACTTCAATCACAGTCCAGCCAATCACAGATAATCAACCATTAATAATATTAAATAGCGACAGTAAATACTACTATTATATATTATAAAATCACACTTGTTATTATCACTACATAGTATAAAACAAAGTCGCTGTCGTCTGTCCGTCCCTATATTAAATCTTTAAAACTAGGCAACGGATTTTGAAGCGGTTTTTTAATAGATAGAGTAATTCAAGAGGAAGGTTTATATGTATAATACAAGCGTAATTGCACCCGTGCGGAGCCGGGGCGGGTCGCTAGTTTAACATAATCAAAACAGTTTTTAAATTATTATCAGTCATAATCAACCTAATAAAAAATATATTGAAAAATCTCAGTTTAACTCTTACAAATATAAGATTTAATAAATCAGTGTAAATAGTTATAATAATATAAATAGGATATGCTTAACTATGATTTGCGATATAAGTAGTGACGATATGCAATTTTAGTGCTACAATATAATCCAACTCCGATTTTAATCACAGTCCAGATAATCACTTGTATAAAACTTAATGAGTAACTACAAAAAAAATAGTACAAACATACAAATATAACGGTTTAAAATTATCACTTAATAGAAATCACAGTTTAACCCTTACAAATATTTTTTATAACATCAGTGTAAATATTTTACTTAACTACTTAAAACTTACATATAAATTGTATCTAATTAAGATTTTGTCTTAGGCACATTTATTAGGTACTCACTAATCACAGAAAAACAATACGGGCTAATGTCCTCATCTCACAAAAAAAGTTAGCTATAGGAAAACTAAATTAAAATTAAAGCAAAGTTGGTATTTACAAGGACCATCAATAACATGAAATTCTGTTGGTACACTGGGCCCAGCGTCGGCACTGTCTTGTTCATCTCTCATTTTTACAGACGGTTAACAAGTACGAACGTCTTGACTTGACACATCCGGGTTAAAAGACGTACTGATAAGACGTTGCATTTTTGTTTCGAAACTGTTCGCTCTCACAATCAAGGGTTGAGCGCTAACGAATTGTGCGTGTTGTCGCATGAATTAAACAACTTTATAAAGCTATTTTCATTAAACAAGAGCTTTTTTTTTTTTCAATAGGTACAGAAACAGACAACAGATCAGAAATTACACTATATTATCTTAAAAAAAATGAAAGTTAATATAAATGAAGATGATTATTAGTAAATCGATATTATTAAAAAAAAATCTTCACGATTCATTATCTAAATCATAAAACCTTTTACATGTTGACGGTACTTTAAATTTCATGGATGTCCTGAGAATTAAATGTGTACACAATTAAAAGTCGTGGAGGTGGTGGTAATAAAATTATGGATGTGTGGGAACAACCCAAATCAATTAAATTGGAGCAATAGCTTAGCCGCAATTTTTTTTTAATTTTTGCCCCATTTGAACATGACGTATCTTTCCTAACGGATGTTTATGCCTAACGCATCGTTTATTAACCTTAGGGGCTGTCCATTAATCACGTGATGTTTTTTTAACAATTTTTAAGCCCTCCACTTATGGTCGATCTGACGGAAAATGCGTCGCGTAATATCGGTCGCGTAACGCCAAGACAGACAAATGTATGTTTAGCATTCTACCTACATACTACATTCTACCTTTCACACATATATACATTCTACCTTCGAGCGTACGGCGTCTGTTCTGCTTCCGTCAATGCATTGTCGGTCGACGTAAGCGCGGCAAAATTCGTATAATTTTTAGTGATGTAACATTTCATAATCATAAGGAGTTCATCAAAAGATTCTACGGACCTACGGTAAAACTGAATAAATTCTACTATAATATTACTAATTTGACCGATTAGACGCGACTGATGATACGCTCGACGCATTTTCCGTCGGATGTGAACCGACCCTTATTTCAATTTCACCAAAGACGCCGCCCGGCCGTCGTTGCACGGATATTTAACAAAACGTTCAAGCCTGTAAAAAATAGACATACCATATCCTCTATGAAGTTGTGAGATGACGTCCTCTATAAAATTGTAGTATTTATTAATTGTTTGTACGATTGTCAATAATTTCCGCTGTGCACGCGACATGACGTTTCTTATGGTATTTTTTTCACGTTTGCGTTATATTATCGATGTTTTCAAACTAATACCTACTTAGATGATTTATATCATCTATGTTCATCAAGGATAGTGAAGATTCTAATGGTAGAAGATTTTTTTTAATGGGTTAAGAAGTTTCAAAGCCTATTCGATGCAAATATTTTTTAAAATGTGAACAGAATATTTTTTTAAAGACGAAACCCATGTTCTGTGCTTAACATGCTTAGACTGCCTCGTTGGTCTAGTGGTCAGATGTGCCGCCTTTGGATCAACGGGTCCCGGGTTCGATTCCGGGGTCGGGCCAGTGTCTTTGTCTAAACCAGAGGCACTGGCTCGGAGTCTGGGTGTCATTTCTATCTATAATATGTATGTATTTACAAAAAAAAAATGTATATAAGTAGTTTATCATCCATCTCGTTACCATAACACAAGCATTAAGTTGCTTAACTTGGGACGAGATGGCGTTGTGTGAAATGTCCAAGGATATTTATTATTATTTATTAAACCTGTATCGCGGACTCAAGAGCAAGTGCCTCTGGTTTACACAAAGACACTTTTCCGGCCCCGGAATCGAAATCGGGACCCCGTAATCCAAAGGCTCCTCAGGTGGGCTGTGGATTATAATGAGAAATTCCTGTTTTTTTTATCCTGTTAAAAATAGGTATTGCTTTTGTCAAATTGAAAACCGTTGTGAAAATGTACAACTGGCTGGATGTGAAGGAATGAGTTTGTATTTACTTTACCAAAGTGCATTTTACTAAGTGTTCAACCGATACAGTCAGTGTTGTGTGCCGTAGTGACAACCCTACGTGTGTGCAAAACCAAGTGAGGGTAGGAGACCAAAATACCCTCACTTCCCACCGAAAAAACTTGCGGTCTGCAGTCAGCTCGCGACCACGGCCATTGTAACATGGTCGAAACGTCGAGCAAAAACAGGTATTAATTCTTTGCGCGATAAGTCCCGATAAGTTTTTAACTATGCATTTTAGCTCTTGCAAATGTAGAGTTAATAAGTTAATTACCAATCTGGGAAGCAAAGCCTCATTCACATACTCGTTTTAAAAATAAAAACCTCCATTTACAGACCGAAGACAAAACCGGTAACTTTAAACTATAAAGCCGATAATTATCCTCAGCTTTGCCTTGAGCCCAGGTTTGGTGATTTTAGGTCTTCAAAGGTTGATCAAATTGCCTTGTGCCTGTATAAATAAAACTTTATTTGTCTAAAATAGATACGGGTGGTAATGGAGATGAGCGTGCGATATATGTAGTGATTACGGATTATCTAAATTTAGTGTATGTCTAAACAACTTCTTGATTGTTTAGGAGTAAATCGCTTGAGATTTAATAATAAACACATTCAATCTTGGATGCATTATTTATTAAAAGTCCTAACTAACAAGTTATTTGTTCTTCATTCCTTGGTTTGATTCCGGGCTCGGTCAGAAGTAGTGGTGGAAACCAGAGATACCTGCTTTTGGTTTTGGTCACGACTATACATACTACTACTACTCAGCCCAGTGGAGGAGGGCCACTGTTGAGTCGGCCCTCCTCCAGTTATGGAGGATAATTGGTCTACTGTGCCACGCTGGCCAGACCGGTTGGCACAAGGTTTCATTTCAAGTTTTCCTTCTCTTGCGGCTAGGTGTTCGGCCTTGTCTTTTCCTATTGTCAACTTTTACGACACCCTTAGGATGGAATGGGGCGGTGTGTATTCTAAATCCGTTACCACACGGACTACGAAAATACATAAACAAAAAAAATTATTAATTATTATCTCTTACGAGCAACGCATGGGTTTTGAACGCGTACTCGCCTGTCCGCGTGGTGCTAGATTTAGAATACATAGTGTCACCACCTCATTCCATCCTGAGGGTGTCGTAAAAGCCGACAAAAGGAAATGACAAGGCCGTTAACCTAGCTGCAAGAGGACCTTGTGTCAATTACCCTAAAGTGCTTGTGACTCAACAGTGAGTCATCTATGAGCTCAGTAGTAGTAGTATTTGCAGCGGCTTTCTGTTCTGCCACATGTGTTGACATTGCTGGTCCAATGGAGAGGATGATATTCCGTGTGATGACAGATTTAGAATACATCATGTCAGTAAGGAAATGACAAGCCCCAAAAGCTAGCACAAGAGTAAGAAAACTTGATACGAGCCCTGTGCCAACTCGTCTTGCCAGCGTGGCACAGTAGGCTTATTTCCCTCCATGAATTTAGAGGAGGGTTGACTCAGTAATCGGTCCTTTATGGGCTGAAACGACGACGACGGATGATATGATATTAATATTAATTTGATAATGTACGAGTATCATTGTTGAAGTGATTTTGTAAACTAACAATTTTACAAACAAACTTATATCAGTCGAAGCTATATTTTTTATATATAGGGAGTCCATTCACTTAGCCAATATGTCGAATCTTCCTTTTTTATAATATTAACATAGACTAGATAGCCTAGTCACGTTTTGTTGTGGCTTACTGTGATTTACCTTCAACAATAATTAGAAAGGGCAATGGAGAGGGCTATGCTCGGAGTTTACCTGCGAGATCGAATCAGAAATGAGGAGATTCGCAGGAAAACCAGGGTCACCGACATAGCCCACGGGATTGCCAGGATTGCCAAACCTGGCAATCCTGGCAATCCTGGTGGCAGTGGGCAGGGCACATAGCGCGCAGGACCGACGCCCGATGGGACAGAAAAGTCCTGGAATGGCGACCGCGTTCCGGAAATCGCAGTGCTGGTAGGCCTTAGACACGGTGGACCGATGACCAGAATAAGGTCGCCGGAAAACGATGGATGCGGGCGGCCCAGGACCGGCCTTTTTGTAAATATTTGGGGGAGGCCTATGTTGCCTGCAGTGAACGTCTTTTGGCTGAAATGATGATGATGAATAATTAGAGGCCTCCGTAATGAGGATTTAATGGAATGATGTATAAACAGTCAATATGAATTAAAAGAGACAAAGCGGATAACCACCCCGCTCAAAGGACTCGACTGGGTTTGACAGTGAAAGAAATCCTCTTTCCCTCTGCTGCCAGTGCTTTCATAAAGGACATACCTACAGTCAAACTTTCATTTTTATATATACTAGCTGTCCCGGCAAACGTTGTTTTGCCATATAGTATTCTATATCTTTAAAAAAATTGATTTTGGGGTGGATCGTAACATTTAGGGGGATGAAAAATAGAAGTGGTCCGATTCGCAGACTCGCAAGATCGGTTCAGCCATTTCGGAGGACTTTAATAAAAACACCGTGACACGAGAATTTTATATATTGGACATACGTTTTATACATTGCGTATGTTGTCAAACTTACTAGAGACAAATGCACTAACTATATAGGATGAATTTTGTGGAAACTGTCTACTAACTTGCGAAATTTTGCAGGACTTATAATTAGGTAATGAAAAAAATAATTGTTTGAATGAAATATGTAGTGACTAGAATTGAGACAGGTATACTTAGATGGTTTGGTCATATCGAGAGGATGAGTGAAAGTAAACTTACAAAACAAATATTATAGCGGGCGTGTGAACGTTTGAAGGGGAAGGCCTAGAAGGACCTTCCATGACCAAATAGATGATGTTTTATAGAAAGGTCAGGCCAGAAGCACCCTAAACCAGTGAGCATGCATGAAGAGGTTAATGAAAATGGAAGAAGCAAAAGTTGTGAGCCAGAATCGTAGCAAGTGGAAGGTTGTGATCTCTGCCTACCCCTACGGGGAAAAAGTCGTGACTGTATGTACGTACGTACAAAAAAAATTACAGGCGACATCTCAAATCTTATCTGATATTATTGATCTTTGGAGTTTTGTGCTGGCAAGCTAAACCCATTATGGCTTATCAGTGGTTTCACTCGAATCCTTTAATACTTGTTCTGAGCCTGTTTGTTATTAATGTCTACGAACGATTAAAAAAAAGTTAATACCATAAATCTCAGCATATTAAATACATATATGAAACCGTTACGACACGTCAGACAAATATAAATCCGGATTAATGTCAGGATACAGACATACGTAGTGCTGTCAGCCGGACTGCGTACACGTACGTACGAGTTTTTTACAACCGAAACATTTAACCATTTGACTTCAAATGGTTGTTTATATAAATATAAATAAATAAATATCCTTGGACATTTCACACAATGCCATCTCGTCCCAAGCTAAGCAACTTAATGCTTGTGTTATGGTAACGAGATGGATGATAAACTACTTATATACATTTTTTTTTGTAAATACTTAGATATTATAGATAGAAATGACACCCAGACTCCGAGCCAGTGCCTCTGGTTTAGACAAAGACACTTGCCCGACCCGGGAATCGAACCCGGGACCCGTTGATCCAAAGGCGGCACATCTAACCACTAGACCAACGAGGCATATTAATAGGTTTAGTGCCATTTTTTGAGTCGGTTTACATTCAATGCTGAATGGTTTTTATTTTTAAATCTAGGCAAATACACGTTTGCTTTATTAAGGACTAGCGACCCGCCCCGGCTTCGCACGGGTGCAATGATGAACCTCTAAGTTTATCAGTGTTTCTCAACAATATTATGGACTATATCTATTAAAAAAACGGCTTCAAAATCCGTTGCGTATTTTTAAAGATTTCATACTTAGGGACGGACAGACGACAGCGACTTTGTTTTATACTATGTAGTGATAGTGATTAGAATAACAATATCCTGGAAATAATATAAAATTTTGTTATCTTACAAATAATTTATTTCAATTTTTCTAACATTTACTACTCAGCCCATAAATGACCCACTGCTGATTCGGGTCTCCTCTCATCACAAGGAGGGTAATTAGCCTACTGTGCCATGCTCCGGTCAGATGATATTAAGAGCCCCAGTAGATTATGCCCACCAGTCGCCGCTTCTATACGTGACCACCAGTGGTTCAGTTAGACCACTACACGCCGCCACCAGTGGCCACTGGTGGATGGATGCGGCCTTCAGTGGCTGCCACTTGCGGCAGTTGTTCAAGTGTACTCGACAGAGACGGATGTATATTTTTCAAAATCAAAATGCGGAATCCGATCCGTAGACATCGTGTACGTGCATTCAGTACGCTGCTTACAACAAGACTAGACATGAAACGCGGGAGCGGGGAGAAGCCGATGTTGAACAAAATGTCTGAGAAACGGGTCCGCCGCTTGTGGTGGCCACTAGTCGCCGCCTCCGGTAGCTCAATGTGCGGTGGCTCTAAGTTTTCCTTCTCTGACGCCTAGGTTTTCAGCCTTGTCATTTCCTTTTTTCGGCTCTTACGACACCCTCAGGATGGAATGGGGTGGTGACACTATGGATTGTACATCCGTCACCACACGGAATGAATACTTATTTCTCGATTGGTCCTATTTAAATGGTAGACTTATTGAATAAAATATTTTTGTCACTTACTCACGGATTATACGCATAAAATTTAATAACCTTCAATAAATATGTTTGAGTTTTATATGTATGAGTTTTATGTTGTTTTACGTTTTATGCTATAGCAGGGTAACACTATGAGGCAAATACCTACAGTTAATTGTTTTCTCATGAATGTGCGTTCCTAGCACGCGATGAGCACACTAATGACGCTAATAAAGATTCTGTTGAAACATTTACTGCACTAGAAAAAATACTACGACGGGCGGACGAGAAAATATTGAAGAAACAAATATTAATACCTTTGGTCACGCTAAACTCTACATGTATACATAAAAATGAATCGCAAAATGTGTTGGTAAGTGCATTACTCAAAAACGCCTGGACCAATCGGGCCAATTTTTTTTAAATGTTCTTTGAACATCAAGGATGGTTTCTACGGCGAGAAAAATTCGAATAATTTCCGGAAAATCCCTAAAAACAGCCTTTTCCTTTTTCCCATACAAACGTTTTCTAACTAAACCGTGGAGTCAATATCACTATTATTATATACTAGCAGCCAGTCCCGGCTTCGCACGGGTGCGATGTTACCCGCGGCTATTGTCGTACCGTGGGTGACGCCGCGGGGTGAAGCAAGTAACTAATAAATAAATAAATTAGTATGTAATTAGTGAAGAATGAAAAATGAATGAAAATGGTGAAGGATTTAGAATACATGGTTTCACCACCCCATTACATCCTGAGGGTATCGTAGGAGCTCACAAGGCTAAAACTTAACTAAAAAGGACAAAGTGTAACCATACTCTATTCCGACCCGTCTAGCCTGCGTGGCACAGTAGGCTAGTTACGAGTACCTTCCCTATTATGGGGGGAGGCCCGATTCAAATGTGGGTCATACATGGACTGAGTATTAGTAGTAGTATAAGAATGCCTTAAGGATGACTTATGTGATGACTTATGGAACTGAGACGTGGTCGCTCACTATGGAATCCATCAGAAGGCTCAAAGGCACCCAAAGGGCAATGGAGAGGGCTATGCTCGGAGTTTCCCTGCGAGATCAAATCAGAAATAAGGAGATACGCAGGAAAACCAGGGTCACCGACATAGCCCACAGGATTGCCAAACTTAAGTGGCAGTGGGCAGGGCACATAGCGCGCAGGACCGACGCCCGATGGGGCAGAAAAGTCCTCGAATGGCGACACGGTGGACCGATGACCTGATTAAGGTCGCCGGAAAACGACGGATGCGGGCGGCCCAGGACCGGCCTTTGTGGAAATCGTTGGGGGATACCTATGTCCAGCAGTGGACGTCTTTTGGCTGAAATGATGATGATAAGAATGCAACAAAAAAGTTTTACTAAATCAATTTTTAGTCACAAAACGTGTTTCGGCGGATAATGAGTTTTTTCAGTTCTATCATCAAATTGATAACAAACATTTTAAGACAAAAATGCTTACTCTTTCCTAAAACTTTATCAGTTATAATACCAATCTTTTTATTACGTTTGTACAAATTGTATTACGTAGTATTTATATTTATATATAAATATAAAAAAATTACTACCCTTTCTTAACTTCTTCTTAATAATGTCCATCTCTTGTTTTATATATTACAGCGACCCGCCCCGGCTTCGCACTGGTGCGATGATGAACATCTAAATTCATGCATGTATTATGTATTATACATATAAACCTTCCTCTTGAATCACTCTATCTACTAAAATCTGAAAAAACGCACTCAAACGATAATAAACAAGGCACACCGTTGATGACTCATCAGCAGATTAATAAGACGCCTAGAAGAACTTATAAGGATGTTATTAATACGGTAAAAGGTGATTCGCGTAATACAATTGACAATGAAGGATATACGCTGGTTACGAGACGGAAATCTTCATATAAATACAAAAATCTAAGAGGTACTCAACAAAACACGAAATTAAAAGTTGTTGAATCAATTGCGCATATATATCTATCGCGGACCGATAAAGAAACAAAGGAAGACGACATTAAGGAATTTATAATTGGAATGAATGAAAACTGTTTAGCCGTTGAAATGTTAAAACAGGCAAGACCTACGAATTTTAACTCTTTTAAAATTACTGTACCGACTTCAAAATTAAACACCTTCCTCCAGAATGATTTTTGGCCTGAAGGTTTGATTTTCCGTCGTTTTAGAGAACGCAGGACAACGGATTCCACCGACACACAAAACAAATAATATGGACTGCAAGCTTAAAAATATATCAATGGCGTCTTTTAATTGCAGATCTGTTAAAAGATCGGTGGAACATGTACGAGAGCTGTGTAGATCATCACAGATTATTTCACTGCAGGAAACCTGGCTAATGCCACATGATTTGTCTTTTATTAATGAAATTGATGTTGCATTCAGCTGTTCGGCTAAGTCATCTGTGAATACATCTGTTGGTATTATACGCGGGAGACCTTACGGCGGAGTTGCAGTTTTATGGCGCACTAATGCTTTCTCAAGTGCCAAAATAATTGACTGCAACAGTGACAGGATAGTTGCCGTGCAGCTCAGTACGGAAGGAGGAACTATTTTAGTTTTCAGTGTATATATGCCAACAAATTGTGAGGACAATTTTATCGAATTTACTCAATGTCTCGCTGAAATAAGTTCAATAATAGATGGTCAAGACACCGAAAATGTATTTGTCCTTGGTGACTTCAATGCTCATCCTGGCACTCTTTTTGGAAAAGAGCTAACGGATTTTTGTAATGAAAATACTCTCATATGTATTGACTTGGTGCGCCTACCGAATGAAACATACACCTTTGTAAGTGATGTGAGTGGGTCTTGCCGATGGCTAGATCATTGTTTAACTACTGAAGCTGCTGCTAAGTTAGTGACTCATTTATCAGTTAAGTATAACACTTATTGGTCTGATCACTTTCCTATGGTTATTGTGTGTGATACGAGTTTAATAAATTCGAGGATAGATATTGACGACAGTTCAGTAAGGTCTAACCTCAACTACATCTGGGGTAATAAAGACCAAAGTCAGATAGACCTATATAAAAAGTTATGTGACGATAAATTACAATTATTGTTGACAGACGAATCATTTTATACATTAGAACGGCATGTAAATAGTGTTCCGAATGTAAGTGTTGCCTTGGACAGACTTTATACAAATCTTATTACCATTTTACAATCTTGTGCTGCGGAGACATATAAAGCAAAATATAAAGTTAAATACAAAAAAATAGTAGGATGGAATTATCATGTAAAAAACTTCCACAAACTGGCTAGAGAGCATTTTATTAATTGGGTCACAATGGGTAGGCCGCAATCGGGGTATTACTATGACGCAATGTGTTCTGCTAGACGGAACTTTAAAGCGGCACTTAGATATGTTCAAAATAACCAAGAAAGGATACAGATGGATGTGCTTGCTCGGCGTTACTCAGATAAACAATTTCCTAAATTTTGGACAGCTACAAAAAAGTTAAATTCTAAAACCAAAATACCGACTAGTATTGAAGGCGAAAGCGATAAGAAAAAAATAGCTAATCTTTTTCAAAATCACTTTCAATGCAAAGGAGATCTAGATTCGAACAATAATAAATTAAGATATAATGACAGGAATTCTGATGACGTTGAGACTTGTCAAATTACAGAACAAGATATCTTTCAAGTTCTGAAAAATATGAAACGTGGCAAGTCTCCGGGACATGATGGGTTGAGCATTGAACACCTGTGTAATGCTGGCCAGCACATCCATGCGGTATTATCAAGGTTTTTTAATATTTGTATAAGGCATCGATACCTGCCTGCGGATTTGACGCGCACTATCGTAGTGCCCATTGCAAAAAATAAAACTGGTGACATATCAAGTATTGCTAACTACAGGCCAATTTCACTGGCTACTGTAATAGGTAAAGTCCTTGAGAGAACATTCCAATGTAAATTAGCACCTTATTTGAAAATTAACGACGGCCAATTTGGATTTCGACCGGGTGTATCTACCGATATGGCAATTTTTTCCCTAAAACAGGTTGTACATTACTATGTTAGCAATAATACCACGGTGTATGCCTGCTTTCTCGATCTGAGCCGCGCGTTCGATACACTGAGTCACAATCTTCTATGGGCTAAATTGCGTGATAGTAATGTCCCACCTGCCATTGTCGAGACCTTAGCATATTGGTACAAACATCAGGTTAATAATGTAAGATGGGGAGACCAACTGTCTGAAGACTATAAACTGTCGTGCGGTGTTAGACAAGGCGGACTTACTTCTCCAGACTTGTTCAACATATATGTGAATGACTTGATTGATGAGCTAAGCGGCACCCCTGTGGGTCTAAGACTAGGTGATAGGTATGTCAACAATCTGAGCTACGCAGACGACATGGTGTTGATTAGCCCGTCAATCAAGGGTTTAAGAAAACTGATAGGTATATGTGAAAACTATGCAAAAACACATCATTTAGTTTATAACGTAAAAAAGACCGAAGTTGTAATTTTTAAAGCCGGCAAAGGTCCCCACAATGTACCTCCAGTTTATCTCTATAACCACACATTAAGTGTAGTCGAAAATTTTAAATATTTAGGCCATGTAATGTCGTCCAATTTAAAAGATGATGCTGACATTGAGCGGCAGCGAAGAGCATTGTGCGTAATTGGCAATATGATTGCAAGAAGATTTAAAAAAGCGTCCGTTGCTGTAAAAAAGTTGCTTTTTAAAACATTTTGTCAATCTTTGTACTCATGTCAACTCTGGACCGTATACAGTAAGAAATCTTTTGATGGTATCCGAGTGCAGTATAATAATATATATAGACTACTCATGGGATTCAGTCGGCACTGTAGCGCCTCGAATATGTTTACAGAAGCACGCATAAATTCTTTTCACGCCATCCAAAGACATAGAATCACTTCTTTTATGTCCAGAATTGACAAGTGTGACAACGTCATTATAAAGGAGTTAGCCGACAGATTGTATCACACAGACGTGTATAAGCGATGGGTCACAATCGTAACGTAAGCCCAAGACTGACTTTTTTGTAAGTTATAATGATAAGGTATTGTATTGACAAAAATGATTGTTATTATTATTTGCACTATTTATATTATTTTTTCTCTGTAAAAATTTTATGGATCAATGAATCTGAAATAAAACATTATTATTATAACTTCATGTCTCTTTATTTCATATTTTTACATATATTTTTAAAAAATACAAAATGTTTTAAAAAAAATATACATAAAAATAGACAAAAACCGTCGAAAACGAGGTCGATGACCTAAGCTACCGACGGTTCAGGGCTCCAGAGAGAGGAACCTCCTCACGATCCTTGCCGAATCCAGTATGACAGCCTTTTGAATCAGGCCCTTAATCCAGCAACCCAGCGAGAGTTTCTTGAGATGTTGGTCGAAACTCTTCGCAATAAGACCGTTTACTGAAACAACTATCGGCACAATGATTGTTGAATCAACATGCCACATTGCGGTAACCTCGTGAGCCAAATCGAGATACTTTGTGAGTTTCTCTTTTTCAGCTTTAACGAGGTTCTCGTCATGCGGGATAGTGACGTCAACAAGCATTGCCCGGCTCGCCGATCGGTCAATTATCACTATATCAGGCTTATTAGCGAGAATAGTCCTGTCAGTAATAATCGATCGATCCCAGTAGAGCGTGACATGACCATTGTCCAGAACTGGCGCAGGCTGGTATTGGTAGTAGGGCACTTCAGTATCCACAAGACTATCAACAACTTGATTATTATTATTATTATTATTAAAAAAAACGGCTTCAAAATCCGTTGCGTAGTTTTAAAGATTTAAGCATACATAGGGACGGACAGACGAAAGCGACATTGTTTTATACTATGTAGTGATGTTCTGAACTAATTTTATTTCTGGTGTACAAAACAGAATGTTTCAATCTATATTTCCAGTTTAAATATTTTAGTTTAAAAATTACTTCACAGCAGTTAAAAAAGAGAAATAGATTTGTTCGGAGATGTGAAAATTCAAATGTAATCTTTTTTTTTTACTTAGATGTAGAGTATAAACTTTTGTGAAGTTTGTCCTTTGTAAAGTTACGGTCATAATCAAGTTAAATATTAAACGAGACAAGTCAATGGTGATTGGTTTAAAACTTTTTGTCTAATGTTTGTTTGCGCAATTTACATTACCGTAAATAACTCACAAAATACTAATTATCAAAATGTTATGTTTACACAACAATGACAAAAAAACAAGGCAAATAATTACTCAAAAGGATGAAATTTACATTAAACAGTTTATTGAACTCTACAACTCAAAACAATAGAGCCCAAACAATATGCCAGCGATAAAATTCATCTATATTTATCATCATGATGGATAATAAATTATGCTGGCGACATGAAACATGGAAAGTAATTAAAGGGTGGGACGTTGTTAATTCTGGTTTGGTTGTATTTTATTATCAACTAGCTATACCCTGCGCGCGTTGCTACGCTACTGACTCAAGTAATTTGCAAGGAAATACATTATACACATCTTCTTTACATCTTTATCTTCTTCTTTATCTTTACATAGTATAAAACAAAGTCGCTGTCGTCAGTCCGTCCCTATGTATGCTTAAATCTTTAAAACTACGCAACGGATTTTGAAGCGGTTTTTTTAATGGGTTTCTGAACAATATATATATATATATATATATATATACTAGTGACCCGCCCCGGCTTCGCACGGGTGCAATTATGAACATCTAAATTTATCAGTGTTTATCTACAATTTTATGCATGAATTATACATATAAACGTTCCTCTTCAATCACTTTACATAGGTACGATAGTCCTATTGTAAAAAATATTATTAATAATATAATTACCAAATTAAATTAGTTATAAGGTTTGGACATTGTCTGATAAATAAAGTTATTATTATTATTATTATTATTATTTATCCATTAAAAAAAACGCTTCTTAATCCGTTGCGTAGTTTTAAAGATTTAAGCATACATAGGGACGGACTGACGACAGCGACTTTGTTTTATACTATGTAAAGATAAAGAAGAAGATAAAGATGTACACGCAAAGATGAACATCTAAATTTATCAGGGTTTCTATACAGTACTTCAGTGTTTTATACATTCTGGCCAATTTCAGGATTCCCGACCTAGTAGTGGGTCATGTATGGGCTATGTAGTAGTAGTTCCTTCTTACGACACCCTCAGCGTGGTATGTTTTGGTGCCATTTTGTATTCTAAATCGACCACACATAGCCACGTCAACTTATAACTGACCTTGCCTTTGTCGACGGTTAAAAAGAAAACGTTAAAAGTTGTACTTAGATTGAGACCTCCAATTAACAGCAGTACCTTCAACTTTTTTCCTATTTTAGGTATCTCTTTCCTTACCTTCGACTTCAACTGACTTTAATTGGATTAAAAGTTCGCTAGCAAAGAAACTTGACACGCATACAAATGAGTCGAAAACGAAACAAGGTAAGATATTTTTTTTTTACTTAGATTGTAACTTATTATCAAAATTGAAATAATGATAATGAGAGATAACATAAATAAGATAAGATATCGTTATGTTATACTGAATTATTCATCATCATCATCATCAGTCCACATTAGTCCATTGCTGGACATAGGCCTCCCTGAAAGAGCGCCATATCGTCCTGTCTTCAGCTTGACGCATCCAGCTGCTGCCCGCTACCTTTCGCAGATCGTCGCTCCATCTAGCAGAGGGCCGTCCTACGCTATGCTTGCCAATTTGCGGTCTCCACTCAAGAACTCGTCTACCCCAGCGGTTGTCAGTTCTTCTACAGATATGACCAGCCCACTACCACTTGAGTCTGCTAATTCTCTGAACTAAACTGAGCTATTGCCGACAGGAAATACAACATTTTGGCATTGACTGTTTTCGAATAATATATTTTAATAATTTAATGAGAATAGACAGGGTTTGCTATGATGATTTATGTCGAGCTCATTCACTACACTTTTTTCAAGAACATCACATAATCAAATGGATAGTTTACGATTCTATAAACTACATAAAAACAAACATTCATTCTTCAATCTTGAATGCAGTGAGCCGACCAACCCCATACAGCGGCACTTGATCACAAGCATAACTTATGTGGCAGCAGTCGATCTCTTCAACCATATCAGAGAAGTGGTTGACCCGCCACACGTCGCTACCAACATTTCAAATTATTTTAGTAAGCATGACATCTCATAGAATTGACGACCAAGAATAAATGAAGTTAAATTTGGATATTCATTTCCAGTAAGCTTCCATTTTGAATACAAACTAGCAAAAAATACATATTTTTTCCATGATATATTTGATAACATGAGCTCGAGGAGATTATTCCCAGGCTACGAGGTCAGACAGACAATCAGTAACGCTATGTAGCCTTTATTACAAAGTGGAGATTTAGCGGTCTGTAACGGGGAGACACGACTCGACAGTCGGTCATTTATGGACTGAAAAGTAGGCTGAGTAGAGTAGTTGTAGACGCCTCTAACGACGCCCTCAGAACCTAAATCCACCATCACATGGCACATGGATAGCGTAGCATTCTAATGCTGAAAGAATTTTCAAAATCGGTCCCGTATCCTTTGATTTTGTTGGATACTGAAACATCCATAAATACAAATCTTTTCTATCTATACTAATATTTAAAGAGGAAAGATTTGTATATAAGTATGTTTGTTACCGGATTGCCAAACTTAAGTGGCAGTGGGCAGGGCACATAGCTCGCAGGACCGACGTCCGATGGGGCAGAAAAGTCCTCGAGTGGCGACCGCGTTCCGGAAGGCGCAGTGCTGGTAGGCCTCCCACACGGTGGACCGACGACCTGGTTAAGATCGCCGGAAAGCAGTGGATGCGGGCGGCCCAGGACCGGCCTTTGTGGAAATCCTTGGGGGAGGCCTATGTCCAGCAGTGGACGTCCTTTGGCTGAAATGATGATGATGATGATGTTTGTTACGAATTGGCTCAAAAAGTAAATGACCGAATTCTTTCACCATTTGAATGCTACATTATTACTGATTAATATACGCTATTTTAATTGAAAGATAAAAATGAAAGATAAATGTCCACCCGTACGAAGCCAGGACGGGGCGCTAGCCCATAATATTTGTATTTAAGTAAACATTAGACCGTCCGTTTTGTCACTGGAAATTGGTGAATTCAAAATGCTTGATTTATTTAGAAAAATGTTTTTGAGATCGCAGACCTTAAAATGTAGCTCCTATTAACTTACAAAACGAGCAAAGTATCAACTTTGCTTTATCGAATTATATTATCATATTATTAAATTTACCTTTTCTAGCGACAATATTAGATTTTATGTTCATTCATGATTCAAAGTGAAAGTAAAATCTGTTCAATTTTACAAAAGCTCAAGATCTTAAGAAGAAATATACAAATAATCAAATATCCAGAAGGCTTTTCTTTGAGGTACAGAATCAAAAAAGTCTGCTGTTGATTTTTTAACTTGTTCTCCTTACATATACAATAATTATGAATTTCATGAAATGTATGTTTGAGATTCTTAATTTTAAGCAGACTTGTCATGCTCCTACTTGACCGTGCTTGCGTGCCTTTATGATCCGTTGAGGCCATACCGGCTCTGGGTCACCCATACCGGGCGGGCCCACGGGGAGAGGCCAGACGAAGAGCGGCACACGGAGTTGTGGTGGGTTTTGGCTCAGGGGACTCCTCTGTCCTCAGAGTTGCTTCGGAAGCCTTAACTTGCCGCAACAACCGGCGTGGTGATGCAGTGGAGGGCGGCCAGACGTTAAGGCCAGGGCTGCCACCACTAGCAGTGGAGGGGCGGTCAGGCAGGTGGGCCAGGGCTGCCACCGCCCCGCGTGGGTCGGGCGCCAGTCCATTCGGCGCCTGACGGGGGCACGTATAATAATAATCTGTACATAAACACGGGGTGGGGAGCGTCCTGACCTCCCCATAAAAGCGTGTGGCCCGCTTATAAAAGCGGGTCAAGGCCCCATCAGGTTCGCGGAGCATGCTCCCCCTGGGGAGTGAAACCCGTGGCCCTGTTTCAGGTAGTCGAGGGACACCGTTGGTTTTAGTGGGTAGGTTGGGGCGTAACTACCATCTTTTCGCACCCCGGAGTCCCACATAACCCGGCTGGCGTATAGCGGTCGGGCAGGGTAGAACAAAACTTCTTTATAAATCCTCATGGATCCCAGCTGACAGGGTATTGTCCCGATCTACCCGCTAAAACCAACGGCCTGACTCAACTGCCTGCACCTGGGCCACGGCGTACGCTTCCTAATGGAAACATTCTCCGCGACAACATACCCTTTTCATTTTTGAAGTATATGGCAGAAACTGATGTTTGTCTGATTAAATTTTTTATCACAAAGCGTGTGCCATTGTGTTAGCCATCTATGTTCTATACTGCCATCTTAAGAATGTTGACGCGATGAGCCATATTGCATACTGAGCCACGTGCTTATTTATTTAATTACGTAATAAGTCTAGGAGGAAATTAAGTAAAGTATGTCATTAAAAAGCAATACTAAATTGTTTAATATATATTACATACTCGTATATTTAATTAATAAATCCTTTACTATTCAAGCTGTGCGCCTGTGGAATGCTTTGCCATTGTCGGTAAGGTGTGCTCAATCCTTAACGAAGTTTAAAAGTATGGTGAAAGAGCATTATTTGACTTTTGGTTAGTCGTACTTAATATTTTTAATTATTTATAATATGTATAAGTTTACTTGTTAAGTTAAGTTTATTATTTATATATAGTACACATATGATAATATGTACACTGCAACTACTCATATTTGTTTCTTGTTCCACCTAAGTCCATCCAACGGTTGTCTGGAAGAAATTGCTTTCAGCAATAAGACCGCCATTTGTACTGTACAATGCTCATGTTGAAGTTTCTTTTATGCTTTTTTGGTGTACAATAAAGAATATCATTCATTCATTCATTAATTATAATTAATAGAAAGAATTAATCAATACAATTATATTATTAGCTACGAATGACGGACAAATCACAATTAAAAAAACCCAACATATTTAAATAATAAAACAGATATAGTATATTTAGTATTTTAATATTGATATAAATAATAACTAAAAATCGAACCAATCGCTGTCGCACTTCAAGTATTTGATGTGTTGTTTTCGCTTGCTTTATACAATGATTTGATAACGTATTCTATTGTAAATGGCGAGCGTGACTACTAAAACCGGCTCTACACGCGCGGCGCGAACGGCCGCGATAGCCCGCGACAACTACGACTCACGAATGTAGATGTTGTTCACGCCTTCTCGTTCGCGCTTCGGACCGTTCCCCGATCAGTGTCAGTTTTTTTGGGCGGCGACAAAGGATTTGTGTCAGAAATCACGTCGTCGCCCATCATAGTCGCGAACACGCGGATCACGGCGATTATTCACGGCGTGAATTCTCGACGCGACGTCACACGTGAGTGTAGAGCCGGCATAATGTAATGGCCGAGTGCGGTGTATCGAATGACGTTTGGGGATTTATAGGTAAACCACTTAACTGAGACATCGCCCGCGCCGCATGAGTTAGGTGGGGGCGAGCATCGACACACACGTAGTCTGAGATAAATCTCAAGTTTTTTTTTTTTGTTTATGAAAGAGGGAGGCGGGTCACCTGTTGGTAAGTGATCACCGCCGCCCATGGACACCCACAACACCAGAAGGGTTGCAAGTGCGTTTAAGAAAGGAATAGGCTCGTTTCTTGAAGGTTGCCATGTCGTACCGGTTCGGGAATACCTCCGCTGGTAATTGATTCCAAACAGAGGTTGTGCGCGGTAAAAAGTTTCTTGAAAAACGCACGGTGGTGGACACCCATTCGTCTAGATGAAATTGATGGTATTTCTGGCGGGTGGATCTGTGGCGGAAAGAAGCGGAAGGGACAAGATCGAACAATTCCTCAGAACACTCCCCGTGATGAATGCTATAGAAAATACATAGAGACGCCACGTCTCTTCGCAGGGCTAGAGTATCAAGATGATATTCGATGATTGATTTTTGTTGTTGTTATTATTTAATTTGTGCCTTGGTGTATACATGGCACCACACAGGATATCCTAGTGAGCGTGAGTGTGTGTTTTTTTTTTGGCAAAATTCTTACGACGCATCTTCAGCATTCATTCAAGAAGATTAATCGCGTGTAGATTTTCTTTCGAGTGTCCTTAAACATAATAACCAACTGCTCACTGCGGGATCTGCTACTAGCGTAATGAGGAACGTCACTAGAGCTACCTACCCCGTACTAGTATCATATAAGCTTAGATGTACGTTCCATAACATTTTTGGAGTAATCTGTGCTTTTTTTCTATGCTATGAAATTTTAAACACCAGTATGTAAGAGCGGGGGCGCATTAGGCGGCCTGGTCGCATAATGCGCGCATCTACCTACATCGTAGAAGAATTTGCTGGCCGCAGCGACTTGGCCAAGCATGCGGGGGCTCTCATGTTTAAAAAAAACGAAAAGAAAATCGAAGAACAAAATTTTGCAATAATGATACTCTTATTATATGTGTCGCAGATACCCTCATGAGATCATGGATGGGTGGCCGAAATGTGAAACATCCGGTCTTCATCACGATCTGACATAGTTTAAGATGAATGTGGGCACTGACTTGGGTACTTGAACGAAAGATAGTTTAAATCAAAGTAACTTTATTTTCTTTTACTAACGACTTTCTACATTATAGAAACAAACACGTGCGTCGACACCGAGCGTAATGCAAGACCGTCCGACGTAGACAGCGCACCACAATAAAGACAGTACTGATTGTCTGAGGCAGTGGTCCGTACCCCGTGACGTCTCAGATATTAATGCCTTTTGATTCAACAGCGCAGCTCCTTATAAAGACTATCGCTGTCAATGGTGCATCCGGTTTACGTTCTACTAGCGCCATCTAGCCGCCGTCTCGCTACATCCACTCTATCGACGATCGTGTCCAAGCGGAAGGTACTGCGCCGCTTGCGTTTCCGGTGACGATTTATTATTTCATTTAAATAACTATTGGATGGCGCCGTCTGTTAAGTAATAACGCCATCAATCCACGACATATGTATATTGGTGAATTTTTTACCAAAATTATCTATACCTTTAGCACAATCGAACCGTTTGATGTATATGCGTATAAAAGTCAGGAATATAAAAAAATATGCAAATGATCGTTAATCGGTACGTTTTTCTTTATAAGAATCCCGGATGGCACTAAACCAAAAACCAAACAATACGAGCCAAACAGTTCTTAAATAAGACTTCTAAGACACTTTAGAAGACTAAGACATAATAGAAAACTTATCTACAGTGTAGATTAATTCTGGCAGCCTAATTTTCCTCTGTTCAATCGGAAGAGGCCCGACTCAGCAGTGGGTCGTCTATTGGATGAACGACAAAATAGTATCAAGGTCGATTCAATTTAGATAAGGCAGTCAAGTTCAAATCCATTTCGTTATATTCACGAGCATAGAGATAACGTAATCCTGGTTAAGCTCGCAGATTACGTCAGTGGATTAGGTAAGTTATTTGCACGCCTATGTTTCGTTCCTGATTAATGTCAAGCAGGGGTCAAAGGGCAAAGGGCAATTCCGAGTGCTATGCTCAGAGTTTTCCTGCGAGATAAAATTAGAACCAAAACCAAACCAGAAATACTGACGACCAATGGCGCACAAAAATCCTCGAGTGGCGACGGCGTACCGGAAAGTGAATTGCTGGTAGCCTCTCACCCGGTGGACCGGCAAACTTTTGTTTTTTTTTTGTTGTCGCCTGGGGACCCAAAAGTCGTCTAACCACTAAAATCCCAACCACCACCGTCCTCCTAGGCAAAGGCAGTGGGGTTTGTCTCATCACGCCACCCCTCCACCCCTGCCTCCGTCCGCGGCGCGGGTTAACCCGAGCTCCCTCCTTTGCTACCCGCCCGCAGCCTCCTTCTGCGACACAACGGCCTCGCAGAAGGAGCCCCGTTAGCCCGAGGAAGTTGGTGCACTGCAGCGGTCCAGGACTCGCAGGGCAACTCTGAGGACAGTGGAGTCCCTGGAGCCCTATAATATAAATTTCGAAAACGTTTCTTTCCATGTAGGTGTTTAGGCGCAAAGGGATGATCATCCAGCCAGACGAGGTGTGATGTCTGGCTAGGGGTCGCTGCGCCTAACCCCCGATAGTTGTAGTCGGGGATATCTTAACCTTGCGAATTGCTCTTGAAATTTCGCTATCGCGGTGTAGGACTTTTTCGTAATTATCGCATTTGTAGGCGATATTTCTTGATGCAATTAGTTCAGATTTTTCGGGTAAATTGTGTAAAGTATGTAGCATGCGGTCGCTACAGGTGTAAAAACTCTACAGAGCAGTGTAAAGATTTACATCGCTTTAGAAAGGTTTCTTATTTTAATATTTCTATCAATGGCTATTGTCAATGTTTTTGTTTTTATTTTTCAATTAGATATCGGGCTATAGGTAATATCCGAAGAAGTTTTAAGTATGCAATCATTTAATCATTTTTGTCAAATGGTTTAATTAAGACGATTATTGTTGAAGGTACCGTTGAAATCAACTGTTACTTAATATTTCAACCTTTATTAAGGGTGCTTATTTTACATTAGAGGGCCGGGCTGGCCGGTTTAATATTATTTCTATAGTTCGTCAAAGTTAAATTTTGAAACTAAGAGCCCTTAAGTATTTACCGAGCTTCGGGAACGGTTAATTAATGTAGGTTTACCATTTCATCTATTGTATAATCTTACATTTATAACACAAAACTATTAGTATACATTAATATTGTGTGCATTTGATTACATGTATTGAACTATATAATGCAAAACGTTTACGCGGTGGTTTTGTGACAACTAAAACTTCATATAAGAAGGCATCACTACATAGTGTATAACAAAGTCGCTGTCGTCTGTCCGTCCCTATGTATGTTTAAATCTTTAAACGTACGCAACGGATTATGAAGCGGTTTTTTTTAATAAATAGTGATTCAAGAGAAATATTTATATGTATAATATATGCGTAATATTGTAAAGAAACACTGATAAATTTAGATATTCATCCCGTTCACCCGTGCGAAGCCGGGGCGGGTCGCTAGTGTATGAATATAAGGATAAGTTTGACATATCTGTCTATGCTGTCATATCTCCGGATCAGCGGAGCGGATTTAATTTTAGATTTTTGTTGCTAAGATCACAAGAGAGGGTGATCGAAAGTATTTTTTAGAATCTGATGTGCTAAAATTCTGACGAATTGATCTTTAAAACATTTTGCTTTTTATTTTTAATGCCAATACTGCACGTAATTTTCCTCCATGACATTGGAAGTGGCGTGTTTCAATAGTTGGTAATTTGTGAGCTAAGCTGATGATGATGATGGCTGCACTCTACAACGAACTATGATAGGAAAACCTTGGGACTTATTGAAATTCTGTGTGTCTCCAACCCGTCTCCAATAAAGTAAGTGAATAAAAGAAACAATAAAATGTCGTACCCTCATCAATAAAAACTTAATAAATGAACTAGAGTGGGGCAATTTTGTTTCACGAACAAAAACAATAAGTTCCAGTCTGGGAGCTTTGCCAGTACTTATCTTTATGTTGTAACATTAATACAGTAAAAAAGGTTCAATAAAGATTTATGGTTTGTGGCGGAATATTTTTATTTGACAGTTTCGACAATGTGTTCTGTGTTTTGTTGCTTATTCGTTTATTTATCGATCAACAAAAAAAGTTTTCTTCTTCATATAGTGCATCTCCATTAATGAAAGTTGGCCATCAGTTTTGAAAATTTTGTCATATCCTGGGCCATCTGGAACAGTTGTTCTGCATTGTTTCCCCCTGATGTTTCTTAGCCATGAGTTTTTCCGTCGGCCACTCGTCACTTGCCCATGCTTACATGAAACTTATAAACTTTTCCTTCGAAATGATTTCTAAGGTTTCCGCGATTATTACACATTAAAATTGCACACTTAAATACATGTACACGATAAATCGACGACAGATCCATTAAAAAGTGACTCTTTCAAATTTCAAATAGTAAGCGGAATCGCTACACACAATCGGGACACATTAAATTAAACATTTAAATTATACAAGGTTATTTAGATCATGCTATAGCCCATGTGATGACGGATTAGGAATACATAGTGCCACTACCCTATTCCATCTTAAGGGTGTCGTAAGAATCGCCGGAAATAAATAACCGCAAAAGAAGGAAAACTTGATATAAAACCCGACCCGTCTATTTATGATTACCAGTTAAGAGCAGTTATCATAAATGTCAACAAAACGGACTTACCAATATAAATTTGACTGCCTCGTTGGTCTGCGCAATTTACCATCTCTACGCGCCCCGGAGTCCCACATATCCCGGCTAGTCCCAACGGCCGGGAATCCATGAGGATCTCCGACGTAAAAAAAGAAAAAAAAGAGGGGCTTAGATGTGCCACCTTTAGATCAACGGGTCCCGGGTTCCATTCCGGGGTCAGGCAAGTGTCTTTGTGTAAACCAGAGGCGTTTGCTCTGAGTCTGGGTAAGTAAGTCTGTAATGTTCTTGAATTACATGTTTGTAAACTGCCCCAGCGATACAGATTACACCAAGTGCAGACGATTCGTTTAAAAAAAATTTAGTTAATTCTAAACAACGGCACTAATAAAATTATTCAAAATATCCAATAAAATGACTGTTTAAAGTGCCTACCGAATAAACATCGGTGTCAATTTAAGATAAAATATTTCAATGTTCGAAATTCAAAGATGAGGTTTTCTAATTTGGTTATTTATAGGTATGTTTTTTTTAAGGTTCTTATCGCATAGTTCCGTCATGTAAACAGTTTTGAAGCAAATCTTTTTCTAAGTGCCTTATTGATATAGGGGTTGGAGGTGCCGCCTTTGAGTCACGTTTCCGGTTTCCGGGGCGGAAGCGAAGGCGGAGTAAGATCTTTGTGTAAATCATAGGAACTTGCTTTGTGCGAAGGTATCATTTATGATCGTGAATTGCATGCTTGTAAACTGCCCCTGCTACTACTTTCTACTTCTCAGCCCGAACTTGACCCACTGCTGAATCGGGCCTCCTCCAATTATATTGAGGGTAGTTAGCCCACCTTGCCACGCTGGCCAGACGGGTTGGCACAGGGTTTCGTATCAAGTTTTCCTTCTCTAGGTAATAGGTCTTGTCAATTCCTTTTGTCGGCTTTTACGACGCCCTCAGGATGGAATGGGGTGGTGCCACTATGTATTCTAAATCCGTCACCAGACGGACGTGTTTTGGGGTATACTTTTCGCTTGGGGGCCCCTGCGATAGAGGTTATATCTGGAGCAGAGTAGTAGTTTATAATATACTAGCGACCCACCCCTGCGTCGCACGGGTGCAATGATGAACCTCTTAAATTTATCAGTGTTTCACTAAAATATTATGGGTGTATCTTACTAATCTTATAAACGTGAAAGTTTGTAAGTATGGATGGATGGATGGATGGATGTTTGTTACTTTTTCACGTAAAAACTACTGAATGGATTTTAATGAAACTTTACAATAATATAGCTTATACATCAGAATAACACATAGGCTACAAGTTATAAAGATATTATATGAATTACAACAATATAAAACAGTCGCATTCAAAATTTCTAATTGTCAAATTTTCGACCATATTAAACTATAGACAACATAACGTTTCGCTGTCAGTTGCGTTTTGCTAAAGTAGGTTTTAAATGGACGGGATAAAAATCTCAGGTATCCTATGTCCAACTTTCTATTTGTTTTAAATATATATAATGCGGAACAAAGTTCGCCGGGTCAGCTAGTTATACATATAAACCTTCCTCTTGAATTACTCTATTCATTAAAAAAAACCGCGTCAAAATCCGTTGCGTAGTTTTAAAGATTTAAGCATACATAGGGACGGACAGACGACAGCGACTTTGTTTTATAATATGTAGTGATAGTGATAGTGATTTATGCTTGCGGGTCGAATTGCAACAAAGTCTCCGTACCCCTCATTATCCTTCTCATTTCTTTTTTGCCTCCTTTGGATCACGTGTCCCCGGTTCAGTGCCGGAGTCGAGCAAGTGTCTTTGTGTAAAACTAGACGCACTTGCTCTGAGGCTGGGTGCTTTTTGTGTTCGTGAATTTTATGTTTGTAAACTGCCCCCGTGATACAAGTTGACGACGGCAGAGGTTTCGTTACTTTAAAAAAAATAATGCTTTTTTTGGCTTTTTCTTTAGGGTAGGTATGTGGTGTCTTTATGTGACACTATGTATTCTAAATCCCGTGAACCGTGAACGTGAACCCGAGAATAATCATCAGTTAGCCCTACTTACATTATTCGTCCATTGGATTTTATTAAAACCACTCCATTCGTAATAACAGCTACAATTTTCTGAAATTACTGTAGTAAAAAGGTCAAACTGCTTAAAATATCAATAACGATTGGCTGTTGCCCATTAAGATCGGTTTAGGACCTCCTGTAGATTGGTACTATTGTTATGACGATAATAGAAATAAAATATAACTACTAGGCAGCCCATCCCGGGTTACTGTGTAACACATTTTATTAAATAAATAAATATCCTTGGACATTTCACACAACGCCATCTCGTCCCAAGCTAAGCAACTTAATGCTTGTGTTATAGTAACGAGATGGATGATAAACTACTTACATACATTTTTTTTTGTAAATACATACATAATGTAGATAGAAATGACACCCAGACTCCGAGCCAGTGCCTCGGGTTTAGACAAAGATACTTGCCCGACCCCGGGACCCGTTGATCCAAAGGCGGCACATATAACCACTAGACCAACGAGGCAGTCCGTGTGGTGACGAATTAACATAGTGTCACCATCTCATTCCATCCGAAGAATCTCGAACGATGCGAAAGCAGGTTTTCTACTTCCGAAAACCTAGCCAAAATATAAGGAACACTTAACACGACCTAGGTGACAACCCGTCTGGTCAGCGTTGCACTGTAGGCTAATTTCCTTTTATGTAAGTGGATGAGGCCTGACTGAACAGTGAGTATTTTGTGTGCTGAGCATTCACATATCTCTATTAAATTTCAAGTATTATTTTAAGTAAAAGTTGCATTATGTTTTTAAGTATTCAGTATTTTAATCTAGGCATTAAAAAAATTATATATGTCTCTATACATATTTCCTACGAAAAAGTCCTACACCGCGATAGCAAAGTGTACAGAGCAATTCGCGCGGTTAAGGAATCCCCAACTACAGTTATCGTGGTATAGGCACCGCGGCCCCTTGCCATACATACCACTTCGTTTGGCTGGATGATCATCCCTTTGCGCCTAAAGCACTCTATAGATATGCCAATGGCTATAAAATATACTTTCTTTTTCAATGCAAAAAAGTATTTCAATGGTTTGAATTGCACTGCAATGAAATAAAAAAAACATTGAAAAAAATATATAAAAAAAACATTGAAAAAAAGCAAGCAAAATTTCTTGGTTATTTCGATGACCTTTGTTAGCAAATCACGGGAAAAGTATACTCAACGGACAGCGTAAATCAAATTTATGGTTACAAATCTTTCCTTGAATATATTTTCTCCCCAGGGCTTTACGGGCTCTTAGTAATCGCACATACGGTTAGAAATACTGCCAAATGTTATCAGCAAAGTGAGTGAGCGAAACAACCAACGACAACATGTTTTCGTTTGATACGTACTTATGAATGAATGAATGTGTGAATAAATATGTTTATTTGCAACGAAAACACTTATGCTAAGTACATTACCAAGTGTGACAGATGTTTTGTACGAGACAACACAACACAAATTGTTAAACGTATAACTCGACCAAGCTAAGTTTGCACTTCGCTGGAATGCGGCGCTAAGTTATGCCAATTTTTGTGTTTATTCTAATGTATAATATATTGTTAAAAACAATAAATGCAAAGTAAAAGCTAACTAACATTTCATAGCGAATCCTTTTTCCAGACGCGTAATCGACGCGAGGTGCAAACTTAACTTAGTCGAGTTGTGCACACAAGCGTTGTCGTCACAATTTGGCCCCAACGTCTCTGAATGCTTGATAACCAGCGCAGCGCTGGTCTTCCGTTGTAACCTCTTGGTAGCTATTTTCATTTATTGATAAAACATTATTTCTGTAAAGCAGAGGCACTTGCTCTAAGTCTGGGTGTCATTTGTGTTCGTGAATTACATGTTTGTAAACCGCCTCCGCGATACAGGTTATATAAATATTAATTAAAGTATATAAAAAAACATGATTATGATACACATAATGAACATTACATATTGGCAATGAAGAAAGATTACTATTTATACACTATGGTTTTATTGCAAAACAGTTTTTTTATTGTTATTTAAACAGTTTAATTTAATTTGAAATATATTGTTGATTAATATATTAAGCGAACTCTGACAAACTAACAAATCTAAACACTAAATACACCATAATAATGTTTACTCAACGGGCACTATACAAAACAAACATATACGTCGCACTAACAATTTATTGAAGATCTACGAGACTTTACCAAACAGCCCCATTTCCCATGTTTGCCCCGCCCTACATTTAACTAAGTGGCATTTCCCTAAATCATTGTGGATGATTCGGCCATTTCAACATTGTAAAAATGGATCCCGTAAAGCTCTAAAGCTGGGTCTAAGGTTAATTGAAATATTATTGTACAGAATTATCCTTAATCTAAATTTATTCGTATAGGGTGAATAATAATTGTGTAACGAAAACCTTAATATAATGATTTGCTGGGTATTAGAAATACTAGATTTTAGTGTGTTACTGTGTACTTGGTTATATTAAAGGCAACATACCACTACTACTGCCCAGCCCATGACCCACTGCTGAGTTGGGCCTCCTCCAGTTACATGGAGGGATAAGCCTACTGCGCCACGCTGGCCAGACGCGTTGGCGCAGGGTTTCGTATTAAGTTTTCCTTCTCTCGCGGCTAGTTTTTCAGCCATGTCATTTGATTTTGTCAGCTCTTACGAGACGCTCAGGATGGAATGGGGTAGTGACAGTATGGATTCTAAATCCGTCTGTACACGGATAAACGTAACATATTTTTTTAATAAAAATTGAATAATAGTAACAAATATTAACACTATTCATGCGACAAACAGTTAAAAACCCTTTCCTTCTCCCAACGCACCGTAAAAGCCTTATCTCATTATATCTCACCATCATCACCTAATGAGACTCAGAATGATTCACCACAGCGTTATTTGGTTCAGCATCGAGGGTCGAAATGCTTCCGACTTTAATTACTTTCTTAATATTACTTGTTTTTTTTTTTATATATAGTGTTGTATGTTGGGGTGACGGAAATGCGACCGTTTTATAGCTTAAACTTTAATACTTCATTATCACTACATATTATAAAACAAAGTCGCTGTCCCTATGTATGCTTAAATCTTTAAAACTACTGAACGGATTTTGAGGCCGTTTTTTTAATGGATAGAATGATTCAAGAGCAAGGTTTATATGTATAATACTGGATGTATTCATATTGTAGAAAAACACTGATATTTTTTTTACTGATAATTTATTTATGCTTTTTATCAACATTATCTTTTATTTATTTCTATAACTTTATTGCAGAAAATAACTAAATATACAATTAAGTTGATAAACGAATAACAATTTTGATATTGGTATTTTATTAAGTTATTTTACACAGTTGTAAAGTCAATATTGAAATTTTACCATACCGCGATATCTGAATATTAAGTAGCTAAGTACTTAATACCTCATCTTTGAGCCGGCTTCCGGTAACTTTATATTAATTGTTAGAAGTTTGTAAGACCAAGTTCTAAACCTTTGTTTGGATTTGTGCTTGTTTCCCACTATTTTTCTATTATTCCGACTTTGTGCGTTTTCTTTGTAAATGTATGTATTGTTCTGTGACTTCAAATAAACCAAACTTGGCTCTCTGTCACTGAAAATACAATGTGTATTTGTAGATAATAGTTACCATACATCATTTTGAGCTAATAGAATAATTTGTAAGATTATAGAAGTTCCCTGTTATATGATATATTTAAATTATTACTAAAAAAAAAAGCCTTTTATGCCATGCATTTACACAATCATTTTACATTATTGAATTTTAAATTTCATGAGTGATTATTAAAATGTTCCCTTTAAATAAAATTTAAAATCACAGAGAAATTAAATAAAAAATTACAGAGTATGAAAGAGAGAGTATGAAGAGTATGACCCCTCTCAGGTGAAGGCCTCCTCCACAGATTTCCATTTGTCTCTGTCCCTGGCGACATTAATCCAGTGCGGACCAGTGACTTGTCTAATATCATCCTCCCAGCGGGCGTACGGTCTACCGACGCAGCTCCCAGCGCGCGTAAGGGAGGAGTTTGACATTACTCAAAATAACTTTAAGTAAAATATTATAATTATCTGGTTGATTGGAAGAAATTCCTAAGGCCACCAATGACGCTTGGTAAAATTGTATTATACTATTTTTAATTTAGTAGCACGAAAACACATGCTTTTACAATGGGCGGAATACGTACATATAGGCCTCCATGTAATTGGAGGAGGCCCGACTCAGCAGTGGGTTTTAAATGGGCTGATTAGTAGTAGTAGTAGTGTCCTGGAATGGTGCATGGTGGAGGTAAATTAGGCCACTATGCCCCGGTCACTCATCAGTGTGGCACAGTTATTAGTAATATGCATTTGTAATATATTTATGTTAACAATTTCATGGTTATGCAATAACAGAAAACAATGGCTACAAATTCAACCAGTGTAAATTTTTTTTTTATAGCCTATAATTTTTTATGATCGCTTCCGTTTCTAAATTACTTTGTTTTCCCATAGAAATCAGCTTATTCGTTTGACAGCTATGTAGTGTTCAGTGGGTATAACATCATAATAGCCATTATGACAGGATTGATAGGACTACTGATATTGATGTCTAGCGACCCGCCCCGGCTTCGCACGGCATTGATGAACCTCGAAATTTATCAGTGTTTCTCAATATTATGGATTATAATAAACTTGCATTATAATAATAACCTTACATACTGCCGTAAGTTTTCCATCTATCTATCTTTCTTCTTATCTCTTACATATAAAAATGAATTGCTGTTCGTTAGTCTCGCTAAAACTCGAGAACGGCTGGACCGATTTGACTAATTTTGGTCTTGAAATATTCGTGGAAGTCCAGGGAAGGATTAAAAGGTTTTTTTTAATTTATTGATTCTGAGGCGGTACGAAGTTTGCCGGGTCAGCTAGTAACTAATAAAAGAACAATACCTAGTTAGTTGTTTTTTATTGCGACTCATGATTTGTAATAGTGCCTTGTTGGTCTAGGGATTGGAAGTGCCGCCTTTGGTTCACGGGCCCAATAGTTTAATTAAGTCTATTTGTGGAAACCAGAGACACTTGCTTAGAGTCTGGGGGTCATTTATGTTAGTGAATTGCATGTTTGATTGGCCTCCGCGAGACAGGTATGCAGAGCAGATGCTTCGTAAAAAAACACAGAAAAGCTATGTAGTTTCCCGTACGGCAGAATGACACACGATGACAACAGTGGTAGATATTAGCGCCTGTACGCACTAGCGACTGGCCGCCTGGGCGGCTAGCCGCGCGGCCTACTAAACCACCACAAAATTTCAACCAAAGTCAAAGTCAAATCATTTATTTTGCATAGGACACAATGGACACTTACAAATTGTCAACATATTAATAAAATGTATACAAAGCAAAGTAATATAGTCTACCACCAGTTCGGAACGCGACCACTGCTGAGAAGAACTGGCAAGAAACTCAGAGGGCTTGTCATTCTTTTCTTGTTTATTACTTTGCGGTCCTATTTAGAATTTAATAAATATATATTACCCAACAAATTCCATATACAAACTATTCTATTGGATCTGAAAAGCGTCAACTGGAACGTGAATATTAAAACAATACAACATTATTAAAATAAACTAAAACTTCCTTGGTCTAGTGAGCCGACCAACCCCAAACACCTGTTCACAAGTATAACGCATGTGACAGCCATCGATCTCCTCAACCATCAATCACCAATTAAAGGGAAGTAACCGACCCGTCACATGTCGCTACCGCTGCTCAGAGTATTTTAGTGAGCATGACAACTCACCAACCAAGCCTTATCAGCGGTAAACAAAGAAAAAAAAAATTGCTTGAAAAATTGCAGTTCCAGCAAGACTGCAGTTCCAGTCTGCAGTCCAACCGCTAGTGCGTACAGGGGCTTAGTGGGTAAACCGGTTCGAAACTCACCATCTCAACGCGACAGGGACACACACATACCCCAGCCCCGTCCCAACTGGGGACCTATAAAATGTTTCCCCCAATTTAAAAAAAAGATGATTCGTAAAAAAAATGAAACGTCATTATATCGTCAACATTTCACAAACAATATCTCATATAACTTAGAAACATACGTCAATGCAGACACAAATAATAATGACCTGCTACGTGATGCATTTCAAATAATTTAAATCGTACGTGATATTTTTATGTGTGCATACTTGTATTATAAAAAAACAAAAACACTAATATGTGTGACACGATTACACAATTAATTGACGCCTTGTCCTTATAAATTTGCCTTAACCCTTAGAGTCACAGGTCTCGGGTTATATTCTGGATTCGGACAAGTATCTGTTTAAGTAAGAGTATCTCTGGATTCATGCTCTGTGTGTCTCTTGTCTTCGTATCTCATAATTTTATTTGTAAAGAGTCCGCGTATTACTAAATGGCACTAAACCGGGTAGAAATCATCTGGAGGGTATTGTAACAGATGAATAATGGAGCTCAAGCGTTAGACCACCTAGCAGTAATAGTAGAACAACTTGAAACAAACTCAGTATAAATTATGACCAGTGTAAGCTAGTTTCCACCTCAGCAGCAGGCCCAACTCATTAGCAGTGGATTTTTATGGGCAGGAATGGTGAAAGGTAAAACGAATGTAATGTAAGAAAGTAATTCGTTAGTTTAGGGATGTACGTTCCCGGTTCGATTCCGGGGTCAGGCAAGTGTATTTGTGTAAACCAGAGGTACTTGCGCTGGTTCTGTGTGTTCGTGAATTACATGTCGGTAAATTGCGCCGCGATACATGTTTTAATAAATGCAGGGGTTTCATTTAAAAGAGAAAAAAAAAAACTGTACCGTATTATTTAACAGACCTACATAATATAACCATCACAAAAATAACATAGAAATATAAAAGAAGGTTCATAGCAGTTTTTAAATCAGATAAAAATAAAAGCATTTTACCAAAAAACCCTGTTAATTTACCTACAAATTTACTTATCAGCCAAATGTCTGTGGATTGCTTACTTTAAGCTTATAACAAAAGACTGAATCGATTTCTCCCATCTGATCTAGAACCAAAGGATTCGATAAAAAAAAGTTTTACAAATCAGTTTACGAATGACGAATGATGCTGTACTATATAAACATACTCGTAAATGTCCATGTGACCGGATTAAGAATACATGTTGTCATCGCCCTATACCATCCTGAGGGTGTCGAAAGAGCCGACAAAAGGAAATGCCATAACCTAGCCGCGAGAGAATGAAAACTTGATACAAAACCCTTTGCCAACCTATATGGCCAGCGTGGCACAGTAGGCTTTAAACCATCCATGTAAAGGGACACTCAAAGAAAATTCTAAATGTGGCGACCAAAATCCCTTAACAAATGGGATCCGTCTAAAGGCCTCAGATCCCGCGTCAGAGGAAATTTGAACACTTCCGACAAAGGAACTAAGACGCGATATATTGTCGCCTCGTATTAGCGCTGTAAACTTTGACGTTGTTCGTATGACAATGCAATATGATGGGTAAAGCATCGAAAGGTAACTTTGTTCCTTCGTATACCGAGTAATTTGTACTGTAATTTTGTTAGAGGTTTATTAATAACTAGCGACCAGCCCCGGCTTCGCACAGGTGCAATGATGAACCTCTACATTTATCAGTGTTTCTCTACAAAATTATGTATGTATTATACATATAAACCTTCTTCTTGAATCACTCTAGCTATTAAAAAAAAAAATTATAAAAAAAAAGCTTCAAAATCCGTTGCGTAGCTTTAAAGATTTAAGCATACATAGGGACGGACAGACGACAGTGACTTTGTTTTATGATATGTTGTGATAGTGATAGTAATAGTGATAGTGGCCGTGACAGTGATGGTGATAATAGTGATGATGTAGTGATAGTGAAGTGAATTGATAGTGATATGTAGTGATTTGTTTTTACTGTATTGTCACATCGACAATGTACCTCTAACGTTTCGTTTGGTGCAGTTGTGCCTTTATCCTTACGTTAAAGGTAAGGCCCGACTCAGCAGTGAGTAATCTGAGTAGATGTACAAACATAAAAATAGTCAGCCACCCAACTGGAGAAGCTCATCTTGAAAGCGGGTAATAAAAAAAAGCGTTTACAATTTGTCTTAACCGAGAGCCAAATTGCTTAACAGTCCGTGGAAGGCTGTTAATAACCAATTATGTAAAGCATCGTAGCGCTGAAGGCAGTATTGTAATGGATAACAATGTTTTCAATAGTAATTATGCAGTGTTATAATATTTTAAACACTTTGCAGCTATTATTTACGGAAAATTTGTTCGCTTAGACGACGGTGTCAAAATTTATGTAGATTCTTTTAGACAAGGGGATACATGCAAAACATTTAAAAAAAAACAACGGGTTGCACACGAACTTGAACCTTAACGTTGTGTATTTTTGAATATTTTATAATATAATGGTTAGGGAATAATTTCGTATGAATTGCTTTTTTTGTCAGAATAAAATTACTAGTATTTATGTGGTTATATAATACAATATTTATTTATTGCGCTATCGTACACAATAATGACAATTCATATTACATAAAATATACTTAAAAATCATTACAATTATTTTATTGTAATTACCCCTCACTCCGTCTTACGAATTTTCGATCAGGTCACGTGTCCTGACGCGAGTTTGACATTTTATACCCATCCCTAGAAAAGTGCTCAACGGCGCTAAAGAAGTTTTTACTTCAAAAATGTAGTACATCGGCTAATCTCTATACTTAGAAGCTGATGAGTATATTTTTGGTTTGGTTCTGCGCAAATCTCAGAAACTCCTGATCAGAATTAAGCGGCTTAAGTACTCGCGACTTACAAAGTTTGTCTCTAGATCTCTCAGAAGCGTTGTGTTGGCTTTATGAAAAGGTCGGTGACGTGTGGTATACGTCGTCTTCTTATATGATGGAAGGGCCACATTAGTAGCGTATAAAATAATGAGCAATCGTTATTTATTTCAAACATAAACAATACTGCATTTCAGAAATTATTTTCAAATTTCGAAGAGTTTTCGAATACGAGAACAGTGCAAAAACTAGGCGAGATAAACCATCTGGGGACGGTTCAGTTACATACTTGTCGTACCCAATTATCTACATTGCAATTTATGGAGTATAAAGCTGTCGTGACGGAATTAATCTCGCCTATTACAAAAAGGCTTGAGACAGTTATAAATTTAGATTGCGTAAACTAAAATTTGTCGAAATCTATTTATAAACTACATCTACACGACGATCTATAAAGGTTAAAAATACTTATGTACAATTAAGAAGAAAACTATTCAACAAAATATGTAAACCGAATTCAAAAACAATTAAAAAATAACCAATAAACTATCATTTGAAGTCAGTGCCTTAGGTAGACCTTAATCCTATTAACATCGGTGTCAATTTCAGCTGGCACCGAGTTCAAATGCTTTTCGTTTCCTTATTGTTTTTGTCTTGTCAGTTTACATGTCTCGTTAAAAGATTTTAAATGGCCCGCCCATTTCCATTTCTTTGTTATCAAAATTCTACCTACGTCTCTTGTCTTAGTGATCTCACTGATTTCTGATATTTTGACTTTGTCTATTAGTTTTTTGTGCAGGTAGGGTCCCCTCTAAGTTCCTTTGGGTGACTTGAATCCTATTCTGATATTTTAGTCATATTCCACGTTTGGCAAGCATATACGACGCATGAAGTCTGGCAGGTTTCCAAAGCTTTAGATTTTAGTGATACAGGGAGTTTGTAGGGTCCATTTATTCCATGTATTGGAAATTCTTCTTTCAACTTTCTTGCGGTAACATACATACGGAAATAAACGTACAGAGCAATTTAGAACCTTCTACTTCTTTATAGCCGGTTCATAAGAAAAGTAATATGTTAACGATCTAATATGGGCGTAAAATACAAAATTTTAAATAGAAAACTAGTCGCATAAGTACCTATATTGTGGGTACCATCTAGCGAAACAACCTAAATACACTGAGCCTCTGTCACTCACATGTCCAATAACTAAACTCCTAGCTCCTTCACTTTAGCTTACTATGTTTCACCTTGTCATTGATTTAGGATAGATAGTATCACAATCCCACCCTATTCCGAGGATGTATGAGGTGACTAAGATCTTATCTATTACTAACCGCTGAGTTGGGCCTCCTGAAATGTCATGGAAGAAAATAAGCTAACTGTACCACGCTGACTAGACAGGTTGACATTTGTATCAAGATTTTCTTTTCAAAGGTAGGTTGTCAGTCTTTCGTCAGTGTTCAGTCAGTCAGTCTTACAAATCTCTCAGAAAAGAAATAAAATTATGCACAAAATTTGTCAGGTATGAGACATAGACTAATTTCTCTCGAAGGGATTGGAGCAAGGTTTTTTATATTTTCGCTGAGGCGGGGGAGGTAGGTGATTATGTGGGCCTCCCGGGACAGAACCTGTATATCGACTACCGACTAAAACCCCAGCGGTATACCCACACACGGCACGCTTGGGGCGCCACCTGTTCGCGCAAGCGCAGTCCACGTTGACGCCCCAAAGAGGTGCCCGCTACGCGAGCAAGCGACTATCTGGGAGGGCGTCCCGGTACACTGGGACGCCCTCAATCATCGAGGCTTTTGTCGGTAGCGGTGGGCGTACAGTCGCCTCCTCCTCTATGACCTCCGTCTGCGGCGCGGGTCAGCCAGACCGCTCCGCTGCCTCCTTCTGCGACATAACGTCCTCGCAGAAGGAGGCCATTGCTTCCCACCCCTTCTCGTTGTCGAGCATCCGTCCGATTAGGCTCGACAAAGACAGGTCTCCTCCGACCTGTGCCGGATTGGAGCAAGCCTGACCCAACAGTGGGTGACCAATAAATGATGCTACATAAAGCTATAAATCACAAACAATGGCCCCCACTTTCGAATAAGATGTACTAATGGCGAATTTAATTTGCACAGGTTATTAATTTGTCACACCGGTACACGAACAATTGATGCGACACGATTTAATTATGACATGATAATTGATTCCCGTTCATTCAATGTAAATAAACAGGTTCTTACAATGTTAAATTTGCTAGGGTTGTCAGTTATTATATCCTTATAACAAAAATCAAATTTATTCGGATACTAAACACTCAACTCCATGAACATGGAAGAGGCCCGACTCAGTTGTGGGTTATGGGCTGAAACGTACGAAAAAAATATATGAACACAATTCAACTCTGAACTGTAGAGATGTTAATTGGAACATATTATGATTCGTTTTATACAATACTAGCGACCCGCTCCGGCTTCGCACGGGTACAATCATGAACATCTAAATTTATTAGTGTTTCTCTACAATATTATACATGTATTATACATATAAACTTGCCTCTTGAATCACTCTATCTATTAAAAAAACCGCTTCACAATCGGTTGCGTAGTTTTAAAGATTTAAGCATACATAGGGATGGACAGACGACGGCGACTTTGTTTTATACTATGTAGTGATGCTGAAATCTTAGTTTATACCTACATTTATTATTAAAAAAGAACAGGAGTTGCAAACAGTAAACGGCTGGAACTATCACAACTATTTATTTTCCATTTAAAAGCAATTCAAACGACTACTACTACTAAACCCATAAATGTACCACTGCTCAGACGAGCCTCTTTCCATCACAGGGTACTGTGCCATGCTGTGGTACTGGCCAGACGGGTTGACACAGGGATTCGTATCAAGTTTTCTTTTTCATTCCGCCAGGTTTTCGGTCTTATCATTTCCTTTGTCCTTACAACACCCTCAGGATGGAATGTGGAGAGGGGATGACAAAATGTATTCTAAATCATCATCACAGTCATCACACGGAATTAAATTAAAACTATATAAATTCTATGTTCTGTGGAAATCCTTGGGGGAGGCCTATGTCCAGCAGTGGACGTCTTTCGGCTGAAATGATGATGATGATGATGAAATTCTATATTCTAATATCAAATCAGCCTGCAGACTCGGTGCAACAATATCTTTTCGATTTGAAATAGGTCAACTTATTTTCATTGGTTCGGAAGACTACCTTATTAGTAAGAGGAACTGGCAAGGAACAATGAGTTGCTTATTGTTAGTCGCTAAATCATTTCTCTACATTTATCATTCATCATCATCATCATTTCAGCCAAAAGACGTCCACTGCTGGACATAGGCCTCCCCCAAGGATCTCCACAAAGGCCGGTCCTGGGCCGCCCGCATCCACTGCTTTCCGGCGACCTTAACCAGGTCGTCGGTCCACCGTGGGGGAGGCCTACCAGCACTGCGCCTTCCGGAACGCGGTCGCCACTCGAGGACTTTTCTGCCCCATCGGGCGTCGGTCCTGCGAGCTATGTGCCCTGCCCACTGCCACTTAAGTTTGGCAATCCGGTGGGCTATGTCGGTGACCCTGGTTTTCCTGCGTATCTCCTCATTTCTGATTCGATCTCGCAGGGAAACTCCGAGCATAGCCCTCTCCATTGCCCTTTGGATGACTTTGAGCCTTCTGATGAAGCCCATAGTGAGCGACCACGTCTCTGTTCCATATGTCATCACTGGCAACACACACTGGTTGAAGACTTTTGTCTTCAGACACTGCGGTATTGTGGACGAGAAGATCTTACGCAGCTTCCCGAACGCTGCCCAGCCGAGTTGGATCCGACGATTGACCTCTTTCTCGAAGTTGGACTTACCTAACTGGACAGTGTGTCCCAGGTAAATGTAATGGTCAACAACTTCGAGGGTAGTACCTCCGATGTTAACAGGAGTGGCTTGAACATGGATGTTAGACATGATCTTCGTCTTCTCCATGTTCATCTTAAGGCCGACTCGTTCGGAGGCTCCACAGAGGCCATCGAGCATCGTAGTGAGGTCCTCCATGGTTTCAGCCATTACGACTATGTCGTCAGCGAATCGAAGGTGAGTGATGTGCTCGCCGTTCACGTTAATGCCCAGCCCTTTCCAGTCCAGAACCTTGAAAACATCTTCCAGTGCAGCGGAGAACAGTTTCGGAGAGATAACATCTCCCTGTCTAACACCTCGCTGCAGCTGGATCGGTTTCGAGGTCTGGTCCTGGAGTCGGACTGACATGGTGGCGTTTTCATACAAGCACTTCAACACTTCGATGTACCGATAGTCGACTTGGCACCTCTGGAGAGCCTGCAATACTGCCCACGTCTCGATCGAATCGAAGGCTTTCTCGTAGTCCACGAACGCCAGACAAAGGGGCAGGTTATACTCCTCGGTCTTCTGTATAACCTGCCGTAGCGTTAAAATATGGTCTACGGTGCTGAAGCCTTTTCGGAAACCGGCTTGTTCGGGAGGCTGGGAATCGTCGAGCCTGCATGCGAGACGATTCGTGATGACCCTCGAGAACAACTTGTAGACATGGCTCAAAAGTGAGATGGGTCTGTAGTTCTTCAATAAGGTGTTATCTCCCTTCTTGAAGAACAGCACCACCACACTTCTGTTCCATGCCTTTGGCGTTCGTCCTTCGAGTATGACGGAATTGAACAACTTCTGAAGGGCCCTAAGGATTGGTTCTCCACCCGCCTTCAAAAGTTCTGCGGTAATGCCGTCATCACCCGCCGCCTTGTTGTTCTTAAGTTGCTCGAGAGCCATCCCGATCTCACACAGGCTGACGTCCGGTAGGTCTTCTGTGTAGTGCCGGGTTAACCTAGCTCGTGGGTCGTTTGCTAGATTTATGACGGGTTCGTGTGTAGACGTGTACAGTTGTCCATAGAAACTCTCGACCTCACCCAAAATCTCGGACTTTGACGTGACGATCCTGCCGTCATCAGTCTTCAGCCTGACGAGCTGGCTTTGCTCAATAGAAAACCTTGGAGCCCCTGTTGCGTTCAATAGCCTCTTCAACACGAATCGTGTTGAATTGGCGTATATCACGCTTCAGGGACTTTGATATCTGTCTATTGAGCGTCCGAAGCTGCGTCGCATCATCTGAAGACTTCAGGACCATTTTCCGTCGCTCGTCCATGAGATTTAGGGTGAGGTCCGAGAGCTTTTTGGCCGTTTTCTGGCGTTGGGTCTTACAGAACTTCGACCCAACTTTGCGGACAGTCTCCACGAACCCGTCATTATTATCGTCCACGTCAACGCCTAGGCTAATAAAGCAGTTCTGCAGTTCGAGCTGGAAGCTTTCCGGGTTTTGAATCTGAACAGGCACGGGACGCAGCGTAGACCTCACCATGCGCGACCTTTCAGGCTTGACGTCGATATTCAATGTGCCTCTTACTAAGCGGTGATCGCTTCCGGTTTTAACCATATTGATCACGGAGACATCATTGAATATGTGCTTTTCCGTCGACATGATGAAGTCTATCTCGTTTTTTGTGGTGCCATCCGGACTCAACCAGGTCCATTTCCTCTGTTCTGGTTTTTTGTAGAAGGAATTCATCATATAGAGTCCCTCCTTCTCCAGAAAACCAGCCAAAGTCTGGCCCCGTTGGTTCCGGTGTCCAAAGCCAAATTGCCCCACTTGCAGCTCATCTCCGCTCCGCTTGCCCAGTTTCGCGTTAAAATCCCCCATGACAACGGTGTAGTGCGTTCTAGAGCCATGTATGGCCGAGGAAATGTCCTCATACATTATCTCCACCGCTTCGTCGGGGTGTGCCGAGGTCGGTGCGTATACCTGTATGACCTTCAGCGAATAACGCTTGGTTATTCTGAGTATAAGGTACGCCACCCTGGTCGACACACTCTCGATTTTAACAACGTTGTTCACAAGGGACTTGTGGACGATAAACCCAACACCACCTTGGGACTGTTGGTCGCCCTCCCGGAAGTAGAGCAAGTTGCCGGATTTGAGGGTTATCGTGTCCTCCCCCTCTCTTCGGACTTCAGACAACCCCACTACATCCCATCGCAGCTTGCTCAACTCTTCCTCGAGTTCTATGATCTTCTCGTCAGTCCGCAGTGTCCGTGTGTTGTATGTTGCCAGGTGCAGCCGTCGTTTTTTGTGGTAGCCGGATCTCTGCCGGAGATTGTTCGCACCCCCTGCCCCACCGTTACCTTGGCTGCTACCGTGGCCGAAGGAATAGCAGGGCTGCCGGGGACTGGGGGCCGTTTTTAAATTTGTGACAATCATAGGGGGGGTTTGCCATAATCGCCACGCTTGGCAGGCGGGTTGGCGATCGCAGTATCGGATGGCCGATTCTTGACAGAACGTCGCTGCTGCCCAACGTCTGTTGTCCCTTAGTCGCCTTCTACGACACCCACGGGAAGATATGGGGTGGTAGTATTCTTACTCCGCTACCACACGGAAATTCTACATTTAATTGGCCTCTAATTACGTAGAGAGTTATTATTCTGCTGTATCATGGTGACCACACGAGTTGGTACAAGGTCTCGTATTAAGGTGAATGTGCCAGGGTAGCCCGCGAAATTCAAATTTTCTTACGTTTTTGATGATTATAATTCTATAACTGCATACGTTTTACAGCCGCGAATAACATTTTAATCAACATACAACCTAGCACTCACCTGCAAATTGCAAAAAACGTAAGAAAATTTGAATTTCGCGGGCTACCCTGGAACATTCACCTTAAGGTCCATTTATATCTACTGACATTGAGCGTGTCATACCCGTTCCGGGGCAGACACCGACAAACATCGTTTATATACATCTGAGCATACCAGACACGTGCCGGGGCAGACACCGACAGGCATCAACTGACACACACGAACAAAAGATCGCCACGTAATTCCAAAAGGTGGAGACAAAAGACGTCTGCACGGTTCCGATGCTCTGTTCACACTGCCTGGCAGGTAGTCACAGACATGAACCGAACAGACAAAATATTCTTTCTGCGAATACTGGCCGCGCACGGCCCGTGTCTGTTGGTGTCTGCGCTGTCGTGTAACGATAGAAATAAATACGTTGATAGACACTGTATAAAAGCATATTATTTTGTCTGCCACGGCACGTGTCTGACACGGTCAATGTCTGTAGATATAAACGGACCTTAAAGATTTCCTACTCTTGCGGCTGACTTTTCGGGGCTGTCGTACATTTTGTCGCTAATTAGTAAAGGCACTTGGCAGATGATTAGGTGTCCAGATACCAGGTGGTAGCCCTGGTAAATATCAATAATGAATATAATGGTACTTGCCGATCATTTGTAATCTTATAGTTGGAAATAATTCAATTGCAACGAGCCATTTTGATTACTCAACAAATTTCACCACAATTTATCTTTCTCTACATTGTCATTATATTATCTATTCGTATCGTGACGAAATAAGAATACCGAGTGTCGCCACCCCATTCCATCCTGAGTGTGTCGTAATAGCGATTTTTGTGCCTGTGCAAATTCTATGAACAGTTTAGTATAGTGTTGTAATAAAATATGTTATATCTAAAAGAGAAATTGACGTTTATTAACACCGAACTAAAATACTTGTATAATGGGAATCGCAACGTTGGTTTTCAAGATATGAAAGTATCAAATGAGAGTTCTTTTCCTAGGAAATTAATTGGACTAAACAAGTATTCGATCAGGAACAAACCAAATACCTTTCGAGATTATTATTCTGCAAGCAACTTAAATTTTCCTGAAAAGTTTCTCTTATCATCTAATTTTGTATTTAGTTATATTTAATTTTTTATAAGTATTTCAATTTTTAAGTTTTAGATTTAGTTTGTTCCTAGTCTTTAGTATTTTAATGTTATTCATTTTTGTTTTTCTGTTTGTATAATAAATATTTTGTATTTTAAAAGCAACACATATATTACTCAGCCGTGTACGCTAGCACTAGCAATCTAATTACCCTCCATGTAACTGGAGGAGGCCCGACTCAGTAGTGGGTAATAAGTAAAAGTTTTGTAAAACTTATGTAAAAAGTTTTGAGCTGATAAGTAACTAAGTATGTAAAAGTAACTGAAAAAATATTCATTCAGTCTTATGCAGTAATTTTTTTACCGCTTTAGCAATTGAAGTAGCAATATCTATTTGCAAAAAGTAAGTCACATCATTTAAATTCAACACAGTCGAAGTCGTGAGTAACAGCTAGTAGCGTATATCTTTCAAATAAGTCTACAATAACTTTGGTAATAAAGAAAATTTGGTGACGAACATCGCGATGTTAAATTGGTAACGAATTGTTTGTGACATTTGATGAAACCAAAATTAACTTTGCTGTTTGTCAATTTAAGTTTGGATCCATTGAATATTCATGCTGTTTTTAAATTACATGTCGTGATTCACATATTTGTATACTGCTCGCGCGACACAGGTTATAGGTGTATATAGTGAGAGGGTTTAACACAATTTAAACTCTCATAATTTTTGTTCGATAATTATTTAAATAAATAAATAAATATCCACACAACGCCATCTCGTCCCAAGCTAAGCAACTTAATGCTTGTGTTATTCTAACGAGATGGATGATAAACTACTTGTATACTTTTTTTTTTGTAAATACATACATATTATAGATAGAAATGACACCCAGACTCCGAGCCAGTGCCTCTGGTTTAGACAAAGACACTTGCCCGACCCCGGAATCGAACCCGGGACTCGTTGATCCAAAGGCGGCACATCTAACTAAATTGAAAATCCGAAAATGAGAAGTGTGTTGCCAGCTTTTTTGTGTTCTGAACGAGATTTCTTTTTCAGTTTTACAATAACTTGTGTAAAAACAAAACAAGATCGTTCAACACATAAACTACACAATTACTACTACTACTCACCCCATAAATGACCCACGGCTGAGTCGGGGCTCCTCTTATCACAGGGAGGGTCATTATCCTACTGTGCCACACTGGGCAGACGGGTTGGCACAGGGTTTCGTATCAAGTTTTTCTTCTATTGCGGGTAGTCTTTCAGCCTTGCCGTTTCCTTTTGTCGGCTCTTACGACATATATATATAATAAGATATATAATATAGATATATAATAAGATATATAATAAGTAATAAGATAAATATACATAAGATTTCACGTAATATTTACATTACTTCGTCGATTTATTTTGTATATTTTAAACTCAATCTATGTACATATTAATAATGTATTGTAAGATATTAAAAGGCACTTGTATGATTTTACCCTTTAGCTAATATCTATTATTTTATAAATAAAAATGAATGACGCCGAGTGAGAAGATAGGAGAGCTGAAAACTATGAAAAGAAATAACGTACGAGGCTGGAAATGATATTCAAGTACGAGTATGTGACTTATGTCAAAATTTATAACCGAATAGTGTTTCGATGTAACATAAAAGTTAGTAGCTGTTACTAAAACGAATACGTCACCACGTTGTAGCTTTGCCCGTTTGACAGACGTTCTCAGTTACAAAAATAAAACATACTACAAGGCACACAACATAAAGTTTATTTTCGATACCTTAGCTAACAGGAGAGACAATGTGATCGGGTGTCGAGGCCTTGTAAAAGACGTAGACCAACTATAATATATTTGCATAATACTAATATGAAGGACTTTTATACCAGGTTTCACAGTTTTTACGGGTAAACCACATTCCATTTTTTTTAAACGCTTGAGAAATTATTTTCTCTTATATCAGCAACCATTTAAAAAACACCTAAAGCTCTTTGTAAGAAAAAAGTTAATTTCGCTATATTATCGAAAATGTAATACTAAATATAGACAAAATTTTGGTGAATTTTGGTGACAGAAGATGCTATGTCATCATGGCTAGACTCCTTGAGCTATCCGCTAAACGAGGCGGCTCAAGGCCCCGGGTCGAAGAGCATTTTCCCCATTGCGGAGTGAAACCAGTGGCCCTGATCGGGCAGTCAAAATTCACCGTTAGATTTTAGTAAGTAGGTCAGGGCACTAATTTCCATATTTGTAAATTGAATATTCATGCTAGAATTTAATCATTTGGTAATGAAATTCGAGCCGCTAGGTGATTTACCAATTTCAGATAATATAGTTTTACGTAAAAGGATAAAATTGGCTAACAGATAGTGCGATGCGAGAAGAATGAAAGCGAGAAGTGGTATGAAAGGATTATAGTTTAACATAATATGCTCTACTAGTGGTAGAGGAAAAACAGAGTGTGTGGAACGCAATTGATCTGCATTTTAGGCCGATAAAGTAACTCTGTCTTTGGTGGATGTTGGGTGCGTGTACATCTTAGTACATCTGACCTCTTCCGTGCTTCATGTACAGTACATGTTATGTAGGTCTCGTCTGTTATTCTTAAATCTATGGCAATCGATACACATAGTCAGTAGGAAGAAAACTTACTACCAAGCGATACGTGAAAATATAGCCACAATGAGAATTAAAAAAAAAAAAACATTAAAATTACTTCAAAAAATATAGATAAAAGATAGTTATTGAGCGAAAAACAAACAACCATTTTGAAGTAGGTGCTAAGGCATACCTATATTCAAATAACGTTGGTATCAATTTTAACTTGGTACCGACTTAGAAATTATCGAATCCGGGTCGGTTTAAAAAGCAATTTAATAGAAGATACTTTAAGGTTAGAGAAGTATCAATATGAAAAAACTAAATTAAAAATTTCAATAAACTCCCGACACAATGACTTAAGGACCCTCTAAAAAGTAAAAAATAAAAAAAATACATCGCGTTGGGGGACCGCTCCTACTTATTTATTACCTGACCCCTGGTCCCCCAACGCGATGTATTTTATTTATTTTTTACTTTTTAAAGGCTCCTTAGGTCATTGTGTCGGGGGTTTATTTAGATTTTTAATTTAGTTTTTATTTTCTGCTTTTTAAAGGTTATGATGTAGATCCCCACCACATATATTTCCAGATATTGGGTACCCCCCCCCCTTTGCATGTGATACCCTTTCATTTGAGACCCCACTCGATTATATTTGCAGACATTCGGTTATTCTTCCCCACTTTAACCCCTATAACTTTTAAACGAGTAAACCGATTTTCATCAAACATGTCTAAGAACACTCGCCCGTAACTCACCTGTCATACAAAAAAACTGTATTGAAATCGCTTCATCCGTTCGCGAGCTACGGTGCCACAGACAGACAGACAGACACGTCAAACTTATAACACCCCTCTTTTTGCGTCGGAGGTTAAAAATATGCTAAATCTTTCATAAATCCATATGAGACATACTTTCCAAAAAATACTGAAGGACTCGCCTTCGTCCATAAACCATTTTGAATATCCTCGACTGGCCACTCAGTTTCTTAATTATAAAGGCTTCAACGACATTGCCACATTGATATGCAGATTAAAGTTCGAGTAATGAACTTATAGCCTGATAATGAATATAAGTTCTCTAAAAGGTTATTACGTTTTAAATTTCGATTGTTCGCCCACTCACGTCCATTTCAATTTATCTCAAAGTCACACACATAAGCCTTGATTAAATAGTGGGTTGACTAAAATACTTATTACCTAAAGCGGAACGATTAAAGAAATATTAAATAAAATATTTATCATTAAAAGTATAATATATCACAAAGCTCTGTTTTGGCCAAAGCTGTCTGGAATTAGGTAGGTTTTTGTCCTTGTCATTTCTTTTTGTCGCTCTTCTGACACCCTTAGGAAGGAATGGGGTGGTGACACTATGTATTTTAAATCACACAACCAGCCGCAATTCGTGAATTCGCTCGCGTTTACTAATATAAAAGTCATATAAACGTTAAAACGCTATCGTTTTGTTTTATTAATTAAATTGTGTATGTACACTTAAGTTTATCAAATTAAGTATTTTGTGGTAGTAAATTATTTATTCCAATAAATTTACTTAATAAACTAATTAATACAAATATTATATTAAAAAAGTTTTATGTAAGTAATTTACTTGTTATACGTGTTTTATTTGTGTTTGGTGTACAATAAAGTTATTTACTTCAGTACTTACAGAACTCAAGCAAGATTGTACAATTAATGCGTAGTTTGTATGGTTTTCTCTTGCCTGGGACAACAATAAACATTATTGCTTATAATAAAATGTTTAGCATTGTGATTGCGACACTAGACAGGACATATTTCACTAAATCACCTTCTGCGACGAATTTAGAATACATTGTGTCACCACCCCATTTCATCCTGAGGGAGTCGTAAGAGTCGACAATAGGAAAGGCCGAAAACCTAGCCGCAAGAGAAGGAAAACTTGATGCTAAACCATGTGCAAATAAGATATTGACACTCATCATCATTTCAGCCGTAAGACGTCCACTGCTGGACAAAGGCTTCCTCCAAGGATTTCCACAAAGGCCGGTCCCGTTTTCCAGCGACCTTAACAAGGTCACCGGTCCACCGTGTGGGACGCCTATCAGCACTGCGCTTTCCGGAACGCGATCGCCACTCGATGACTTTTCTACCCCATCGGGCATCGGTCCTGCGCGCTATGTGCTCTCCCACTGCCACTTAAGTTAATAATATGGACACTAAATCTAGCTAATTGCATGTGCATGATGAATGTTTAATAACATTAATATTTTACTCGGGTTTGAAATCCCGTGAATGTTAGTTAGCCTTTCCGTACTTTATTAAAAAAAAACATAACTACTATGTTTTTAGAATAGGTACGTATTTGCAACATAGCTGATACTGTGATTTATCTGAGAACACGCACGTTTTATTTCACATATTGCATAAATTCTGCGAGTATAATTTTGAGACTATCATTATTTATTTAAGTTAAATGTTGTTTTTGTTAATTTTTGTTACTTAGGTAATAAATAGAGAACTCTATATTTACATTAATAGACTTTGAACGAAGTTTTGATAACATTTAGTTGCCTAAATATTCCTTTTCCATGCCGACGAGCTTTTTCTCCTTATCCTATTATGTATTTTAATTATCTTAATCCTTATCGATTCCAGGCCGTTCTGGGACTGGCCATGTTATGTGGGACTACGGGGCGCGTAGAGATTGTAAATGGCAAATGACCTACCCACTAAAACCGACAACGATCTTCGAATGCCCGAACCTGGGTCACGGAATTCTCTCCTAATGGGGCCCGCTCCGCGACCGACTGGACGCCCTACGCCAAAGTAAATTAAAACCGCGGTTAAATTTTTACATAGAAACGCGGTTCAAAATGTTGTTTCTTTATTATTTAGTTTAGTTTATATAGGCTCCAATGCGTGCAACAATATGATCGTTCTCTATATTCTGAATTAAAGTCGAAAGCATTTCTGATATCTGATAGTAAAACGTATCATGTTACTGCCGTTAACAAACAAGACATACTTGGCTTAACATTGGCGTAACAAACAATAATCTGATTTATATGAACAGACAACACGTTGGTAATCTAATACCTATTGGGTATTGTTATGACAATTGCGGTCCAAATAATAAGATAAATATTTTTCAAGTTATTTAATATGTATACAATTGACAATGCTTATAAATTTAGAGAATGTCATATACATATTGTACACTGTATGTGTGAGCAATGACGCAATGGAGACATATTTATTCGCGGATTTGTATTTGATTGGCCCTGTCAAGGCCTATTCGTCATTCATTGCGTAAACGTGTAGCGTGTTTTTCTCGTCTGGAGAACTTGCTCTCATTATGCTGTTTAGTGGTTTTTATAAACATGACCAACGAAAAAAAAAGCAACTACAGTGTTTCTTACCGGCTCTTCTCTGTAGAGCAGCATTCCAAACTGGTGGTATATTCAGCATGAATGTGGGTGGACGAAATGGTTTTGGGGGATCAAAAGTGATGGATGGATTATAAGAATGCGGAATTGTGTATGAAAGGTGTGAATGTAGATATGACGACTGATAGGTGTGTATGGAGACTACCACCTAGCGTGGGACAGGGGCCGTAAGATGAAAATGGTAATTTTAAATATAACGATCAATACGATTTTTGTATAAATATAAATTTTTGTATGAAAAAAATAATTATATAAAGCCTACGTAAATACAGTTTGAATAGTAAATTAAATTAACATATTTCAAAAATTTCATTTAATTTCATTTATTTGTGTGGTGACGGATTAGGAATAGACGGAGGCACCACCCTATTCCATCCTCAGGGCGTTGAAAGAGTTGAAAAGAGGAAATGATAAGGCCGAGAACCTAGTTGTAAGAGACGGAAAACTTAATACAAAACCGGCGGCGGGTGAACTCTAAATTTCTTTAAATGTCTTTTTTGCATCCAGGCCTGACAAAGAGCGGTAAAAGGTATTGTGGCGGATTGTGGCTCTGTGGATTCAACTGTCCTCAGAGTTTCCTCATCATTCATCATCATCATTTCAGCCAATAGACATATACTGATGGACATAGGCCTCCCCCAAGGATCTCCACAAAGGCCGGTCCTGGGCCGCCCGCATCCATAGTTTTCCGGTGACCTTAACCAGGTCGTCGGTTTGGGAGATCTACCAGCACTGCGCCTTCCGGAACGCGGTCGCCACTCGAGCACTTTTCTGCCCCATCTGGAGCCTGCGAGCAATGTGCCCGCCCACTGCCACTTACGTTTGGCAATCCTGTGGGCTATGTCGGTAACCCTGGTTTGCACGTATACGCATAACGTGACTCCAACTCTCTTCGCTAGCAGTGAGAGCGGAGGAGTGGCCAGGCGTATAAGTCAGGGCTGCCACCACTAAACTGATCCTATACTGAGAGTGAGTGCATTGTCCCCCAAGTGCCTCTCTTTGGGATTGGACAGCGTCCAGAACTCCTGATCAAAGCGCGGGGCCCGACAATGATTCCCCATTGTGGGGCAAAAAACGCGGCCGTGGCTTTGGACATGCGAGGGACGCCGTTGGTTAATGAGGAGAAGTTGGGTGCTAATTCTGATCTTTCCGTACCCGCCGCGATGCTGAGTCTCTACCCACTCGTGGCTAAGTAACCCCACTAACCCTCAACGGCCATGAGCATTTCAAACGTAACAAAATGTCCAAATGTTTCTGATTCTGAAGTCTTAAAATTTTATGACTATGATTAAGTATGGTTAGATGTTTTTGTAATGCATCATGTTTTTCTGATTCATGTTTTAGTAAAAATATCTTACCAAATTATAGCAAACCGTCATGCCAATTAGAATCTGGAAAACCAAACTATTGTTTTATTTGTTATTTTGTTTTTTTTTCTGTACTTTGCATGATAGCTTCAGCTCGTGGATTCACGCGCATATATTTAAACATGTTGCCAATACCAAAAGTCTAAACATCACTCGCAGCGATTGTCTGACTGCGATTCCAAAACTTTGCCACTAGTACTAGTTCTCATCCCATAACTAACGTGACCATACGTCTCTTTGGGCGGGATTGTCTCGCTTTCAGGCTGTCCGCTGTCCCCAACGAGACAAAAATGTCCCGCTTTTACGGATAAACCTTTATACCATTTGCACTTAAATATGACATCTTACACCGACGTATCATATATACATTTATATTTATTATATACAAAATGCCGTAAGTATGTAAAATTCCGTACCTATGTATTTATTTATATACAAAATTCCGTAAGTATGTAAAATTCCGTACCTATGTATTTATTTATATACAAAATTCCGTAAGCGTCCCACTCAAACACGAAAAAAAAATGGTCAAGTTACACATAGCTGAACCATTTTTGAGTCGGTCCTCCTCCACATGGTGATTAATTAGGCTACATTGCCTTGCTACCCAGACGGGCTGGTTTCGTATCAAGTTTCGGCTCCTGTAGCTAGGTTATCGACCTTGTCATTCCGTTTTGCTGCATTTTACGGCATTCTCAGAGTGAAAGGTAATATATAATGAAATTGGTGAAAGTGGAATGTTCATGTGGTGGCAGATTAATAATAGTATCTATACTAATATATAAAGCTGCAGAGTTTGTTTGTTTGTTTGAACGCGCTAATCTCAGGAACTACTGATCTGATTTCAAAAAATCTTTCAGTGTTAGATAGTCCATTTGTAGAGGAAGGTTATAGGCTATATTATATTTTCAAAAGAATTAGCGATCCGTAGGAAAATTGCGATTTTGTAAACCAAGGTGTAAAATCGAAAACCTATTTATGCGTGCGCTGCAAAAACTATTGACAATAGAACAAAATTATGTACTACGGGTTTGTAGGTCTTATAAAGATCTACAAAAAAGTCCGCGAGAGCACATATCTAACTATCATAGTTTAGTCACATTAACCGATTTTATGTTCATAAAAATATGCACGGGTTCGAAGCCCACGCGGGCGAAGCCGCGCGCAATAGCTAGTGTATTATAAATCTGCCACCATATGAACATTCCACGACTCTAGTGGAAATACCGAAAATCGTTTAGTAAGATTAATTGTCCGTTTTTTCACGCTACTGATATCGTCTAACGATTGCCATAGTTGGTCGAATGTTTTTTGTGTGTATTCAGGATACATCATACGCTGTAAATTAACAAAATTAACAACTTACATTTAACAAAATTATGCGAGTTTTCAAGTCACGAACTTCCCTGGATTTGATGAAATGTCACTACGTGTCACTAATGTTTTGGTGTTTGTTGGTTGAGCAAACAAATAAAATACTGTTTCTTTACTAGAATCATTCTCATTCATTCATAACCCTGACTGTATTTTGTTTTTTTTTTAGGTGTTATTATAAAACTGAACGTCCGTGTTGTGACGGATTTAGTATTTATTTATTTTAATAAGGATCTCCAACAAAAGATATACACAATACATGATTCATTGTTATATGGAAACATCAGGTATCAAATAGTGTACTCCTTCATTTATAGGAGACCACAGCATGCACAATAATTTTAACTTTAAAAACTAAGCCAAAAGTTATATCATTATTAATAAGTAAAATTGGGATAATAAAAAAAAATATAACATTTAGATATAGGTACATAAATTAAATTACGTTAAATCTGATATACACTTTTTATATTTGGACAGAGACTCACAGATGTCCAAGTTCGTAGTTTTTGCTAACATATTATATTGCCTACAAAGTCTTGTTACAGCGGCGTAATGACATAATATCACCCCCGTTCTATCCTGAAGGTGTGGTAAGTGCTGACAAAAGCAAATGATTAGGATGATAACCTAGCCAAAAGCGAAGGAAAACTTGAGACGCCAACCCGTGTGGCCAACCCGTATGGCCAGCGTGGCACAGTAGGCTAATTACCCTCCATGTTACTGGAGGAGGCCCGCCTCAACAGACAGTCATCTATGGGCTGAGTATCATAAAACTAAAAGGTTGGATAACGTAACGTTAGAGTATGACGTAAGATCCTTGATTGCACGCTACATCTTTCTATACAGTTAAGATTAAACGAATCCACTTTAACTTTAAAAAATGGATGATAAAAACATTCAGAAGTTCTAGTTTCTAGGGTTCACCCTTCTGGCGGTCAGGGACTTCAAAAATATTGCTATTACACAACTCTTTGGTAAGAGGCCATTTAGCATCTAACGCTGTCGATTGGGCTGCGCACGACGTCAACGCCCTGGAGCGAATTCAAAAGTATTAAGTATTTTACCCGCTCATGTATTCAACTCTTTTAATTTTGTGGTTGGTTGGCTATACAGCATTGTCTGTCAGGATATGCCTTGGTTTTCTCAATTTTCAAAGTATTAAGGGGCGTACGTCACCTTCATCATCACTATTTCATCCCACATATTACTCACTACTGAGTGGAGCCTCCTCCAAATTCATGGAGGGAAATCAGCTTACTTTTCCTTGCGTTCCTTTAGTCGCCTCTTACGACACCCTCGGGAAGGTGTGGTTTAGTAATATTGCGTATTCTAATAATATATAGTAACTAGCTGACCGGGCAGACGTTGTCCTGCATGATATTTGTTTACCGACTGCAGCGCCATCTGTCGGGCTGATTTGTGAATCTAAACCATCCTCGGTGCCACCCAAACGCATACCAAAAATTTCATTCAAATCGGTTCAGCCGTTTAGGAGGAGTTCAGTCACATACACACGCACACAAGAAATATATATATTAAGATACTGCATACAGCATGATTGAATAGTTCTATAACAGGTGCGGATATGCGTTCCAGACAGGATGGTGTGTTGTCTGCAGTGGCTGCCACCGTGGTAACTGCCTCGACCCGCGCACGCCAGGAGGCAGGTCTAGGGGTTGGATGTACTGCCTTTGGAACACAGGTACCCGTTTCGATTCTTCAAGTGTCTTTGTGTAAACCAGAGGCTCTTGCTCCGAGTCTGGATGTCGTTTTGCATTCGTGAATTTAATGATTGAAAAGTTTTTAGTTTAAAAACAAAACTGTATTTCGGCACTGGCTGGCATATTTTGTTGTACTCTGGGTGATGCCATGTTTATAATTTATTGCTTATAGATTAAATGGAATTCACATGGGTTGCCATGTCTTCAAGTTATTCCTCATACATTAATGGATTTATTTAATGGACTAATATATTTCGTACCTACCTGTAATGATGGCTCTAGAATGAAATAATTAAATAAACTTAACACGTTTAGTTATACTATGAGCAATGCGCTATTTGTTACTGCGCATAGCACAGGGAGTTTGGCATAGGTAGGCCTGTTTGTACCAAATAAATTATGCATTCATTCATTCAAAGTGTGTATATTGGTTTCGCCATTATTACACATTGATATTAAGTAGACACTTTGTAATAGTACGAGATCTGGTTGCAGGATTATTGCGCTCATCGGATATTTGCTAAAAACCAAATTTTTAAAATTTCCAAATATTTCAAGAAAAAGGCTTGTTTATTTTATTTTTATACTAGCGGCCCGCATCGGGGTCGCTCGGGTGTAATTTGCGTAGTTTTAAAGATTAAAGCATACATAGGGACGAATTTTTTTCTCAAAAATCAATTAAAAATATTTTATTTAAAAATACTGCCGGCCAATTTTTGATACGCATCCAGGTATATTCTCCTAATTATAAATATATGTCGCAGATACCCTCATGAGATCATGGATGGGTGGCCGAGATGTGAAGCATCCGGTCTTAATCATAATCTGACATAGTTTAAGATGGATGAGGGCACTGACTTGGGTACTTGAACGAAAGATAATTTAAATCAAAGTAACTTTATTTTTCTTTTACTAACGACTTCCTACATTATGGAAACAAACACGTGCGTCGACACCGAGCGTAATGCAAGACCGTCCGACGTAGACAGCGCACCACAATAAAGACAGTACTGATTGTCTGAGGCAGTGGTCCGTACCCCGAGACGTCTCAGATATTAATGCTTGCCGATTCAACAGCGCAGCTCCTTATAAAGACTATCGCTGTCAATGGTGCATCCGGTTCACGTTCTACTAGCGCCATCTAGTCGCCGTCTCGCTACATCCGCTCTATCGACGATCGTGTCCAAGCGGAAGATACTGCGCCGCTTGCGTTTCCGGTAAAAATTTATTGGTTCACTAAAATAATCCTTAGATGGCGCTGTCTGTCACGCCATAACTTCAACAATCCACGACACTGCCATCCCTGACTAGCACCCGTCCTCGGGTGTAGTACCTGTGGAAAAAATATACTCGGAGAGTAAACAAGCTCGGCTATCCTGCCAAAGGTAACAGTTTCTCACTGGTACTTGATTTCTCCTAAATCAAGGGACAATAATAAATTTCTATGACTTTAAATTATTAAGTTTACATATACAGTGCTTTCTGCACAATATTATTGAATGGAAAAGATCCGACCAACAAGGTAATTCTATGAATTCTTTTATTTTTTTAACAATTCAAGCAATGTATACTCAACTCATGATTTTTTCACCATCACTGTGCACCAACACAGACTGGCATCGCACCAACGATTCCTTGCAGACCCACCGCCAAATGTTCCTCATGTGGTGCAGTCTAAAACTTCAAGTATGAGTATAAAAGCCATTCTTAATCAAATGTGGTGTCACTACCACTTTCACCAACTATGACATCTAATTCTCGAGGAACTTGGTGATCGGGGTCTTTAACACGATCATGGGGGCATTTTTACGTTCGCTTCGAGTAAAGCTCTTTCTCTTTGATCAAATCGAATTTTATCATAATTTGCATTTTATCAATGTTCTGAGTCACTTTGCTCTCTAATCGTAAATCACTAATTACCAAATTTGTAGGTTACTTTTCACTCTACTATAATCGATACCTGTCAAACTGACAATGTTATTTACCCGCTTTCCACTAGGCTTTGACGCAACACAATCTTTGATGAGAGAGCATTCGGCACCCAAATCATAATAAAATGGATACGACTCACAAGTGTTCATCAGTGTACCCCGCTGATTGTTGACATAGCAAACTCCACACGCCTCTCGTTACTCGTCGCCGCTGCAGGCGTTGCTCCAGAACTGCAGCGCCTCCTGCCGCGCCACCTCCTCTGCTGTTGCCACGTGGACACTTCGTAGCCAACAGTCCGGCGTTGCCGCGTCTGAAACAGATTATATCCGACCGCGGCCTCGGTCCCGCAGAGCTTGACGCTGAAGTGGCAGCACTGACTGTGTTCGGGACCTAACTAAAGGTCTATAAATAAATAAGTCAAGTGGACTGTAAACACTTATAATGTGGTTCAAAGAGAACAGTACAATATTGAAAGACTATGTACAACAAGTGTGCGCGCGCGTCGTCGGCCGTGGTCGGTGATGGAGTGGTGGAGAGGTCGCGGGCAGCTGGCCCCCCGCCTTGGTGACGCGACGCCCTCCGCGCGTCTCTCGGTGCGCGGACTATGGTTCACGCCTTGTCTGCGTGAACATCCTGCCCGGGTTGAAGCATTCAATCTAAAGGAAGTGGACAAATATTATTAAAGGAGCGAAGAACTGTCCCCTTCTTTGTCTTCAGCTCGGCCACACGCGTTATTCCGTCGTTTCCTGGGAAGACCTTTGTGACACGTCCCAGTGGCCACAGCAGTGGCGGTTGTCCTCTCTCCTTGATGAGAACTAACGTTCCTTCTGCCAGTTGTCCTGTCGATGACGTCCACTTAGTCCTTTGCTGGAGCAGAGAGATATATTCTAAGTGGAAGCGTTTCCAAAAATGCTGCTTTATATGCTCCACTCTGTGATAGCGCTCCAAGCGGCCAATGTTTATGTCAGACACCTGTGGATGCGGAACAGCCATAAGTGATCGTCCAATCAAAAAATGTGAAGGAGTAAGGGCAGTAAAATCTAGAGGATCAGAGGAAAGTGGTGTGAGAGGACGTGAGTTAAGAACAGCTTCTATTTGAGTCAAACAAGTGACCATTTCCTCGTACGTGAAATGTGTTAGCTGTAATAGTCTTTTCATGTGATGTTTAGTAGAGCGAACGGCGGCTTCAGCAACGCCGTTAAAATGTGGAGAGTAAGGAGGGGCAAAGGTAAATTCAATGCCCCTTTGTGCAACTTCATACGAAATATTTGAGTCTTGTAAGAATTGTTGCAGTTCATTACAAGTGCCTATAAAATTAGTGCCATTATCCGACAAGATGCTCTTGGGTTTGCCTCGACGAGCAACGAAACGGTTCAAAGCAGCCATATAGCCCTCCTTAGTAAGGTCTGTAACGAGCTCGATATGGACAGCTTTAACAGCAAGACAGACAAAGATGCACAGATACGCCTTTATGAGCTTACACCCTCGCCCCCTTCGATCCGCTATCAATATTGGCCCGGCATAATCGACACTGCAATTTAAATATGGGAACTCTAAGTGAGTTCTATTAACAGGCAATTGTCCCATGACAGGTTGAACATTTTGACACTTGTATTTAAAACATTTAATACAGTGTTTCACAGTAGATTTGGACAGATTTCTGCCACCAAGAGGCCAATACATTTGTCGTATGTTTGCTATCAATAACTGAGGGCCAGCGTGTAATAAATCATTATGATATTTATGGAAAATTAATTTAGTGACATGATGTTTAGAACATAGTAAAATTGGATGCTTGATATTGTAATCGTAAGGCGAATTGTCAAGTCTCCCGCCTACACGAATGAGACCATCTTTATCAACAAAGGGACTCAAAGATATCAGTCTATTTTTACGAGGCAAAGTCTTACTAGCTTTAAGAATACCATATTCCTTGGAAAACATTTCCATTTGAGCTTGCCGTAAAATGAAATTCAAAGAGTCTTGTAGTTCTTGACTTGAAAGTGCATTTTGTAATTTAGTTTTATTTTTCAAATTATGACCAAATCTAAATATGTAGGCTACCACTCTCTGCAAATGACTTATACTTGAATGTTTATGAAGTAATGTATGAATGAATGATGCATCTGTGTGTGTGGAATGTAGGTGATGTTGTGAATCTGTGAGAAACGAGTGATCTGTGAAGTTAGATGTGATGACTTCTGGTAAATCCTGTTTCACACTTTTGTTGGGCATAGCTGGCCAGTCTATTTCGTCATTTAACAAGAACTGTGGGCCTGACCACCATAAAGAACACTCGCTGATAAGGTCAGCCTTCAGCCCACGAGAAACAAGATCTGCCGGATTGACCTTAGACGGCACGTAACTCCACTTATAATTTGCAGTATTCTCTTGTATCTCATTGACGCGATTGCGCACGAAAGGTTTTAATAGACTCGGTGAAATAGCTAGCCAACTCAACACTATGGTTGAATCGCACCAAAACCGGCATCTAGTTACAGGCAAAGTAATAGAACTCTGCACCTTAGCACACAGCCTTGCGCCTAGCAACGCCCCACAAAGCTCGAGACGTGGAATGGTCGTGGGCTTTATTGGTGCCACACGGTTCTTCGATGCAAGGAGTTGTACCTTGACTGAACCTTCCCTGTTCGCCGACCGGAGATACACACAACAACCGAAAGCTCTCTCCGAAGCGTCTGTAAATACATGAATTTCATGCGATATAGCATCGTCACATACAACCCATCTTGGAATTCGTAGCTTATTTAAACATGGAAGAGTGTTAACAAAGTTGTGCCAAAAATTGCATATAGACTCTGGCACTTGCTCATCCCAGTCACACTTAGCCAACCACAATTTCTGCATGACGATTTTCGCCTCGACTACACACGGACCAACCAAGCCTAATGGGTCAAATATTTGACTTATGACTGATAAAATTTGGCGTTTGGACACCTTCTTCTCAGCATCAATACAAATAGAAAACGCTAAACAATCTGCCTCGCACATCCAACGTAAACCTAATGTTTTTGATGACGCGTTCTTATCTTCAGATAATTTTAGACAATCTAAAGCTGTTGAGCTGTTACAAACCTGATCTAAAACGGACGAACTATTAGATTGCCATTTTCGTATGTGAAAATTCGCTGATGCTAAGACAGATATAACCTCCTTGACCATTTCTACTACGCCTGAAGCCGAATTACCCCCCGAAAGGTAATCGTCGACGTAAAAGTCACGCTTAATTGAAGATTTGACGGTTGGACTGGTAGCGGCATTAGCCAAATTCACTAAACACTTTGTTGCCAAGTATGGAGCAGAAGCTGTGCCGTAGGTGACAGTGTTAAGACTGTACGTCTTTAACGGTGACTTAGGATCTGTCCTGAAAATGATTTGTTGCAATGCACGTTGCGACGGTGTTACAGTAACGGCACGATACATTCTAGCTATGTCGCCTGATATAACATACTTATATTGTCGAAATCTAAGCAGAATTGACAGAAGATCTTCTTGGATAGTAGGGCCAACCATTTGGATTTGATTGAATGACACGCCAGACGTGGTTGCCGCTGAAGCATCAAAGACTGCCCGTAGTTTCGTGGTCGAGCTGGATTCTTTGATGACCCCATGATGAGGCAAGAAATACTCTACATCGTCACCTGAATGAGGCTTCCTAGACGTTGGATTTTCTGTCATGTGTCCAAGACGCTCGTACTCCTGCATGAAAGCAACGTAACGCTCCTTGAAACTTGGATCACGTAGAAAACGACGCTCCAGTGATAGGAATCGCCGTTTAGCCATCTCGTACGACTCACCTAAAATGATAGGATTGTCCCTTAAAGGAATCGTCACAACAAACCGACCTTGATCATCACGAATAGTATTGCGGCGAAAACTTTCTTCGCACGCACGTTCCTCCTGTGACAAGGCATGTTTAGATGGGACCGAATCTATTTCCCAAAACCTGTTGAGATTATTATTTAATTCCTCCATAGAAACATTGCAGAAATGTGCCTGGTTATTTGATATAGAACGCAATGGAACTGAACCGGAGACTACCCATCCGAATTTTGTTGCGTGGAGTTTGGGTTTGTTCCTACCTAAACTAATAGATGAGGAACCTAAGACATTCCAAAACACTTCCGCTCCAACAAGTATGTCGATGACAGAAGGAATATGGAATGACGGATCAGCTAATTGAATGTCTGCTGGAATGTTGATGTTGCCTATATCTACAGCTGTAGACGGCAACATCCTAGTGATTTCAGGCAATATGATGCAAGTAATAGATTCCCTATAGCCACCATTCCGAGCCTGAATTGTAAACCTACAAGACTGTGTGCTATTAGATATTTGCTTATTTATACCTGATATTGTGGAGTTAGTGCTACGTCTAGGCAATCCCAACTTGTGACACAGTGTTTCAGTGATAAAATTGGCTGTGCTACCGTTATCAAGCAGGATCCTGGCATCGAACTTCTCACCTCGGTTGCTGACCACTGTCACCAGAGCTGTGGAAAGTAAAACAGAACGAGTAGTAGCTGCAGTGTCACTTGACATAACAACGCTTTCCGACGTGCCATTTTGTAAATGTGCACTTCCAGAAGTGTCATTACTCAGTAAACTAGGTAAGACAACACTACTAGGCATTGGATCTTGTATAGTTGAATTAGACTGTTCTACGTGTAAAAGCGTGTTATGTCTGCGGTTACAGTATTTACAATGGGACAATTTACAACGTTTACTTGAATGCCCTGGACGTAAACAATTAAAGCACACATTAAGCTCCTTCACCTTTGCTAACCGATTTTCTACTGACAATTTACGAAACTCATCACACACAAACATGAAATGATCTCTTTTGCACAACGGACATTTAAATTCTTTTTTAATACTAGATTTATTTTTATTTAAATTCTCGCTTTTTGTTTTCTGTGTATATAATGCGTGACTGTTTGTGCTACCGTCAAATTTTTCTTCTGTTGATTTGCCATGTTCTACTGTCTCTAATAAATCAGCCCTTCTACCAATGTATGAACAAAATTCTGACAAGGTAGGAGATTTGGGTAAGGTATTGCTGTACTCTTCCCAGTCTCTGTTAGTTACTTTGTCCAGTCGACTACTCATCATAATTACAATCAGTGTACTCCACTGGTCAGTGGGCTCGTTCAGCGTTTTCAAAGCTCTAATTTGTTTGTTAATGTTGTCTACAAATTGACGTAAGGCTACACAGGACTCTTTACTAACTGCTGGAGTATTGAACAAAGCCTGCACATGGTTTTTAACTAAAAGCCTGCTGTTGTCATATCGCTCACATAGCAAACTCCACGCCAATTGATAATGCTCGCTTTTAAAATCTATATTTTTTATTACTTGCTGAGCATCACCCTTGAGCGATGCACGCAGGTAATGGAATTTGCTAATGTCATCGATTGCACTACTACTATGGATAAGCGACAAATAAGTATCTCTATACTCTAGCCAACATTGATAACTACCATCGAAAGTAGGCAAATTAATTTTAGGTAAGCGTACAAAATTATGACGGAGCGATGCACCTGAGTTCTTATCTGCTGAGCCCGCTACAGACCCACCGTCAACGCCGGCATCAGCGCTGATTAGCAAACTGCGTGCCAGAGCTGCCACTGCGTGGTACCGCTCCTCAAACTTGGCACGTTCCCCGTACGCCTCGTCTGGCTTATCCAAGAGCACCTCGATCTCCAACTGCAAATGATCAAATTCATCGTATAGAGCATCAAATTTACGAAGGCGACCCTCCAGCTCAATGCGCTGCAAGCTGGTTATTGATTCGCAACTCATAAGCACGTTAACATAATTGCAGAAATTCGTAAGCTTGGCTTTCATAGCACTGCGTTTTCTCACTAATAAATCCTCATTAGCCATTATAAGACGGTGATTTAAAAAAAAAAATGCAATAGATTTTACGCTTAAAGAACAAAAGATAATGCAATTAGCAAATGAATATTATGACTAATGACAGCAAACAGATGTTTTATAATGAATAGACTTGTGACCGTTAGCTCGCTCGTTAACAAAGAACTTGCCAACCGGCGGTGTACCGATAAGAAACCGGTTCCATGCAGCGCTAAGCTAATGAATGCACGTTAATATTGTGAATATACTTTAAACCAATGTAAATAATCACTTGGTGCCTCAAATTCGAAACTGAACTGAAAAACGGTTGCAACGGAAAATTTTGAAATTTGAATTTGTAATTGAAATTTTATGGAAAGGAATTTGGAACGATACACAAATATGCTTATCTTTATCCACAAGGCGGACTGTGTTGATTCCCACGAAGCAAATAGGTGTCTCGGCGGGTTCGACCAACGTAGTCGAGACTTGACCACCGTCGACGTGTAGACCTCGGGAACTTGTAGACGTCCTCTCCTCGTTGTACGTTTTTCTTGACGACCCCAACTCCAAACTTCTCTTCTATTGAATGCCACTTGTAGTGACACGGCGCTTTTAAAGACTCGTCGTATCAATGTCCACCAACGTCGCGTCGTACTGCCACCGCACGAACGTTTTCTTTGTTCGCCGAAATACGTTACGCGGATTTAAAAATGTAGGCGAAGAAGGACCAAAACTGTTCGGGACCTAACTAAAGGTCTATAAATAAATAAGTCAAGTGGACTGTAAACACTTATAATGTGGTTCAAAGAGAACAGTAAAATATTGAAAGACTATGTACAACAAGTGTGCGCGCGCGTCGTCGGCCGTGGTCGGTGATGGAGTGGTGGAGAGGTCGCGGGCAGCTGGCCCCCCGCCTTGGTGACGCGACGCCCTCCGCGCGTCTCTCGGTGCGCGGACTATGGTTCACGCCTTGTCTGCGTGAACAGACTGCCTTGCATTTCACCTCCCCTTTAGAACGGCAATCGGACGCTCGGTGACTTATTTCACCGCAGTTGTGACATTTCACCGTTGCCGCCTTCCTGCTGCTCCGCTCAGGGTATATAGACGCGTAGTATCCTTGGCCATCACAATGAAAGCAAGTGATCCCCACTTGGTTAATCGCCGCACTATGACTGCCGCTTGTGATCTTCAGTTTAGAACAATCTTCATGTAGCTTAATGTCTCCTTTATAGTGACAATGATTCGCCATTATCGGTTATTTCCATCGCGTACAGAACCACACACATTATCACTGTTTCTCGTTAGATTCACTGTTTTCTCCACGTGGGCTGACTGAGTTATATCCCACTTCTGATGTCGCAGATACCCTCATGAGATCATGGATGGGTGGCCGAGATGTGAAGCATCCGGTCTTAATCATAATCTGACATAGTTTAAGATGGATGAGGGCACTGACTTGGGTACTTGAACGAAAGATAATTTAAATCAAAGTAACTTTATTTTTCTTTTACTAACGACTTCCTACATTATGGAAACAAACACGTGCGTCGACACCGAGCGTAATGCAAGACCGTCCGACGTAGACAGCGCACCACAATAAAGACAGTACTGATTGTCTGAGGCAGTGGTCCGTACCCCGAGACGTCTCAGATATTAATGCTTGCCGATTCAACAGCGCAGCTCCTTATAAAGACTATCGCTGTCAATGGTGCATCCGGTTCACGTTCTACTAGCGCCATCTAGTCGCCGTCTCGCTACATCCGCTCTATCGACGATCGTGTCCAAGCGGAAGGTACTGCGCCGCTTGCGTTTCCGGTAAAAATTTATTGGTTGACTAAAATAATCCTTAGATGGCGCTGTCTGTCACGCCATAACTTCAACAATCCACGACACTGCCATCCCTGACTAGCACCCGTCCTCGGGTGTAGTACCTGTGGAAAAAATATACTCGGAGAGTAAACAAGCTCGGCTATCCTGCCAAAGGTAACAGTTTCTCACTGGTACTTGATTTCTCCTAAATCAAGGGACAATAATAAATTTCTATGACTTTAAATTATTAAGTTTACATATACAGTGCTTTCTGCACAATATTATTGAATGGAAAAGATCCGACCAACAAGGTAATTCTATGAATTCTTTTATTTTTTTAACAATTCAAGCAATGTATACTCAACTCATGATTTTTTCACCATCACTGTGCACCAACACAGACTGGCATCGCACCAACGATTCCTTGCAGACCCACCGCCAAATGTTCCTCATGTGGTGCAGTCTAAAACTTCAAGTATGAGTATAAAAGCCATTCTTAATCAAATGTGGTGTCACTACCACTTTCACCAACTATGACATCTAATTCTCGAGGAACTTGGTGATCGGGGTCTTTAACACGATCATGGGGGCATTTTTACGTTCGCTTCGAGTAAAGCTCTTTCTCTTTGATCAAATCGAATTTTATCATAATTTGCATTTTATCAATGTTCTGAGTCACTTTGCTCTCTAATCGTAAATCACTAATTACCAAATTTGTAGGTTACTTTTCACTCTACTATAATCGATACCTGTCAAACTGACAATGTTATTTACCCGCTTTCCACTAGGCTTTGACGCAACACAATCTTTGATGAGAGAGCATTCGGCACCCAAATCATAATAAAATGGATACGACTCACAAGTGTTCATCAGTGTACCCCGCTGATTGTTGACATAGCAAACTCCACACGCCTCTCGTTACTCGTCGCCGCTGCAGGCGTTGCTCCAGAACTGCAGCGCCTCCTGCCGCGCCACCTCCTCTGCTGTTGCCACGTGGACACTTCGTAGCCAACAGTCCGGCGTTGCCGCGTCTGAAACAGATTATATCCGACCGCGGCCTCGGTCCCGCAGAGCTTGACGCTGAAGTGGCAGCACTGACTGCCTTGCATTTCACCTCCCCTTTAGAACGGCAATCGGACGCTCGGTGACTTATTTCACCGCAGTTGTGACATTTCACCGTTGCCGCCTTCCTGCTGCTCCGCTCAGGGTATATAGACGCGTAGTATCCTTGGCCATCACAATGAAAGCAAGTGATCCCCACTTGGTTAATCGCCGCACTATGACTGCCGCTTGTGATCTTCAGTTTAGAACAATCTTCATGTAGCTTAATGTCTCCTTTATAGTGACAATGATTCGCCATTATCGGTTATTTCCATCGCGTACAGAACCACACACATTATCACTGTTTCTCGTTAGATTCACTGTTTTCTCCACGTGGGCTGACTGAGTTATATCCCACTTCTGATGTCGCAGATACCCTCATGAGATCATGGATGGGTGGCCGAGATGTGAAGCATCCGGTCTTAATCATAATCTGACATAGTTTAAGATGGATGAGGGCACTGACTTGGGTACTTGAACGAAAGATAATTTAAATCAAAGTAACTTTATTTTTCTTTTACTAACGACTTCCTACATTATGGAAACAAACAGGTGCGTCGACACCGAGCGTAATGCAAGACCGTCCGACGTAGACAGCGCACCACAATAAAGACAGTACTGATTGTCTGAGGCAGTGGTCCGTACCCCGAGACGTCTCAGATATTAATGCTTGCCGATTCAACAGCGCAGCTCCTTATAAAGACTATCGCTGTCAATGGTGCATCCGGTTCACGTTCTACTAGCGCCATCTAGCCGCCGTCTCGCTACATCCGCTCTATCGACGATCGTGTCCAAGCGGAAGGTACTGCGCCGCTTGCGTTTGCGGTAACAATTTATTGGTTCACTAAAATAATCCTTAGATGGCGCTGTCTGTCACGCCATAACTTCAACAATCCACGACATATACATAATAATTTGGTAGTGTTGCCCAAATGCAAGAACAAGACGAGACTTAGCCAGTCTTGGTCTTGGTCTTGCGCCAATACACCTGGTCTTGGTCTTGGTCTTGGTCTTGCGCTCCCAGTCTTGGTCTTGGTCTTGGTCTTGCAGCAAGAGTCTTGCAAGTCTTGCAATTACCTATTAGTCTATTACTATTTATTAAAGTGTAACGTTATTGTTACATATCTCAATTTCTAATTAATAATATAATAATAATAAACATTAAATCAGAATTAAATCAGTAAAATTTCACGTTTAATACGCTTTTTATATTATTTTATTAGTTTTGTAGAATTTTTTTACACGTTTCAAGTATATTTAAAAGTGGCTACAATATTTATTAAACGGGTGATATTTGAACACTTTTTTGCTATTTTTTCTTGTAAAAACTTAAGAAATATAATGACTAAATGTACAATAATAGTACCTAAGTAATTAGTTTAAAACCATATAAGTAATCAATATTATAATATATACTTACTAGAATGAATTAATCTGACATCTACTACCTATCCTTACCATTTTATCCTAATCATAATACTACTTGCGTGATCAGTATAATGTATTCATTTTCATTCTAAGCACTCTGAAACTTATTTATTCTTTGGAACACCTGTAGGTACTCTACTAGGAAATTATTTTGCATGAGTATACCTACGCCCTATGGCGGCAATCAAATAGTGTCAAATGTTATGATTTGGCGTGGCGGCAACGATTGTTTTAGATTTCAAAAGAAGCCGCCGCCGGCGCGTGTATCATAACCATGTACTTCCGAAAAGCGGCAAATTTCTTTGAGAAGTAAGTACAAAACCTTTGATGCCGCATTATCAAAGTGCCGATGGTTAAAACATAACTATGCATGCACTCAGTTTGATTTTAATAGATATTTTTTTATTCGCTATGTTTATGGTATTAGTCGTAATGCGCATAGGTCCAGTTTTTCATATTCTTTGATACAGTTATTTGCGTCTCATAGAATTCCTAAGCGTACCTACCTATACACCGAACTGTTACACCTAACTACTCAGTGAAATAGCGCTAAGTCCTAGCTGCAAGACCCAAGAGTCTTGCAGGCTATGTCTTGTTCTTGCTCAAGTCTTGCACGGTCAGTCTTGGTCTTGGTCTTGCTAAAAATACGCGGTCTTGTTCTTGGTCTTGGTCTTGCAAAAACGCAAGAACAAGACCAAGACTGCAAGACCAAGACTGAATTTGGGCAACACTATAATTTGGCTTTTAGCAAATAACCGATGAGCGCACTAATGCCCGGTTTCTGAGGTACTACTAACGGCAGTTTATCCATTCAATATGGCTTTTGGTTCGATAACTTATGAAACTGCGTTTCTAAACAACGAGTTGTAAGATAAACTTGGATTAAACTTAACTGACCAATGTGTGCCGTTTATCGATTCCATAACTTTATTTGAAGTTTTATTTCTTAACATAATATTAACTTTTAAGTTATGAAAACTTATTATGTATATAAAGAGGTGTCAGTGAAATTAAAAATCAATAAACAAAAATTAATGCCTAAACGATGAATAGTTTCATAGATTTTGATACAAGCAGGTCAACAGGTTCTGATTTTGTTCTGATACTCGAGTTTTTAACAAAGATATATTATACCTAGAAACTTGAGACGTAGAAGGAATCCGTCCAAAATGTTCACGGATGACGAATTTCAAATGAGATATCGCTTAAAAAAATACTGTGATACAACTAAGTGACATCAACAGCCCTGCTCTAGCTTTAGTCACACATCGCAAATAGACACTGCCCATATAAATAAAATGACAGTGCAAAATAAGTAACTAAAATAAAATACCATGAACACAAAACACAGCGAAACTTCTCAAAAGGCAATGAGCTTGACCTTTTTTTTAATAATGCGTTTGAGAACTGTTTCACTTGTTGAATACACAAAATAAGTTTACTTTATAGGTAAAATATGGCGTGGATATTAATTTACGCTCGAAAAAAATTCGTAAATAACGATACTAGAAATAAAGAACGAATTAAAATGATAAATACAATTTTAAATTCGTATTTGAAACATAGCCATCTAGTGGCAGAATAAAGAATAGGCTATCGGTTCAATAGTTATTGAATGGTGCGTTACGTATTCAGAAACGCGGTGGAATTTATCGAAAGTTTAAGCTAGATATAACTTTATTCAATCAATTGTTATTGAAGATATAACTGGGATATTCAGAAACCGGGCCTAAGTCCCCTTACGTACTTGCGGTTGAACCGCGGAGTCGCCGTCGTCGCTAGCCGCCTAGGCGGCCAACCGCTAATGCGTACGGGTACAAATCATGTAGCCGGATCTTAGACTATAACGGATTTATCATTGTGTATCGTGTATTTTACATTGTTTAAATATGCTACAAAGCGTTTGAAACGTCGGGAATTCCCAAAATCATAACGCTTTTAACTTTTATATATAATTAAGAATTTGAATCAAGCTAACGTAGCTGATTAAAACTACAAAGAAGACCTACGCTCCAAGCAACAAAGGATAACTTTCACAAATACTTTAAAAACTATATTCGCAAAAAAAACCTTCGGGCTTCTTCAACGAGACCGCTTATGAATTTTTAGTGAAAAGCGGCTTAGAGTACTTAATATTATGGAATTTGTTTTATGCCAGCTTGGTGATGATTAATGAATGTTAAAAAAAATGAAAGCGACTGAGAATAAACGTGAGGCTTAAAAATGTGTCGTTTTCACCCTTGCCATTTATTAAAAAACATCCAATGAAATTCTTTTGTTCGAAAACTATAGAGGTGCTCTTAGTTTTTTTATTTTTCTATAGAAAACACCCGTTATTAAAGGCCGAGTGGGTTATGTGAAGCCTAGATAAGACGATAGAGATCATCATCATAATCATATTATATATTTATATAAATAAAAATGAATTGCGGTTGGTTAGTCTCGCTCAAACTCAAGAACCGGCAGGACCGATTTGGCTAATTTAGGTCTTGAAATATTCTATTCCATAAGGGGTTTAAAAAAGGGAAGGTTTAATCATTTAATTCTACTCAGCCCATAGATGACCCACTCCTGAGACGGGCCAACTCCATTTCCATGGAGGGTAATTAGCCTACTGTGCCACACTGGCCAGGCGGGTTGGCTAAGGGTTTCGTATAAAGTGGCCTTTCTCTTTCGGCTAGGTTATCGGCCTTGTCAGTTCCTTTTGTTGGGTCTTACGACACCGTCAGGATGGAATGGGGGACTATATTTATATGGATTTAGAATACATAGTGTATTCCAAACCCAACATCAGCACACGGACATTATGTGTAATATCTTATCTATTCGCAGGGCATCTGAAACGGGACTGACGTCCTGTCTACCATTCTACCATCTACAGGAGTCATTACATGTAGTAAGTACATGAAGACTGACGGCTGGTCTATTCACACGGCTGGTCTATTCATACAGGTTGGTCAAAAAGTCGTGGATCAAACGCAACCAGCGGTTAGATGGGCAAAAAATTGTCATGTCATCAGCAGCAAAAAATTGTTCTACGGGAGGTCGTTAAGATCAACCCCTGCAGAGTTATAATTAATTTTGTGTTTTTATGAGAAATTGACTTTTTTTCACTAAAACTTGATAAAATTCGAAAGAATCTACACCCTGTATCTTTTTTATAATTTTCACTAGATTGGTACTGATGAGTACTTTCGTTAGACATGCTATTTATGGTAGTTTATTGGGTGTGTTGAAGATAGTATTAAGTTTTACGAAAGAAATAATTCTTTAATCAAAACTTGTTAATTACTTCGGAACCCCGTATTAAAAAAAAAAAATACCTACAGAAAAGTGACCCTGTATTACAAGTTTTGGCGCATTTCATAGGGATTCTAAAATGGTGCGTCCCCATCTAACCGCTGGTTGCGTTTGATCCACGACTTTTTGACCACCCTGTATAACTGTTAAGCTAAGCTGACCTTAGAAAAGTAAAGTAAAGCGACAGTATAATTGCGAACTCATTTATTTGTTGTGAAAGAAAATTATGTATGTGGTGACGAATTTAGAATACATAATGTAACCCCCCATTCTATTCTGCGGGTGTCGTAAGAGTCGACAACAGGGAATGTCAACTCTGTTAACCTAGTCGCAAGAGAAGGATAACATAATACGAAACCCTGTGTCAACCCGTCTGGCCAGCGTGACACAGTAAGCTAGAGGAGGCAAGACTTAGCAGTTGGTTATTTATGGACTGAGTAGTAGTAGTATAATGACAAAAAATGCTCATAAAGCTAGGTTGCGAGTAAATTGACATCTGGTCTAAGCATATAGTTTTGGGTGGTCATACTAGTTAGGTCACGAAGGGAAAATGGCAATTGGAAAAGGTCGTAGAAGAAAAAGATTCTGTATAATATCTTAAATTGTAGGAGGGCCTTGTTTAATAGTTTCGATACTCGCCCTACTAATCTCTGTATCACTATCACTACATATTATAAAATAAAGTCGCTGTCGTCTGTCCGTCCCTATGTATGCTTAAATCTTAAAAACTACGCAATGGATTTTGTAGCGGTTTTCTTGTAATAGATAGAGTGATTCAAGAGGAAGATTTATATGTATAATACATGCATAATTGCACTCGTACGAAGCCGGGGCGGGTCGCTAGTTATTCATATTTCATAAATAATTTCTTTAAATAAAGTCCAAAATTACATTTATTAAAAAAACACACAAAATAGAAATATTGCACCCATGGCGGAGCCTAAGGCCCAAACCACCAGTGGTCAGGGATCCAGAGTGACGAACCTCCTCACAATACGCCTGTGTAAAAGTACTGCCTTTTTATCAGGCTCTACACCCAGTAGCCTAGCGAGAGCTTCGGTAGGTGTTGGTCGAAGTTCCTCGCCATTACTTGTTATCTTCGTTACCCATCCTACCAATATTTGAACTTAACGTGAATTTTTGTAAGAATGCACAGATTTATGTTTGTTACTCTAACACGCAAAAACGACTAACTATAAATCAAGTTTGATGAAACTCTACATATCTTACACATCAGTAGGCTTAATTTAGAAAAATATTGTGTGTAATTATCCAAAATAAATCTGACGAAACAATGAAATACTTTCTATGATCATTATCACAATTTTCCATCACCATGCGGGTTAATTCGCGGTGCGCAGCCAGTTCAGAATATAAATCACTTTTCCACAGGAATAACTTTAATAACTTGCGAAGTTAAATCAACATCAGTCAACCTTTATTCAAAATCAATGGTTTCGTAACTTTACTACAATAGATTCCCACACAACAATGACGTCAGTCCAGTAATTAACTATTCACTTCAAAGAGAATTCACAAAACTAACATTCATCATCATCATCATTATTTCAGCCAAAAGACGTCCCCTGCTGGACATAGGCCTCCCCCAAGGATTTGCACAGACGCCGGTCCTGGGCCGCCCGCATCCATTGTTTTCCAGGGACCTTAACCAGGTCACCGGTCCACCGTGTGGGAGGCCTACCAGCACTGCGCCTTCTTGGACCGCGGCCGCTACTCGAGGACATTTCTGCCCCATTGGGCGTCGGTCCTGCGCGCTTTGTGCCCTGCCCACTGCCACTTAAGTTTGGCAATCCTGCGGGCAATGTCGGTGTCCCTGGTTAACTAAAAACTTAAATTAATAGATGCTGATTATTCGCAGCCGTGGTGCGCGAACATCCATCGGATGTCAAATGTGTCCCAAGATGGCTGCCCCGCCTCCTTCGGCAGGACGTTCCGCCAAGGTAGCGTTCCGAAGGTAGGGTTAAACCAGCTGTCAGTCTTCACGCACTGACTACATGGTAACGTTTCACGTGCCCCTCCAAGAGAGATCGGTCTGGCTCTTACGAACCATTCGTATGGTTCGTAAGAGTAATGGTTCGTGACATTGTGTGTTGGTCCGTGATGGACTCCTAAACTACTTTTTAATCAAATTTGTACACTGTGTACCCTTTGATCTGTCTCCGTTTTTGACTTCAAAAATAGCTTACATCTCAATTTATATTCGCAATATTATTTTTCTGCACATTACCTGTTAGCTCCAAACGATTCTAACAGATGGCGATATCTGTTGACTAGATAGAGTAAGTATTCAATAGATGGCGCTATGTTCAAATTTAAAGACTGAGTGAGTAAGTAATTCAAGCTGTTCATCGTCGTGTAATACAACATTTATCATATCACGTTTACCCGTATTCAAGTTATATAAATTTCCTTGGGGAGGCAAACACAAACTGATCCGCTTCAATCCTATTATAATTTTCACGTAAAACATACATTATAAATAACAAATAAACTTTGAATTGTGGTAGACTTTTCTCATACATAATTTAATGGGAATCCCGTAGGCGGACGTGTTATTCCAATAACTTCACTATCCCTTTTCCTGGAACCGAATATACAAACAAAATAAAACATCTATTTGTCACTGATGAAAAATAACTTCCTATCGCACTTTAACCCTTGACACAAAAGAGGGGCGTTATAAGTTTGACGTGTCTGTTCGTGAGATTACAGCCCCTGAACGAAAAACACATCACAATGTGCACAACATTGTGATGTGTTTTTCCTTATTCGCTTTCAAATTTCCTAGCGATTCCTGTTTCAAGTATATACGTGCTTTTCCAGGTATTTTCTAGTGGTTAGATGTGCCGCCTTTGGATCAACGGGTCCCGGGTTCGATTCCGGGGTCGGGCGAGTGTCTTTGTCCAAACCAGAGGCACTGGCTCGGAGTCTGGGTGTCATTTCTATCTATAATATGTATGTATAAACAACAAAAAAAATGTATATAAGTAGTCATCATCCATCTCGTTACCATAACACAAGCATGAAGTTGCTTAGCGTGGGACGAGATGGCGTTGTGTGTATATAAATATAAATGGCAAATATAAATAAGCCACTATTTTTACCAGATTAAAATGCCATATGGTGCAAACACATGCTACACATAAACACAATACTGTGAACAAACACGCAAAGTACTATCTATCAATCAGCTAAAAAAGTCCACTGTTGAACTTAGGCCTTCCCCATAGGTTTCCACAACATACGATCTCGTGAAGACTTCATTCACAACGTCGTTCGGTGGACGAAGGACTAACATCACTTATTTGCTATTGGCTAACAGATCAGTGTCAGAATATAACATAGTCAAAGTTACTATAATTTTTCTACGACGAGACTTTAAGTCTCGTCAAGATTAGTTCAGCCGTTGCAAAGTCATGCGAGGACATACAAACCTATGTAATTTTCTCTATAACTATTATTACTTATTTAAGTATCTGTGTATCAACGTATCCCATTAAAACAAAGAACCGACCAAAATGTTGCTTAATTAAGAATCAGATTTCGTAATGAACACGTTAAGTGAACCGGACAATCGAAATGTCTAAGTGCCAATTAGGTTCAGATGTCAATCGATAAACCGTAAAAGGGATCTAGTAAACCGCTTAAATCATTTATAAATTGGACATTACATTAAATTTCAGTACAAAGTCATCATCATCAGCCCACACTGGTCCATCTAGACATAGGCCTCCCATAAAGAGCGCCATAGCGCCCTGTCTTCTGCTTGACGCATCCAGCTGCTGCCCGCAACCTTTCGAATCTAGCAGAGGGCCGTCCTACACTACGCTTGCCGATTCACGGTCTCCACTCAAGACCTCGTCTACCCCAGCGGTTGTCGGTTCTTCTACAGATTAGAAATTTCAGTACATTATGTCATGATGAAACAGTTTATTTAGGTAAATAGGAACTTATTTGCGAGGACCAAAATAAATAAATAAATATAAATAAATATCCTTGGACATTATACATGTAGCGTCAGGGTCCGACATTATTAAAAAAAGGAACACAAAAGTCTTCACACAATCACTTAGTTTATTTTAATTAAATAAACCTTATTATTTTCACACAATTTCGTAATTAAAGAATAACACAATTAATCTGCACTGATTATAAAAACTCGGCAAAACATCACTCAGCGATTACGTAACGAGTGCACCGGGCGACGGTCGACGAACGACTGAGCCGCATCTGGCGCGCGCGCTGCCTTTTATGTCGCTCGGCGTTGGGGATAAACATGACGTCGGTCAGTTGTTTGTTCACTGCTTTCCCATTGTACCCGCAGTTTACAAAATAATGACGGTGGCGCCGTCACGGCCATACTGACGTACGCTCGTCCTCGAGCGTCTTCTGAGCATCTGGGAACAAGACAATCACCTGTTCGTTCATCCTGACATTAATTTTTTTATGTCACTGTTCTCTATCTAGTATGATCTCTAACAAAAGGTTTCAAATGTGCTGGCCCGGTTAACCCTTCAGCTTACCACGACTTCTACGCTATCTCATCAGTATTAAAACTGGAGACGATTTTGCTAGACCGGACAAATATCCCTTTAGCGAATGCTAGACCGGATACTAGTCCCTGTAGCCAAACATGCTAGACCGGATTGCAATCCCTATAGCCGAAGGGCTAGGCCGGATCGCAACCCCTTTAGCTGAGTCATTGGACCGGATTTTCCCTTCAATGACTCTTTCCTACATTTTTTTGAATTTTGTTTTTTATCACATTTCTCCTCTTTTCTTTTCTCATTTTTTTTTACTATATTTTTTTTATTTAATTACCATCGACGTGGTGTACAATGACATCAGTTACAACATTTATTGACTCTGGTAAATCCGAAGATGGACTCTCTACATCACTAAAAGCGCTCAAGGTACGTGAACTAGCCGATACTGTGCTACTATTAACAGATATAGTGTCGCTATCAGAAAGTTCATCCTCGGCATTACCAGTCACAGATACGTTATTATCACGATCAGTTTCATGAACAACATTACTCTGGCTAACATCCGCCGTCACGTCATCGTCATTATAATTTTCGGCTACTTCTATAAAACCTAATGGACCGCGGGGTACTTCGCGTAAGTTCTCGTGGGCGACCTTGTACGTTCGACTAGACCCGTTAACAAGTTTCAATTCGAACCTGTCGTTATCTAAGACAGCAGTGATTTTATAGGGGCCTTTATACTTTGGCTACAACTTAGTTTGGTGTCTTTCTTCACTTTTTACGAAAACAAAGTCTCCAATAGAAAATGGTTTTATCCTAGCCTTACCCCGGTTAAAGCGAATGACGTCAGACTGAGCCAGTCTCTTTATATTGTCGGACGCACTAGACCGCGCCTCTTCCAAATCTAGTCTACTAGGATTACCGGGATTCGTAGCTATTCTAGAAATACCTAACGAGTTACCTTGAACTCCAAACATCAACTCTATTGGGGTGAAGCCTGTAACTCTGCATCGGGTACTATTAAGAGCTAGTTGGATCTCACCTAACTGTTCCTGCCAGGACCTATCGGAGTTACCTTCAGCTACTGTGAGCAAGCTCTTAAGAGTTCGCATCACGCGCTCCACCTGTCCGTTGGCTCTGCAGGCACCCGTAGCGACAAGGTGTAACTCAATATTGTTGTCTTTACAAAAGTTTCTAAAATCTATATTGTCATAAGAGCGCCCACGATTGGCTACTATTCTTTTGGGCGCTCCGAATAAATGTACCGTGTCTTTTACTGCTTTAATAGCATCAACGGAATTTAATGTCAATGCGTGTTTTAGTAAGACATATTTTTTTATAAAGGCATCAATAGTGACGGAACAATATTCTTTGCGATCACTCTTACTGCTGAGTTTCCCTGTAAGATCCAAGTGCAAAGTGTGCCATGGAAGTGGTACCTTGGGGATTGGATGCAGGCGTACCTGTTGCGCACCCGATGGGCCCTTTGAAGACTTGCAGACTACACAGGAATCTATAAACTTCTTTACATATTTGGACATGTTACCGAACCAATAAAGGTCGTACAACTTATCTAGTGTTTTTTCATATCCTAGATGTTTTATATCATTATGAACGTGGCTAATAAGTGACCATATCAAGGAGTGAGGAAGGATCGGTAACCATTTAGTAGTTTTGGCTCGTTCTATTTTACGGTACAGTATGCCTTGCCTAATATCGTAAGTGTGTGCGATTTCAGAGGGTAATTGATTTGATTGTATTTTTGAAATCAAGTCCTTGATTTCAGAGTCTCGTTGTTGTTCTACGGATAGCCATCCCTTATTAAGCTCTGACAAGTTAACGACTTTCGAAGTTAGAGGTTTCTGAACTATTACTTTAGAATCTGCTACGTAATCTTGAATATCTAGAGGGGAGTTACGGGATAAAAAGTCTGCGTGAGCCATGTTCCTTCCTTCTTTATAGACAATATCAAAATTATAGGACTGTAGAATGGCCCACCACCTATGGACTCTGTGTGTAAGGTCCTTTTTGGAATGGGAGGCTTTTAAAGCATTACAATCTGTATACACGGTAAAATGTCGGCCATAGAGATAACGTCTAAAGTGTTCTACAGATTTTACAACGGCTAACGTTTCCAACTCGTATGAGTGGTAGCGGCTTTCTGCACTAGTGGTCTTATGACTAAAATAAGCTACAACATGTGGAAGAGAGTCATACTTCTGAATTAGGACAGCCCCGTATCCATCACTGCCGGCATCGGTATGTAACTCGATGGGCAAACAGGGATCAAAGATTTTAAGTACTCGTTCTGTAATCCAGTATCTAACTATTTCGCTATGAATCTTATCATGTTCAGCAGTCCAAATGATGCGCCCTTTTCCAGAAGTAAGTGGATACAGGGGTTTGAGTAGCTTTGAGAAATTTGGGATGAATTGCCTGAAATATATTGCTAATCCAATAAACTGCCTAACCTGTTTAACTGTGGATGGCTTTGGGGCATTTTGTAAGGCTTGAACTTTGCGCGGATTAGGTTTGAGAGCTCCTGACGATCTAAGTACTCGATCTCGTTTTTCATAAATGAGCATTTCTTAAAGTTAAATGAGAATCCAGCAATAGATAAAGTCTCTAGCAATTTATCTAGTCGAGAAAGGCGTTCATCAACAGTTACCGATGCTGCAAGGACATCATCCATGTAGACCAGGATTCTGTCATCTTTTAACGGTTTTAACGCGGAATTAATAGCCCTTTGAAACACCTGAGGAGCATTTCTAAGACCAAATGGCATTGTTAAAAATTCGTATTGTCCTGTTGGTGTTACAAAGGCAGTTTTCTCCACTGTATCCTCATGAACCCTCACCTGGTGGAAACCAGAGGCCATGTCCACAATACTATAATAATAAGCTCCATGTAATTTATTAATTTGGTCACTGATCAAAGGAAGAGGGTAACTATCCGGACGAGTATTGCTGTTGAGCTCTCAGTAATCTACACACAAACGATCGCTACCGTCTTTCTTTTTCACTAATAGGATGGGACTTGCAAACGGGGACGAACTTTCTCGAATTATATTGGCATCAACATTTTTTTAATCTTTTCGTGAACTATATTGAGTTCTACAGGAGACAAACTATATGGTCTTCTGTGAACTATTTTAGCAGGATCAATAAGGTCAATTTTTAGTTCACCGGTTTTAATGCGAGTCGTTGGTAAACTCTGTATGAAATTAGTGGAATATTTTTTGAGTATACCTAACAACCGCTCTCTATCATTTCCTACGAGGTCGGTGTCTATCATATCTTTGTTAAAATATGAGAGCGCGCAAAAGTTGGATATCTTTTTCTTAATAAAAGTTCACACGGCAAACTAATATCGAAATCGTCCGACAACGCGTGATAAGTGACGTCGAAATTAAAATTTTTAATTACAGTGGGACATCTTAATTTGTAGCATAGAAATCACATTATTATTGCCTACACCCTTCAAAACGATTTGTTCATGAAACTGCTCGCCCTTAAGGAATTTACAATAGCTCTGTTTGATTAAACTAAACTCCGACCCAGAATCGAAAACAAAAGGTAATTTAATATCACTTATCTCAATCACTCCATGCGCAGCTCGGGTACACACGTTGACCTGCTTGCTGGAGCTGGCGGTAGCACCCGCAGCATCTTCCTTTTTCTTGTACCATATGGGACAAGCGGAGGCTACGTGGCCGGGGTCGGCACACACGTAGCAGGCGACTGATGGACGAGGATTCCGCGGAGGGGCTGAAGAGTGCGGCGGTTCCGCCCTGACTGCCGCTGCTTCGGCAGGGATCACTTTGCCGTCTAACAGTCGAGAATAACATCATTTGCTCCATGACTGGATTACTCGGCGCATTTGACCGCGATGATTGTGGGGGTAGATCCGTCACTTCTGATGTAGCGTCAGGGTCCGACATTATTAAAAAAAGGAACACAAAAGTCTTCACACAATCACTTAGTTTATTTTAATTAAATAAACCTTATTATTTTCACACAATTTCGTAATTAAAGAATAACACAATTAATCTGCACTGATTATAAAAACTCGGCAAAACATCACTCAGCGATTACGTAACGAGTGCACCGGGCGACGGTCGACGAACGACTGAGCCGCATCTGGCGCGCGCGCTGCCTTTTATGTCGCTCGGCGTTGGGGATAAACATGACGTCGGTCAGTTGTTTGTTCACTGCTTTCCCATTGTACCCGCAGTTTACAAAATAATGACGGTGGCGCCGTCATACACAACGCCATCTCGTCCCAAGCTAAGCAACTTAATGTTTGTGTTATGGTAACGAGATGGATGATAAACTACTTAAATACTTTTTTTTTTGTAAATACATACATATTATAGATAGAAAGCACCCAACCCCGAAACAAATACTTGTAGGTCGTACAAATATTTCTTCCTTGCGGGGATCGACCCGCGACCTGCTGCACGGCAGTGGATCGCTCAACCACTGCGCCAACCGCGTTGTCAATACATGTAACCAGTACATGTACATGTACTAAATACATGTTACAAGTAATATAAAAACTGCTACTCACCCCGCTGCTAAGTCTAGCCTCTTATACATGTAGGGTAAGTAACGGATAGCATGCCACTACTGTGGTATGACACAAGGTTTCGTAGCAAGCTTTCCTTCTCATGCGGCTAGGTTATTGGCCTTGTCATTTCTTTTTCTCGGCGCTTACGACACCTTCAAGATGGCGTGGTGGCACTAGTTATTTGAATTCTGTAACCAGTAACCACCATTCTGTAACCACGGAGTATAAAAACAAAAGTAGTTATGTATTCGACTGCCTCGTTGGTCTAGTGGTTAGATGTGCCGCCTTTGGATCAACGGGTCCCGGGTTCGATTCCTTTATCATCCATCTCGTTACCATAACACAAGCATTAAGTTGCTTAACTTGGGACGAGATGGCGTTGTGTGAAATGTCCAAGGATATTTATTATTTATTTGTGTTCTGATAAGTAGCTCCGACCCAGGAACCCTTAATAATATGTCGACTCATCATGATTTAGGACTATATAATTCGTCCCTGTAGACCCTTCTGTCCTTAGAGTTGCTGAGGGAGCCTTAAACTGATCACATAGCATGTCCCCCAAATGGGGAGTGCAACCCTGAAGCGGGCAGTCGAGGAACACTATTGGTTTTAGTGGGTCGGTCAGAGTGCTAATTACCATATTTCCGCGCCCTAGAGGGCATACTTGGGCTTGTCTCCAAGGGCCGACAAACGATTTTTAGGAAAAAGAAACAAAACCTTGCCTTAAACTACCGTAACACATGGCGAGATGGTGGGGTGGTCTGGACTAACGACAATGCCAATGGTTACGGATCCCCTACCAAGAGCGGGAGTGGAAGGGTGGCCAGGCATGAGGGCCATGACTGCCGCCACTAGCATCAGTTTAGCTCTGCGCTGGATCAGTTAGACACGTGCAACGTCATTGCCGTTTTTATAGGGTTGAGGTATTGTAACTACTAAGAAGACGCTTAAGCAAGCGGTTAAACTACCTATGGTCGGTAGTACTCCGAGAGATGTCACACACGTGATCCCGTTCCAAGGAATGTGCGAACATGGTGCTGGCCAACGGGTAACCTTATTCACGCGTAGGAACAAAACACCACACGACTGGTGGTGTTGATCTTGAAGCTAAGCCCTGTGCCAACCCATCTAGCCACGTGGCACAGGCCTTCCTGTGATGGTAGGAGGCCCTACTCAGCAGTGGGTCATTTATGGACGAACGGGGATGAACCTCCACATTTTATAATGTCCAGGTCCTTCTCGGTTCGGGCAACTCCAATGAATCTGCTATGTCTGACTTCTCTTAAGCGGAGGCATGGCAACTGGTATTAGAAAAGGTCAAACAATGATAGTTTATTAATGATTGTGTGAATACAGATGAGAAAAAGTGAGTAAGATTATAAATGTTGCTCAGAAATAGAGATAGAAGGAGACAGAAGACATTATTTCAGCACGCACCGTGTAATTTCACAGATTTTTTTATATTATTGTAATTTTTGACTATGCTACTACTACTACTAATTTTTGACATGATGCTGTGGCGATCGTTGGTCTAGGTCTACCACCAGCAGTGGATGCAAGTGGGCTGAAGGTGATGATGATGCACTGCACTGATTTAATGTCATGCCTTCATTAGTATCTAGCATTTTAAATAATTATTTCTTGGCCAATTATGAGTTAACGTGATGTCATGATTTACTTGTATTTTTTCGTGACGAAATATATATTATACACTTCGTCTTTGGTATAATAAATAAGTGACTTTGGCTTATTTATGTAAAACAACAAAATCCCTTTTAATTATGCTTGCTGGTTAACAGCGCCATCTATGGATTTCCTGAGAAATAAAGACAAGCTACTAGTTTCCAAATTCTAACGGCAGACTGCTCTTTCTTCATCTTTATTACATTATTGCCAACTTCCCCATTTCCAGTTGCGCTCTCCTCGTAGGAGATGGCAGCAATGACCTATTATTCAGTATGGTGGAAGCATAGATCTGCTAACACTGTGCTGATCTAACTATCGTGATTATCAGTAGTCCCAACAGATGGGTCTTGGAGAGGGTAGACGGCAACCGTTTCATTTAAATATGGGTAATTAGCCAAATCAAGTCAGACTATTGGCGACCGGAATTAAAGATTGGTAAGAAGGAAGATGAATAGGAGTTTATTAAAGTGAGAATTAAATCTTATTAAGAAATACATTACGATCCGAACTATTTCCACAAATGATTCGGAGCGATCCACGCTCCAATGGTGCCTTTTGACAATATTGTAGGAAAATCGAGTTTACTTATTAACCTTAAGTTTCAAATTCTTCATTCTCTTTGCAATAAAATATGTTATATTCACTTTAACCCAAGAAGACCAATTAGAGTACCCTCTCATAAATTGGGTGTCCATAAACGGTTTCATTTTTTTATTGTGGTCTAGCTGACTCCGAAAGTTTCGTACCGCCTCATAATCATATTTTCTCACCTTAAAAACCTTACCTGGACTCTGGACGAATTTCAAGACCAAAATTAGCCAATTCGCTCCAGCCGTTCTCGAGTTTTAGCGAGACTAACGAACAGCAATTCATTTTTATATATAAAGAATATATGTGGATTTAGATCAAAATTATCATATATGTACTTCTAAAAAAAAGACGGCATCACGGATGCGTCAAAACCCATATCAATAACGTAGACTGGTTAAAGTGATTCATCATCATCATCAGCCCACTTTAGTCCACTGCTGGACATAGGCTTCCCTTATAGAGCGCCATAGCGTCCTGTCTTCAGCTTGACGTGTCCAGCTGTTGTCTGCAACCTTTCGAAGATCGTCGCTTCATCCAGCAGAGGGGTTTCCTACATGACACTTGCCAATTCGCGATCTCCACTCGTCTACCCCAGCGGTTATTGGTTCTTCTACAGATATAATTCACTGCCACTTTACATATTCGTTACAATTTTATTATTTTTTCTACCTGCCTTGATGCTACATTGTACGCCTAATAAAATCCTTGTATTATCCTATAGTATGACACATACTATATTGAATGAGTGCTTGAATGCTTTGAACGAGCGGTTACATAATGTGATGTCAGTTATCATTCAACTAATTTTTTATTAGCGCACAATTTTAGAATTCTTTTTATTTTCTTCTCACAATACACATGGTATCGAATTTGGCGATGGTCTAATGTGAATCACGCAACAAGAATTCGCTCACAGTTAACATATTTAATTTCAGTGACACTAAATGATAACGTCTAGTTCGATCCTTTAGTAATATCATAATTTTACTCTGTCAGTAAAGAGCCCATGTGGTGTCAGATTTAAAATACTGACACCGTGTACTCCATTATACCGTAAGGGTGGTAAGAGACGACAAAAGGAAATGTCAAAGCCGATAACCTAGCCGCAAGAGAAAGAAAACTTGATACAAAACCCTGTGCCAATTTGTGACACCAGCGTGGCACAGTAAGCAGTAAGCTTGTCACTGGCGGAGGCCCTACTCAACAACACTACGTCTATAGGTAGATAAATAATAAATAAATAAATAAATATCCTTGGACATTTCACACAACGCCATCTCGTCCCAAGTTAAGCAACTTAATGCTTATGTTATGGTAACGAGATGGATGATAAACTACTTATATACATATTTTTTTTTGTAAATACATACATATTATAGATAGAAATGACACCCAGACTCCGAGACAGTGCCTCTGGTTTAGACAAAGACACTGGCCCGACCCCGGAATCGAACCCGGGACCCGTTGATCCAAAGGCGGCACATCTGACCACTAGACCAACGAGGCAGTAACGATAAGTATTTGTAAAAATACTCATGGTTTTGAAAATGATGTAACACCGCATCATTCTACATATAGATATAGATGATATCATGACACAGACATTGCAATAAAAAACATTTTGAAAAATACTACAGCTCATATAATCGAAGTTACACTTTCATTTCATCAACAATGATCACAAAAGTTTCAGTATCTTTTGTTTACGCACCGCATAGAACATTCCGTTGGCATACAAATTAAAATCATTACACAATTGAACATTCTTATTCGGAAGTCGGAATAGATGCAGTTTTGTTAAATTTCACTAAACACATTGTTGACACTTCTGATTTTATAAAATTTAATCCACTAATAATTTCTATTTTTTTTATTAATCAATTATTTTCACCGCCTGAAGGTACGTGCTTACCGTCAGCTTTGGACGTCTGCAACACCAAAGATCTTACTGGCATAACACCAGTGCTACCAGTAGCAAAAAGCTATTTTACACCGCTCTCAACATGTCGCTTTTCCCATTACCTACTGACTTAGTCATTATTCTGATGAAATACAGTATGAAAAGTTGAGTGGAATTTGCATTGCAATAAAAATATGCATTGTGATCAGTTCCTTAGGCACATTAGAATACTTATCAAAATTGATTTATGAGAGCCTTATTTTTATAGTGCATCATCTATCTATTTATCAGCCCCAGAAGTCTACTGCTGAACATAGGTCTCCCCTTAGATCTCCGCAACGAATGATCGACGAATGATGATGAAACCTTCACCTAGTTGGGCGTCTTCCCACGCTTCGCTGTCCCATTCGTGTACGCCACAGGCACATTTCCACAACAACTGTGCAATCCTTCTAGCTATGTCGGTCGGTTTAGTTCTTCTACTATTTCCTCATTATTGGGAGAACTGGTAATCATATGAATAGATAAACTAACAGTTTTCACGCAACTGTCTTCGTGCATAGACTTCCATTGATGGTAGAATGGCTCCAATTTCGCACTCTCAGTTATGCTACAATTTACTTTTTTATTTTTACTATTTGAATTCAATTTGTATTGAAGCTGCCTAATGCTAAAAATCAGACATTGATTGCGGATAAGCAAAAAACATAGGAATAAAATTTGTACTGTTTCTATTCCGAAATCCTACATTATTTTAAAATAAATATACTGGAACCATTTTCTTACATATTTACATTAAAATTCGCAAATACAACTGTTATGTACATTTTTTATACTACTCTTTACTTAATTTAAAATATACACAAATCTTAAGGTCCTTAAACAACGTTTTGGTCAATTCTTATAAATAAATAGCTTTTATTTCGAAATTTTGCTAAAATTGGGACTCTTTCGCAAGTATTCGATAAAAAGAAATCAATTATAAATTTCACGACGTTTAAAGGCAACACTTTTGTGAATTACGGTCATAATCAATACAGGTGTCTTTTTCTCGAAGCTTCAAATAACCTCCCTGTCCTTGTCATTGGATTTTCAAACGAAAGGGACAGCGACAGATAAAATACATGTTTTGGTTATTATAGGCTTATTAAACTATTATGAATCAGGCCGTAAGTGTTAAGAATAACAAAAAAAGCAATAATAATTATGCTTATTCATTAGAACTTCTAAAACTCTTCGTAATATAATTGTTCTTCTTAACAGTAAAATTTCATTAGGCTAATGTAAGATGAAGACAGAAACACTAAAATGCCACTTACTAATATTTTAAGTCAACTTCATTATATTGTGCGTTTTGAGTGGGGTGAGATAAACAATAAATGGTTTCACGCAACTGTTGTAAGGATATAACACTAGCGAATTTACCAGTAGGCCGAGGAGGGTGGCATTTTTGAGCGGCGGCAAAATTGGAATATAAACGTAATCTAGATGTCAGTATAGTCAATTGGTTTACTAAAAAACATTTGCCCGACCCGAAATCTAACCCGGGATATAACCAAAAGTTTATTGGGGAAGTGGCGAGTATAATAGCTAAACTGTAGATTAATAATGGCGTGTATAAAACTCGAGGTAGTTATAAACATTAGGGAAAATCGAAAGTATTTGAAACATTTTTTATGAAATTTTAGGAAAAGATTTAATAGATGGTTAAGATACTATTAATTATAAATATATTGTTGGAAATATTGTTTTATATACTACGCTATACGCCGTACATCTAAACTTTATACTAGTTGGTGTTTTGTATAATTTAAGATTATCAATACGTTACTTAGAGTACATCAAATAACTAATAACAAACAATAATTCAACATTAACTGTTATACAGTGGCTTGGAGAGCTAAATAGAAAAAAAGAAACAACTTAATTTTCGAATGACTAGTTTTAATAGAAATCAGATATATTGGTGACTTTTTGTCTTGAATGGCAGTGCTTAGTAATCCACTTACTGTTTTGTATAACTACTAATAATACGATAATATTTATGAGTTATTGCATGTAATTTAAATTGCTTCTAAATCTCGTCTAATGCTTTACTGCAACTTAACATGGTAACGGAAAATAGTATGATAAAAAGGCTCAAATTATATTTCGATTCAAACTAAGAATAAATGTGTAGGTTCCGTCGAAAATGGAAACTTTTGGTAATTAAATAATGATATCAAGATTATCTACAATACTTCCTATTAATTTTATAATTCTAAAAATGTCTGAAAAACTATTCATTCCGTCTTATGCAGCAATTAAATATAATCATATCGCGTTAAAAATTAATACAGCGACATCTATTAACATAAACACAATTAACCCAATTTAAAGTTGGCGCAGACGAAGATAGCGGGTAAGCTAGTTTCATATAAGGGGAAACATAATTTTTGATTTCATAATGCACCAAATTATAGAAATTAGAAAAAAATACTGGTCTTAATATTATTGCTAATGAACGGCTTTTGATCAAGGCCGAAATTTACACTTATTAGATTGGAATAAAAAATACCATATTAATTGCAAGTATCTATAGTCACAATTAATCTGCCAGTGCTGTCATTGCTAACTGATTTACTTGATAAATTCTATTTTATTTGGAGCATTGGTCTAGAAACGGTTTCTCTATTTATTTAAGTAATTTAATACATTCTTTCAGCATTTTATCGTCGCTTCATTACTATTTGGCATTATAATTGCTTCTTCTTATTATAACTAATTGCAATATTAACGTGTTGCAGTTATATTATGTAAAATATGTAATGTTCAACTTATTATATATAAAGAACCAAAGCTTTGAGCAACCATGATATAAATAATATTTATAAAAGTGCAATTTATTGTTTACAAATTTAGCATTACTTTGTAACATCCCAAATTCTTAAGTTCTTTGAGTGTAGAATAGAAACTATATTATTAAACTCTCAAACAAGAATGTTCAAATAAATTGATCCCATCACACTCATTCGTACAACTATCAAATTCAAATACTCTCTAAATATTATTATCCGATCTAATATTTTAATTAATCTATTTACATTCATAAGTTAATAAGATAATAAAACTGAATTATCGAAATTTCGTAGTGTTTTAGGCACTATTTAGACAGCCATCAATCTTATGTCTTAATCAAAGCTTTATTAAGTCTAACTCTTAGAAAAATTGTTTACAATCTACATGTCAATAGGCAGGTAGTAACAATTCATTTACCTAAATATTAATATAATCTAAAAGTGTATACAGGTTCTTCTTAGAACATGAGAGTTATGGTTATTTCATTCGTTTGTAGCAAGACTGCATTTTGTATAGTAATAAAATTCTCCATAATAATAAAATTATCGAAAACAATATACAACATTTTCAAAATGTATGTTCGTGGAAAAAATATTTAAAACGGCTATTTCTATGTTGGTATCATTTGATAAATATATAGTCATTTGATAAAGGTATGGAGTACGCGGATTCATATTTTTAAGAATTAAAACAAAAAACAAGAATATTATTTTTATTATTATTACTTCAAACAACATAATATTTTAAATACTTTTAGTATGTTGTTTGAAATACTCTATTCCAAATACAGGTTACTTCAATTAACAATTAGTATTGTATAAAATAGGTGGTTGGAAACGTTGCAGACATTGCTAAAAACAAATGAAATAGTGGCACTTTTAACATCATTGGAATAATGTATAGCACATCTTAAACAAAAAATAACCTGACACGTGATAATATAACAGACTATCCCAAACAGTGTTATTAAATTTTAGCCTTCACATTTAAATATTCATAAACAAGGAACCAAAATAATGTGACCCTTGCTAATGTGTGTAATTGTAAATGCTATGCAGTTGGCATTAAACCGCACTATAAATGCTCTGCTACGTGTTTCGCTATAGGGCCACATTCTCTAATATTTACTGAACATCGTGTCATAATACCAAATTAATACTAACTATATTCTCGATGGAACAATATATTTTGGTGGTCTTGTAAAAAGGTAACACTAAAAACACTCAGTTCTCAAAACAGTGTACATTTTGGTTCCTCGAAAATCCGATATAATGTGAACAGACATAGTCAATACCTAAACTAATTCTGATGATGTATTCAAAATATCGTCTAACGTATTTAGCTAAAGCGTCTATCGATAAAGCATTTTGTATAATCACAACAGCAAGTCCGTACCGCCTCAATTCATTCACTATCTAAGCAATAACACTAGAAAACAGTCTGGCACATCCGAAACTTTGGGAACAGCGAAGAAAACTACGGCCGGCCTTTTGTCTTGCACCGCGGCGTGATCCAGCGGTTTACCGGAGAAATCGTTTCACTTTATAATGATGCGTTATCAAGTAAAATACAACAAATCAGCATGAAACTTTATCAACTTAAAGAAGGAAATTACATCTCAGATCTCAATGCATGTCAAAAAAAGTAACTTCTGATATACTTTTCTCAATAAAATGTAGTCATCATTTTATTATGAATTTAATTTCAAAACGTATAGAAATCAATACTTTTGGTGATTTTAAAGTCAATCTGCCATCAATTCACGCAATCAACTTCCTTCTTTCTGCATATATATTTTTTCTGGATTAAAATTATAGAACTTGAATGGATTCATTGATTTCATCAAATATAAAACTGATATAAAATATAACTACGATATTGGGAAAGTTACTTTAGACAAGTCAATATCGTTCGCGCAAATCGTTCGCAGAACAAGTGTATTCGAATTTCTGTTTAAAGCAAAACAATTTTCGCGGCAACCTCGATGATGCGTAGTTGCGTTTGAGGAAGGGTCAGAAGACGGGCGCCGAGTTTCGTCGAGTTCAGCACAGGAGTTCGGAGTTGGAAGGCGGTACTCAGCTGGGTAGCGGAGGCCGAGATGCTTGAGGAGCTGGGCTCGATGGCTGTGCCTGAGTCGGCGTTGGCGAATGAGCCATTGTGCTTTCTGGAGCTGAATGCGTTCTTCCCGCAGGTTGTAATATTGGGCTCGCCGGCCAGGGATGTGTTGCTGTTGCCAGCGTTCTGTAATATAACAGATAAAAGTTTAGTAATACATCACTCAATTTTTCAAAGACGGTAATATGGAAAATGATGTTGAATTATAATTTAAAATCACTGCAAAACAATAACCAAAAACTGCATATTGACTCAAATAGCAAAAATATTCATGAATATAAATGTTCATAATTTCTAATCAATTGTGGATGGTCATAAAGCAAGTTTTTACCCTGGCGCTGTTAATTTTATTTACCTGGTGTAAGGTGTAATAGTGGATGATGGTGGCGTAGGCACGGCGGCAGTATCTGGGTGTAAGAAATTTCTTCTCTGTTCGGTTCGCTCCCAACACTGCTGTAGACACCGCGCCATTACGTCTGGTAAACTGTTTACTTGTTCCTGGAAGTTAGTCCCAAAAACAAACATTCATTGATGCTACAATCTTCTGTATATGTAATTATAATATACATTAAAAATTTATAATAAACAGAAAGACGAAATAATTATAAACCCTTGTAAATTTATGATTATCGGAATTGGTGAATAAAGAAGACCTTATAAGGTGATTATAAGGTCTTCCTTTAGCAAACGTATCTTTATTATTATTTTATTTACTTAAGTCATACATACTTTATGTATACACTCTAAAATGTATTTTAATATAATAAAAGATACAGCATTTAAACTTTCGAACAAATTACTATATCATGGTTTCTTTATTCTGTACATGCACAAAAACTAGTCGATATAATTATATAATATAGCGCTTTACCTGTAATGATGTAAGTTTTTCTTCTAAACTAGTCAGCCTCTCTTCAATAGTGTCTTGTCTCGTACTCATATCCGAGACAATCTCATAGACCGTGTTTTGGGTCTGCAAAAGAAAGGGATCCTAATATCAATCGCATTGCAGCTCAATATTGACTGTAGATGCTAATTATACATTTGTGTTCAGTGTATTTGTATGAATTCTTGTAATTTTTTTCGTTCCTGTTCTGATATTTATTATGTGTGACCATGTGACTACATTTTGTTTAATCAAGTGTTCGTAATAATTTGTACGTGTTCAGCACCCATTGAGACAATCCAATATACCCATACGAACCTTTCATGTTTTGTCCTAACTTATTGAATTTCATGCGCCAAGCATAATGGGAATGTAAAACAATAATGCATGCCAATAAATGGGTTTCATTGACAAAGAATATTCTATGCGTTATGGAACAATAAAAAAAAACAATAAAGGCTACGGGAAAAACATATTTCAAAGACTATCTAGCAACCCACACTAATAAACTGTCGCAAGATTTCATTGAAGGTCGTTTTTAGCTATATGTACTTTGCCAATACTACGATAATTATAAATGCATTCCTATAGTGCTAACTAAAAATCTAATTCTAAATGTGTATGAGTGTAGCAGTAGCCTTAAAACCTTACATAAAACTCCACGTACCTTTGCCATATCTGTTATTGTATTGGCGTTGTCCATAAGTTTTCTCTGATCCATCTTGACTTTTCTTAATCTGTAAAAATATAGTAGGTAGATATAAGAATATGTGAGTAACCGTAAGAATAATTTAATATACACAACATTTAATTAAGTTTTGAACATTAAATTTCTGAATAGCAACACGGTATCCATGATAACTTGATATTTAAAAACAATTCTGACTGAATTGATGAAGTACTACAAAATTTTATAAATCTAAATAATATCTCCTAAACTTCTATTCACTATCTAATCAAAGTATGGAGCCGTAAAGACCTATTACTTGAGCTACAGTTATTTTATTGATTTTTGTAATGGGGATATACACTTACGCATATATAGCTAGCAAAAATTTTCTTTGGTGTGTTCGTACTCTTCCTGGATGAACTCGTTTCACAAGCCTTGTGTGTTTGTATATCAACCACGTCTCTCGAAGCACGTTTGCTGCTGCGTTTTTCAGCTGCAATATAATCAGCAAACATGTGAAAATATAGACTGAATATAAAAATAATTCAATTGTTAGCTGAGGACAATACAGGGTGTTAATGCTTTTTAAATAATATGTACTACGTTGTGCTAAGCTACATGTTTATACGAGTTAGTTTCTTTTAGTTCCACGTACTTTGTTATTAATGGATTCCGCATTATCTAGCACAGTCAACACAAAGCAAATTTCCATTATTAAAATAGATTTTTCGTTTTATCATTTAGCTTTTCTGGCTTAATCTTACCTTCTTAGCGTCCATCGACTGCTACTCTTGTAACAGTCGTCTTACCTTTTTCGTTAGCTGTGTCTCCATCATGAAGTTATGGACATGTTTCTCCGCTCTAGTTAACTCTAATTTTCTCGAAGCAACGGTCACTAATAATGCTGTACATCCAGCCCCCTGTTAATTAGATTAACAATAATTGTGATGAAGTTATATCACAGTTATACTTACTCTTTTAGTAAGTTGTGTGTCCATCATGAAGTTATGAACGTGCTTCTCGGCTCTAGTTAATTCTAATTTTCTTGAAACAACCGCGACTAATAACGCTGTGCATCCAGCTCCCTGTTAAGTGAATATCTTAATGTAAAATGCAAGCGAACGTGTAGAAGCATTCAAGTTCTTTTTCATTCCAGTAAGGCAATTCCAAAGGCTAAAACTAAAAAAAACTATAGTTGTTTAGCTATGTGCTTCGATTTAAATCTGTTTTTAAAGTACTTTATTTTGCTCCAGGATAAATGGAATAATGATAGAGAATAATCAAGCGTTTTTCTATATTTTAAATATTTTAACAACTATTTAGCATGTTACCCGAATGCATTCCGACTACCAGGCAAAAATCTCAACAAGTATCACCGTGTCAAAGACCACTGAGGTTGCCTTTAAAAAAATATGACAAATACAATTTGTAGTTAGGACCTGATTACAAAATTTAGAGAGGGATTTGCCCAGCAGTTATATTGTAGCAACTTTGTCCAGCAGTAGCTATCAAAAAGTAACAATTTATCATTGTTTCAATTATCCTTTTTAAAGTCTTATTAATTCATTTGTCTTTATTTAATGCTATGTTATTAAGTGCTAAACTGAAATTTACTATGCGGAGCCCATAAAAGAAGGAAAATAGTTATTGATGTAGAATAAAAGCGGAAACTATATAGATAGAACCCATTTTCCCTTCTTTCATTATAATTTCACAAGGACGAGACGTCATTAATTAAAACTGTGGCATTGTATCCTTGGTGCTATCGTTCTAAAAGTGCACAGAATTGCTTACATGAAAACGTTTACTTCCATTTTAACATTAAGTTCATAATTCAACATATAATACGTCATTTGACATTATATTTATTAACATTTACACAAACACTATATTTATTGTAAGGTGCAATCAAATGTATTTTACACTTCTGTATTTAAAATGTTTTAGGAAAAGTGAGCCATTTTAAAACAAACGTATTGTGCATTTAGTGAAATATTCAAGTGAAGAGAGAGCTAGAAATAGTAAGGAGAAATGAAGCATTCCATTCTACAAAATATATTATAAATTTCTAATAGCTGGCTTTAACAGGGAAATGGACGTAAGTTTTGTAAAAATCATTGATATCGTACATAAAATGTTGGCAAATAACGTTGTTGCCTGCAAGAACTTATAAAACCGTCGTAGATAGTGGCCCTAAAAGATTGTGTGAACATTGATCGTGAGTTACAGAAGTGGTGACAATGTTAGAATGTGTGTACAAATATTAGAATGCATCCATAAAATTTACAAATCAACATTTTCGTACTGCATATTTCTTTACCGTTGAACATTTACAGCTTCACACCAAAACATCGAAAAACTGTGTAAAGTCAGAGTACAATTTAGAGTGTTAAGCATTTGGTGTATAGTGTTAGTTGTTTGGTACATTCAATTATAATGTGTTGACTGACGATGCTGAAAATATTTATCCAATATCACTATACTACTGATATAAAATTTGATACCTTGTAAAGAATATTTATCTAAGACAGTTCACCAAAAACTAATAAAAAGCTGGGATAATATAATCAGTCAATACATTATAGTCATAATTTTGTTTCTAAAGAACTTACCATAATACCGGTGCTAACAGCAATACCTCTGCCGCAATAAGTGTTTGGCACTATATCACCAAAACCAACGGAGAGAAAGGTAATCGCAATAAGCCACATCGCATTCAGTAGGTTAGCGTGTTCTTCGTCGTGAAACCTGAATTGTCAATAAATTTCAACTCTTTACTCAATAACCCGTTGTCCCTAAATATCGGAGCAACCGTATATCGAGTCTACATACATTCACAACCCTGCCTATTGTCCGCGCACACTTCACTCTATAGGAAAGTAAACATAATAGTAACGTAACAAAAATAAGATAACTTTAAATACAGACAACGAAGAGTTTGACTTTGATTGAATTTGTGAAGTTAGTAACATTACATAAAATGGCTCACCTTTACCTACTTAGATATACTTAAACAAAGCAAGAGTCAGAACATTTCTTGCGTTGTTTAGTAAAAAAATATGACAACAGTCGTTGTCAACCGAAGTAGCCTACAATATTTTTATACATACCACCATACCGCAGGTGAGTGTAATGCCACGACCGCAGTAAGTGTTGGGGACAATATCACCATAGCCCACACAGAGGAAGGTAATTGCCGTCAGCCACATTGAGTTTAGCAAATTGGCATGGTCTTCATCGTGAAACCTGAGAGCCAAAATGCCCAGCAAGAACCACAGAAAACCGATTATTTTATTATTTTTTCATATCACATGTTTGTTAGGCACAATGTATGCAACGTATCATCAAAGGCACATAAGGTCTAAAAGTGGTAATATTTTGATTAGTTTCTTTTTTTTTTTAAACTTTTTTTTATTGTTACTGGCATAGATACTGTAGATAGAACTCCTAAACACATAATTTTAATCATGCCTGATTCAAAAGTAAATCCTTTTCTACACAGAGGTACGTACTAACACCTTTTAATAAATTTAGATACAACGTGCATTCTAAACATTGATTTGGGTTTATTACCAAATTAAATAGCCATGCGGGTTTTAAGACCTGATGAACATTATGATAACACTGATAAACATCAAAAAGACTGCCAAGAAGACGGAAGGAAACAACACTTAAGTTAGAAAGAGAGAGTAATAAGGGAAGAGATGTAACTTGTTATGATGCGTGAGAATGATGAAGTGCAATGATTTTGTGCATATTTGTTGGGAGTCAGAAGCAATTCTGACAAAGTGTATCTTAGAGCCATTTTATGCATGTGTAGTTGTTGAAAGTTGACAAATCTAAATTTGCAGAATGTCTATCGAAAAATGATAAGCCGTGCAGTTAAATTACCGTAATAGTGAAAAGTGTCACGGCTATTACGCATGTACGAATAGGATTGTGTAAAATAATACAATGTTGAGTATATCGCAATAAGCGCCCTCTTTCTGAATTACACTAATACATGTGACATCAAATATACAATTAGAAAGTCAGTGTTTATTTGAAAAGCTAGTTCTCGCAATATAGTCAAAGTCAAACTCTTGTATTTTGTTGTGATGATTATGAACCTAGCGCCGCTACTTAACTTGTATAACTCTCTAAACCAAGACGTAAAGAATAAATAAAAACACAGTGGGTATAAAAAGCGAAAAAAAAAAATACAACGCCACATTACAAAGCAACATTTTATAGCATGCCAATGTTGGCAAAAAATACTTGTCATCCAAATATTTATAAGACAACAATAGCACTCTTATGGACATTGTACTAAACGAAGAAGCAAAAATTACCAAAATAAAGTATGGAGCATATATTTACGAGGTGCTCCAATATCGATTGTAACCTTTCCAAAGTGTGGCTACAATGGCAAATAAAGTATTTATATATTAAATCATTGAACGTATGCTAATATATCACTAACCTTTCACACTGCCTTAACGTCCAGCTGGCGATTATCCAGAGAGATACCATAAAAACTAATAGCACGGTGCCAGGACAAATTGTCATAAGTGTCTTCAAGACAAATCTGTGAACATAGTAACATTGGAGTATAGGGTTTACTTGTAAATTAGGAATTAAATGTCCTTAAAAATAATAAAAAATTTAATTAAATTATACATTTTATTAATTGGAATATAGAAAATAATTCCAATTCCAAAATATACATTGAGAATTATGAATTAGTAATGAAAAATAGAAAATTACCTAGTGTTAAAATTAATTCTGTTTAAAGCTCCTATACTTCTAGATGATGCGTCAGTAAACAATTTACTGTGAAGTAACATGACCCTGCATATTAAATAGAGCCGAAAGAACATCGGCAGAGATAGTGTGACGTCGTACGGAACCTGAAACGTACAGACAAAAACAATTATCATTAAGGAAATATATATAAATACACACGTTATATTGTAGAATTATCGCCCATAATATTTCAAATTATACATAACAAATCAAGGTACAAGGAAATGCCTGCTGGCCTGTAGATAATCGGTGAATGAATTCGTTTAAGTAAAATCTCACATTTATTAATATTTCATTTTTTATTTCAGTACTTTAATCACTGGTTTTATTTATTCACGTACTAATTAGACAGTTACAATATTTTGCGTTTACTGCAACTTAAAAATAGGGGATATGTTTGGATGGAAGTACACTAGGAACTGTGTCAGTAACTAAAAAGTAACAATAACTTTACAGATTTAGGCTCCACAAAAGACGAATGGTTTAGATTAATTACAGAAGGGACATAAAGTAAAGCCATCGGTCCCGGCTGTTATTCTACCATCTATGTCAGTCGTTTTACGTAATCAGTAGAGTTCAAGCTGACACCTGGTTTACTAAAATAATTACCGGTTATCCCTCTGTATATATATGTCGCGGAGGACAGACGGTAATAGTCAAGTGTTAAAAATGGTACTGGACTCCAAAGAAATTGGAAAAAGGTAAGGAAGAAGATACCAAATGAATTGAGAGCGTTAGGTTAAAATACAACGGATTTACCGATCGGTTTTAATATTAAATTGGATTTTAAAATGTATCACAATTTAGAATAGGACAGTATATTCATTTTGAAAAGTTTCCACATATTCGTCTAAAACTATTACATGTATGGATACTGTTTCGTGTTGTGCACACATGGATTGGTTGAATATAATTGCAAACATGCTCTACACAAACTCACATCACATTGAAATTGTAACTATTTTGTACAGACCTGAATATGCTTATACATCGTCCCCTAAGGAGAAAATGGAAACAGCGTCAGTTACAGCAAAAAACCTTAATGTAAAATAACTCAAGAAAAGTGTGATCTATATACTATTAATTTCTACTGGAGAGTCTAGGAAAGTACATTTCTAAAAAAATAGATAGTTTGCTTCTAGCAGTAGAACAATATTACTATTTTTTATATAGCATGCTACAGTTATATACAAAGTTCTTAGTGCTTACCACTTCAACGCCTATAACACCGCCCTTGTTAGCCAACTTTGTTGTCCAAGTGAAGGTGTATTGCCCAGGGATGGGATGGACCGCACAAATAGCAAGTTCGAGACCTATCTGTGCTATCCTCTGCCACGTCATTGCTATTCGCCAGTCATCAGCGCAGTTGTCTATCATAAATAACTGAAATAAATAAGTATTCAGAATAAGTAACTTTTTCGAGTCTCGCCCTCTATACAATATAGCTTAAAGATCAGCAAGTAAACCGTGTAAATTGTTCTGTTTTACTCCGAGAGATGGCTTTGTACAGTCGAGATTTTGTTCCATCATTAACATTCGACATTCTAAAGATCAGGTATAAACAGTTATATTTTTAAAATGTTATCTAATGCTATATCCTACTAATATTATAAACGTGAAAGTTTGTAAGTATGGATGGATGGATGGATGGATGGATGGATGGATGGATGTTTGTTACTCTTTCACGTAAAAACGACTGAATTGATTTTAATGAAACTTTATAAGAATATAGCTTATACATCAGAATAACACATAGGCTACAATTTATAAAGATATTGTGTGTAAATTTATAGCGATATTAAGTTAAATTTTAATTTCTAATTGTCAAATTTTCAGCCATATTTAAATATATAGACAACATAAAGTTTCGCTGTCAGTTGCGCTTTGTTATACCGCGTAGGTATTATATCACATTCTACGGGAACGGGATAAAAATCTTAGGTATCCTATGTCCGACTTTCTTTTAAATATATTGATGTTGGACAATTCACAAAATCATACTTAATATCGTAAACGTGAAAGTGTAAATGTGTGTAATCCCGTTCCGTGATATAAAACATAGTTTATCAAAATGCAACTGCTGAAATAACAAAACTTCACCGAAAGCTAAACGCTATGTTGTCTATAGTTTGACAAATTTGACAATTAGAAATTTTGAAGTTGACCGGTTGATGTATTTCTTTCGAGTAAATATTAGCTTATTGTGCCGAACAATGAAGAAGAACTAAATAATGCACGTGAAGATCACCGCATTAGTATGGCTTGAATCCGTGCTTCTCAATCACAAGAGCAAATCGAGGCAGCCCGTGAAACGGATCGGTTGGGAATGCAAAATCGTCGAGCAAATTTAAGAGATCAACAACTAGATAATTTTCGAGACACAAGAATAAATTTATAAAGTAGGTACTACATAATTTGGATCGAGCAACGTTTCGATACGGTGGCAGCACTAATTACTGCTTGCATACTTGCGTCCGCATTGGACCTATAGATGCCATGTCATATTACAAAACACTCCTCAGCGGCTAAAGTTTTATCAAAATGTAAAATCGTCATCTGGGACGAATGTACAAAAGCGTATACACGTGCATTGGAAGCACTTATCCGATCCGACCGAACACCAACGCAAGGACTCGAGATGTTGTGGAGGCGCAATGATTTTACTGTCTGGCTATTTCTGCCAAACAGTGCCTCTAATTCCAAGATCGACTGCTGCCGCCGAAATAAGCGCTTGCCTCAAATCATCGAAATATGTGGATTGATTTTATTTTCTCAGAATTTCTGTTCATTGAAGGACGAACTCACAAACACAAAAATAATGAATGGTTGACTAAGCGAGCTGTACATAATTCAGAATGAAATCATTGGTACACTGCATTAATTCAAATATAATGACTGTGTAAAAAAAGAGAAAAAAATAAAAACCAAAACCACCAAACCTGTGCAACGGAACGCGTTTGGTGGTAAGTGAATTGATGAACAATGGAATATACTCAAAGTAAAGTTGGAAGGTGAGGAAATTCTCATCCGAGGATCCCGACGATATCAACTGATATACCGTTTTAGTTTTAATGATTTCCGATCCGCCGTGCATTCGCCGTGACCATTAATAAATCACAGGGCCAATCCTGGAAAGTTTGTGGCCTAAATCTAGAAAATTCATGTATTTCCCAAGATCAATTATATGTGGCATGTTCCGAGTCAGAAGACCATCTGCGTTATTTGTTCATGCGCCTGATAATAAACCGAAAAATGTCGTCTGTCACAAGGTGATTCACTGAAAAGTGCAGTTGCTAAAATAGATGGCCAATAAAGTATAATTAAAATCATAGATGTTTTATTTATATTTATCCTGATAAAAAATTGGAAGTTAATAAAATAAAAAATCTGCTCATTTATTGCCTTTAAGGCGAAACAAAGTTCGCCGGGTCAGCTAGTGGTAATATAATAGTGGCATGTCAAAAGGCCATTTTTGATTAATATTGTGGTATTTATGTGCGCTATTATTGTTTGGTATTTGTGTATGACTATTTTTGACAAATATTTCATCGTAAAAGTATTTAAAATATGATTTACCTGTACTTCTAACGCGTGGTACGCGACAATTAGGCCAAGTAAGATCACAGTTGACATTGATATAAGCGTCTTTAACGCCTGCGAATATATTGATGCCTGAAATGTTAAAATTATTATTTACTTAATTTATTTTCAATTCTTCTAAGTAAAGTTAACCTATAATATTCATTTGTCCAGACAGGTTTACAATAATTTTTTGTATCAAGTCTTCCTTTAACGACTTTAAATGAAACGTTTTACAAACCTGGGGTTTGTTTGCTTTGATCGCTTTCTAAGATGTCTATTATTAGAGTATAATATTATGTCACTCACTATGGGCTACAATACAAGGCTCAAAGTCACCCAAAGGGCAAAGGCTATGCTCCGAGTTTCCCTGTGAGATCGAATCAGTAATGAGGAGATAAGCACAAGAACCAGAATTACCGACATAACCCACAGGATTGCCACACTTAAGTGGCAATGGGCAGGGCACATGCCCAATGGGGCAGAAAAGTCCTCGAGTAGCGTGATAAAAGACCCACTGCTGAGTCGCTTCCTGGGGCTTCCTTCAATTACAAGCAGGAAGCTATGCTACCCAGATTAGACAAAATTATTTTTAACCTTAAGTGTTTATTCATTGAATTTAAATTACCTTAGTGTATACACCAGCACTTGAAAGTTCATTTTCTATAACCATAATTATTATACCAAACATTCCCATTACTAAAGCGTAGTCACTTATTCGTTTTCTCTTTTCAAATAGCGCCTTTCTTCTACCTAATCTGTAAAAAAAACAAAAATACGTTTATTAACATTTTATAGGAAGTGACCGACCCGTCATAATGTTCTCACTGTATTTATTATTGTTAAAATATTATATTATTTTACACATTGTTCCATGTAATTAAATAGGGGTTGATCGTAGGGTGTGAAAATTTTGTGTTGTACGTAGTTTTGTATGTTGTATCATAAAAAAAAACATTTGTCCAAAAAATAAAATAAATGTTTTTGCGGTGAACCACCCTTAACACTAAGGGGTGTAAAAAATAGTTGTAAACCTATTCTCATACCTACTGAATATACATATGAAATTTCATCAAAATCAGTCGGAGGAGTATGAACACTAAAACTTTGACACAAGAATTTGATATATTAGACTAGCGACCCGCCCCGGCTTCGCACGGGTGAAATTTATCAGTGTTTCTATACAATATTATGGATGTATTATACATAAAAACCTTCCTCTTGAGTCACTCTATCTATTGAAAAAAACCGCTTCAAAATCCGTTGCGTAGTTTAAAGACGGACAGACGACAGCGACTTTATTTTATACTATGTAGTGATAGTGATAGTGATGTATATGTATAGTATATTACAGAGCAAAAAATATACCACGGAGTTATCTGCTCCTCTCAACTGCATTAAGAACCGGTAGTGGGTTCATAAGTTAACAATATATTTTGAATTTCGAACATCATATAATAATTTGTAAGAAAGACATAAAAACGAAGACATGCCCGGAAAACAATTTTTACGGAACACAATGTGTAGAACCTTCTTTCTAGAAAAAAACAATGATAAAAATTCTCGCCCCTGCCATTCACTGCAATCATGGGACACCATTAGGAGTCGATTTTAAGAGTCGACAACAAGAAATGACAAGGCCGAAAACTTAGCCGCAAGATAACAAAAACTTGATACGCACCCCAGTGCAAATCCGCCATTAAGCTAATTCCCCCCAATGTAATTGGAGGAAGCCTAACTCAGTAGTGGGTCAAATAAGAAGTGTGTAGTAGTAGTAAAAATGTTGAATGACGATAGTGATTTGACAATCTTCTTCCCGATAAGTCAAGGGAATTATGTATATTATAAAGCTTATGATGTTCTTTTTTTTATTTGGCAAACGTAGGGAATTATCTATATCTATACTAATATATAAAGCTGCAGAATTTGTTTGTTTGTTTGTTTGAACGCGCTAATCTCAGGAACTACTGGTCCGATTTCAAAAAATCTTTCAGTGTTAGATAGTCCATTTATCGAGGAAGGTTATAGGCTATATTTTATTTTCAAAAGAATTAGGGATCCGTATGAAAATGGCGATTTTGTAAACCAAGGTGTAAAATCGAAAACCTATTTATGCGTGCGATGCAAAAACTATTGACAATAGAACAAAATAATGTACTATGGGTTTGTAGGTCTTATAAAGATCTAAAAAAAAGTCTGCGAGAGTACATATCTAACTACCATAGTTTAGTCACAATAACCGATTTTATGTTCATAAAAAATATGCACGGGTTCGAAGCCCACGCGGGCGAAGCTGCGCGCAAAAGCTAGTGTATAATATGAAAGCATAAGATGTTTTTTTTTTTAATTTGGCAAACGCTTGAAATGTCTCTGAAGCAGTACTTTGAGTAGGTACCTACTTCAATTCTAGCATAACTGGTATTTTATTGCCCCACAGTAGGTGTAAAAAATTTTGTATTTGCCTCTGGGATAAAGGTGGATTTGTCTTGAGCGAGCTCCCTCTCTGTACTCAGGATTCTAGTATTAAAGATTTAATTTTACACTCGTGATATACTTAATACACTTCTTTATCCTTTTAGTGAATAAACTACTATTATTAACGCTACTGGAATAAAGATTCTAAATTTGAAGGACAGTGTTTGAAATTATTCAAAATGCTCCCTTTGTCAACACCGCAGTCGTGCCAGCGTTCAGCATCTGGGGATTATCGTTTATTGGAGAAAGCCTACAGTCAATGATTGGTGCTTCGACATCTACCCAATTGGTTTCAAGTAAATTGGTCATGATGGAGTTTAACTTAGCTTTGAGGGATTATAACTTGAAAGGCCTACGTTAACGTGCGACTGCTCGCAATCTAGCCTAAGTCGAAATTTCGCAAGGAAACATTGCTTCTCTTTAAATAATTGAATGAGTATGAAATTATCTATAGCGACATAGCAGTCACAGTGTCGAAAAATATGATTCAAATGCAAACAGCTCACGTCACTGACTCTCCAATAGCTCTTGATTAGCTATGCCTACACTTCAAATGTCTCTCTTTCACTCTGTACTCATCAGGTCTCTCAGTCAATCAGATTCCTGGAGGCAAATTACCTGACTGTGCCACGCTGGCAAGATAGGTTGGCACAGTGTTTGTGACATTTTGTGTTCTTAATCCGTAACTACACGTACTTAATACGTCGAGCACTTGGAGAATTGTAAATTATTAAAAAAATATCAATCTTAGTAATCAAATTGTTTTCACTGTAAGTGCAATGCAATTTCTAATACCAGGAACTTCAAATAACCATTCACAGCTTGACTGCAGCGCTAAAATATTAAAAGACGAACAAAATCGATGTGGCCCTGATGCAAGGTATTTTCGTTCGCTCAAGGCTACATTGGTATTACTGAAACACTTGGAACCAACATACGAAATGGGCCTTTTCTGGTGTGATTTATTCGTCTATTAGTATTGTGCTGGAGAAAAAACTAACACAAAATGTTGTAACTGCAATATTTTGTGATTATTGTTTACACACAAAGGGGGAAATTTATGTTTTTGTACCATCAAATTTACATTTAAGAAAATAGTAAACATTTTACGAAGGTGAACCAAAAAGCTGGTATATTAACTAAATATAATATTATTTAGTTGGGATTAGCTGGAAATAATTTATGAAGATATAAGTTTCTGCGCTAAGATTTTTTTGGTGAAATTTAAAGCAAAGGAACTGTCAGCACATGATAAATCATAAACTCAATTTTCAAAAAAGGTACCTGTTTTTATCTCTCTTATAAATCGTTATGATTAAAACAACCATCATAATCGTGGGGCTAGATGGAGTATGGAGACTTCCATACACTTCTGTCGGCATCATTCATGCCTTTCATACGCATATCCCCATTCACACAATCCGTCCATCTTCCCTTACGTCCATCACACATTCACATACTGAAACTACCACCAGTTTGGAATGCTGCTCTATAGAAAATAATTAGCAAAACTTCTGTAGTTGCTTTTCCAAGAGATGTATTTTTTACGAAAAACGGAAACTATCTTATTATATTATATCTTTAAATGAGCAATTCTTGTATATATATAATTGGAATCTCGGAATCGGCTCCAACGATTTTCATGAAATTTAGTACATAAGGGTTTTCGGGGGCGATAAATCGATCTAGCTAGGAATCATTATTAGAAAATTTCATTTAATTCGGGTTTCGGGGGCGATAAATCGATCTAGCTAGGAATCCTGACATCTATTAGCGAATAATGGCAACAGCAGATGGCGTTGTTACTTACACGAAGTCAATGAGTGTTTGCTTTGAGGTTAGACTTAATTCCTGACATCTATTGGCGAATAATAATACTACTTTTTTGTGAGCACAATAGCAGATGGCGTTGTTAAGTAACACGAGTGTTTGCGTAATTCGGTCAACCAGATATTACAGCATAATGAGAGCAAGTTCGCAAGATGAGAGAAACTCGCGTCACGTGTACGTCATCACTATCATCACTATCACTACATATTATAAAACAAAGTCGCTGTCGCCTGTCCGTCCCGGTTTTTTTTAATATATAGAGTGATTCAAGAGGAAGGTTCATTTATATAAAACATCCTTAATATTGTAGAGAAACACTAATAAATTGAGATGTTCATCATTGCACCCGTGCGAAGCTGGGGCGGGTCGCTAGTAACGCATAAACCAAAATAACTACTACTACTACTCAGCCCATAAGTGACCCACTGCTGAGTCGGTTCTCCTCTTATCACAGGGAGGGTAATTAGCCTACTACACCACGACCAGACGAGTTGGCACAGGGTTTCGTATTACGTGGTTCTGCACCAGATCCCACAATGCCGCGACAGGACGCGAGTTGGAGCACTCCGGGGATGTTTACTGGGTAGGCCCCCACTCTGGGGGAGAGTCCATAAAGGATTTTACCCCGGACGAACAAAAAAAAGGGTTTCGTATTAAGTTTTCCTATTCTGGCGGCTAGGGTTTCGGGCTTTTAATTTCCTTTTGTCGGCTCTTAAGGCCGGCGGATGAAATGGGGTGGTGATACTATGTATTCTAAATCCGTCATCACACGGATAGAAAATAACAGAGCTAGTCTAATAAAGCTCCGCTGGGTTTTCGTATCAATTACAGTACTTGCGTCATTAATTAAAGAACAAACATGAATATGAACAGCAATGCAAAAATTTACCATAAGAGTCGTACCAAGAATCGTACTCTAATGCAACTCTAGGAACTCTAGGAACTCCTTTTTAACCGCATTCAAATACTAGGACGTTCTCGAGTCGGTTCTACGGTATGCAAAATTTTTTTTAATATTTTTAATTTTTACATTTTATTCTTTAGAACATTTTTATTATATTTAAAATAACTAGTATGTTTGGTTCAATAAATTTACTATTTTTAGCACTTCAAAAATGTACTTATTATGTATAAAAAATATTAATTTGTGCATTTAGACGACATTGTTAGCATGATTATGATTAATTTTATTTCACGCTTTTTAATTCGATTCGTAATTTTATTGTTAAAAGCCCTCAATTATGGTTTTTAGGCTAAGAAAAATGTTGCTACAAAAATATCTTGGCTTTATCATAAGATAATCTTGTATCACTATTGTATATGAAAAGCAAGATAAACCAAAGATAATTTTCCTTCAGTCTCAAGGGAAGTAAACTAATGAGGAGTATAATAAACTCTGGTCAATCTTCGACACCGCCTCGAGGAGTTGACTCTCCCGAGACTTGAATACATACACGATGTATCATACTGCAAATGCCCACACCTATGAGACATGTACTATGTCTTGAATGGACGTCTGATAAACAATAAGGAGGGTTATTTTAGTTACACTGAAGATTAACACAAGAACCTCGAAGATAAAATAGACAGGGTGGAGCAAATCAAAATTCTTCAGCCGGTCCGTGTGGTGACGAATTAATAATACATAATGTCACCAACCCACACTATCTAAAGGCGACTGAAACGCACGAGACAAGTCGATTCCGGATTCGATACTGGGGCCGGTCAAGTGTTTTTGTGTAAATCAGAGGCGCTTGCTCTGAGTCTGGGTGTCATTTGTGTTCGTGAATTTCATGTTTGTAAACTGCCCCTGCAATACAGATAGAGGATAGAAAAGGGATTTCGTTTCCTCGCCTATATAGCCGCTAAAGGAAGGAAATCTTGAGAACTCCCCCCTCCCTGTATCTGGCCAGCGTGGCACAGTAGGCTAATTACCCTCCCTGTGATAGGAGGAGGCCCAACTCAGCAATGTGCTATTTATGGGCTGAGCTCTGGGCTCGTATCATCGTATCAGTTTCCTTCTCTTGAAGCCTTTTTTTTTTTTTTTTTTTTTTTTTTTTTTTACGTCGGAGATCCTCATGGATTCCCGGCCGTTGGGAACTGGCCGGGGTATGTGGAACTCCGGGGCGAGAGATGGTGAATTGCGCCCCGACCTACCCACTAAAACCGACGGCGATCCTCGACTGCCCAAACCAGGGCCACGGGATTCACTCCCATTACGGGAGCATGCTCCGGGGCCCTGGGGGCCTTGGCCCGCCTCTTATAAAGCTAGTGGAGCCCCATGCTCCAAGGCGGGCCCCTCCGTTTATGAGGGGGCCTATTAGGCAAGCCTAACCTAACCTAGCCGTGATCGACCTTGTAATTTCCATTTATCTTGCGACGCCCTCAGTTTGGAATGGGGTGATGACACTTTGTATTCGAATCCATCACGAAACGGACATCTATTACTCTAGTTGACATGATCGTCATCTGTTAGCCAGGAAATTGTACGAAAACTAAATTGCTTTCGCTAAAAAAACAGCCGGCAGTTAATATCACTATCGATCCTTTTGTGTTGATGTATGGTTTTTGTTACATCATGTACATCGCTATAATAAATGGGCAATATGTGGTCTGGTTGTGAAGGATTTATTACTTTATGTTTATATGGGGATAATGGTAGCAACAACTTGGACAATAGACGTCAATTTGTTGCAAAGGGTGTAAAACATTGTGAAGTTTCAGTTTGAATTACTAGACTAGAAAAAATATATTTTGAGTCTCACTATTCGATTCTTATTATATACTGCCATTATATCTTTTTATTTCATATTTTTAAAAAAATATTTATTCTTAAAAAAAAACATTGTTATTCAAAAATATATATACAAAACAATAGAAAACCCCTCGACAACGAGGTCGATGACCTAAGCTACCGACGGTTCAGGGCTCCAGAGAGAGGAAACTCCTCACGATCCTTGCCGAATCGTGGATGACTGCTTTTTGTATCAGGCCCTTAATCCAGCAACTCAGCGAGAGTTTCTTGAGATGTTGATCGAAACTCTTCGCGATAAGACCGTTTACTGAAACGACTATCGGCACAATGAATGTTGAATCAACATGCCATTGTATACTTATTATTAGATTAAGACAGCTGCTAACTAGCCATGGTTAGGGGGCTTGCGTGCCTTCTCCGCTGAGGCTCCGATGGGGCCATACCGGCTCAGGCTCGGGTGAGCACAGAGTGATGTATCAAGTTTTCCTTCTCTTGCGGTTAGGTCATCGGACTTGTTATTTCGTTTTGCCGGCTCTTACGATACCTAGGACAGGAAGGAATGGGGTGGTGACACGTTGTATTATAAATCCGGCCCATTATTGTTAACAATACATACATTTATAATATCGACGTAGGAAAACGTATTTGCTGTAAGCCTCAAAAAATCGAAAATTCGTTTTTTACATTATTTTGATCAGAAAAAAATTCTACGTCGATTGGTCAGACTCTCATAATTCTAACTACGAAAAAAAATCGCTTACGCCGTAAGTTTTTTGAAAAATTTTGATGTGGTCTTGGCTGTAAGTCTATCAAAAACCAGTATATTTGATGCATTTGTTGCATACGCTATTCTTCAAACAGACTTACGCCATTTTGGCAGGATGAGTTTTTTTAATACCAAAACTTACATCATGTTATCCAGTTTTGTGAACCCTTCGTCTGATGAGTTTTCGACGGTGTATAAAATAAATCTTTGTCAGACATTAAGCCTCGCGATCAATTTCCTTCTCAATGGCCAAATATCATGGAAATGGCTACAAATAAACCCGTTTCCCTAAGAAGTTCAAGTACAAGATGTAAACTTTTGGATTTTAATGACGTCGTAAATAAATCATTTAAAAATAATCTAAATCTGCACATTTCTACTATAGCTAAGTTGTAATTTTTTTAAAGAACAAGCCAAACGTGATCTGTAAAAAAAGATCTATGGCAGTTGATGCTGAAAGTTCCGAAATTCCACTAGGAAATATGGGTAACACCAAACCAAATGAACGTATTATTATTATGTATGTAATCATATACGACGCGAGAGTCTGTTTCCGGAAAATGTCGGATGCCTTAAAATATACCAAACAATGCGATAATAAATTTCCTTTCTAATACATACAAGAAGGCCTTCCTATTATCTAACTTTCACAATTCAAATAACATTATCTTTGAATACAAAAGCGCAATTTCGCAGAAAATTTAGGGTAAATCTTGTACTGTGACACCTAAAATCCTTCATGGGACATTATGCCTGTACTTTATGGGTTCCACCGTATCACTATCAGGCTTTTATCAATCCTTACGTCACTAAATTTCGAGGGGGAAAGGTGCTATAAAAGTCATAGACAAGTATTTTTAGGCGTGAGATGAATATTTTTTTTTTACATTTCTTATAGATATATTCCGTAATAATTTACATATAAATATCCTACTTACTACTTTTGTTACAAACGCGAAAGTTTATTATAATGAATGTTTGTTACTGTTTGACGCAAAAACTACTTAATGGATTTTGATGAAACTTTACTCACTTATCAGAATAAAATATAGGCTATCAGTATCACTATCACTACATAGTATGAAACAAAGTCGCTGTCGGCTGTCCGTCCCTATGTAAGCTTAAATCTTTAAAACTACGCAACGGATTTTGAAGTATTGTCTCTTAATAGATAGACTGATTCAAGAGGAAGGTTTATATGTATAATAAATTCATAACATTGTAGAGAAACACTGAAATTTAGAGGTTCAAGATTGCACCCGTGCGAAGCCGTTACGGGTCGCTAGTAATTTATAAAGAAATGAGGTGGGGTCCTAACGCTATAAGCCTTTTTAAGGAAATAGCAAAAAGGTTAGTCGACATCATCGGAGACCGAAGAGCTGGCAGCTACCTCGGACAAAGAATCAGTCTAGCGATTCAAAGGGGAAACGCTGCCAGTATCTTCGGAACCTGCATTCCTTTAGGCAAAGGGATGCTTTCCTCCTTTTTCCTTTTAATAATGTTATATTTTGGTATTTTTTTAGTTTTAGACGCGGTATTACAGCTGTTATCCTCTTTCAACCAAATCTGTTTCTGTCATGTCTAGAAGTTTCGTCGTCTTTTCTGCCCATAAATGCCCCACTTGTGAGGTACGCCTACTGCAAATTCATGAAGGGAAACTAACCAACTGTGTCACGCTTGCAAGACGAGTTGGCACAGGGTTTATGTCAATTTTTCCTTCTTTCGTGGCCTGCCTCTTACGACACCGTCAGAATTTTATGTGTTGGTGTCATTGTGTATTCTGAATCCGTCACCACACTTATATAACGTATATCGTCTTATAAATATAAATTCAAATAGGTCGATGTATCAATTCAAAATATGTCACCACTTCCCACACATGGCACAGTATTTCTAGCCAAATTTATAAACAAATCAAACCAATATACCGTCAGAGAAATCCGACCGAAAATGTTGGTATGTAGGTAATCCATTTCAGACTGGCAGTTTCAAACATTCATACGTCCGTATTTATTTGAGTTCAGTTGAATTTGCATATACGCCGTCAAAGCTCACTGCGGACCGCTGTAAAATAGGGATGGGACGTACAAAATCAATTTAGATTTCATTTTTAGAGATATCGATATATTCATTTACTTTACAATTTTGGGAAGCGCGAGCTGTTACTGTCTTTTTGCTTCTAGACTTCTAGAAAAAACTAAGCAATTGGTGGGGAAAGTTCTAGCATGTCATTGCCAATTCCGTGGTTTATGTGTCCTTTTTTCACCTATCACTGTCACTGAGATACCATAATCTACTTACGCGCATTGCGTATGTGGTTTTACAACTGTATAGATTATATTTTCCTTTTGTGTGATTTAAGACAAACATTAAAATTCCCGTTAAATGTAGAAAAAAATAGAGAGTACATATTTTTATATATAAGAGGTTATTTTGTAACCTACGTTATGTAACTTTTGTAAATTTTAATTCAATATATTAATAATACAATTGGTTACTGTTACTAATAACCAATCCTTAATCAAGTTGTTTCACCCAAACAACCTTAAAGGTTTTTCTTCAAATTAGTTCAAAATTTCAAATGTAAATTGACTTTATTTAAATTTCGTCTTAGCGCTTCCCTATTACACAATCTCATATTGAAATCTGAAATAGTGGGTTTATAAATCCTTCCGTGGTTTGTGGTCGGGCATCGCTGTTGATCAGATAGTGTATCAGAAGCAAGGATTCCCTGTATTGTGAATGTAACGTAACATAACGTTTTAAGTGACAAAACGTTATCATTATACTACACTTGAATCTTATGATGGACGATGTTGTTATATTTGACAATCAATATATAAGTATTTTTTTCATTACTACACGTGTGTATATATATATTCAAGCTCCTTAGAAGTATTTAATGTATTCCTTTATAATAATGTGCTGAATAAAATCTATTTCGTTCTTATATTCTTCATACCACGGGTTTAAATTGCTGACATAGCTTTTTAAAACGTCTTTGAGGAAATGGAAAAATTCTTCACCTTGGTATATTTTGACATCAAATAAGAAAAATACGTTAAAACAAGACACAGTTCATAATGAAGCGGAGAAAGTTCGACGCTCGAGCGTAATTGGAGGGCGTCTTTGTGTGGGCCACACAATGCTGACTTTACGTTTTTGTTAGGCAATGTTTACTTTGATGAACTGCTAAATAATAATAACTACTAGTGAGTACCAGGTCACATAGTCCATAAGTAAATCAAAAATATTGTCAAATAGGTTAAATTGTTAATTTGCCGCCGAATTTCTGAAATGTATTAAATCATTGTTTTGTTCTGTCATAGTTTTTTTTTGGGGGGATGTATAAAAATCCTGGTGCAATCGAGTGGCATGGAGATATCTCCATCCTTAAGGTTTCGTAAGAGCCGACAGAAGGAAATAACATGACCGAAAACCTAGTTGCAAGAGAACGAAAACTTGTTGAGAAACACACGAACACTGTCACACACGTCTGGCCGGTGTGGTTCAGTAGGCTAATTACCCTCTATGTAATTGGAGGAAGCCCGACTCAGCAGTGGGTCACGTACGGGCTGAGTAGTAGTATAAATAGGTTTTTATAATATATAACATATAAAATTAACCATAACACGCGAAATGTTTCATTTAAAATACCAAAGGAAGTAGTTACGTCAAATTACTGATGGATGTTGGCACAGTGGAGATATTAAGTGAGAGTCAAGCATCCTAAAACTTATTACCAATAGGAGAGCTCGGCTCGATGGATAGAAGAGGTGTGACTGCAGTGTCAAATACCTTTGAGGCTAACCTTCGTGGGTTCTGTCTAGGAGTGGACCTTAGTATTTATTATAGTATTATCCACCATCGTCATTATCATTTCACTCCATAAAAGATCCACTGCTGAGCCAGGGCTCCACCAATCACCACGGCATAATGCGTCCTCGCAAACCTGTGGCGTTTCAAACTAGACGCGTGTATCTGCGGTCAAGTTTCCGGAGTCCACTTAATCACTACCCCCACCCATGAGCATTTCCCCAGCGGAACCAAAACCAATAAAGTATCCACCGATCTCACGAAAAGATATGTCCTACTATAGACTAAGACAGTACGACAGGTTGGCACAGAGTGTCGTATGAATCTCTCTCTCTTGCTGCTAAGTTTTCACGTCATGGACAGAATAACATACCTATATCCTATATTGGGTTTGTGCTTAGCTGCCCCCCCGCCTTTGTACGTGCCGCCGCCGAGCGCTCGCTCCTCGCCGAACCTCGGATACTCGCTGTGGACGCCAACGAGCGCGACGCCCGCCTCTTCTCCCCCCGCGTCCCTCCCTCCACTGGAGTACGCTTTCATAGCGCCGGGGATCGAGAGCGTCGACACCGGCTTGCGTAGCTGGAATACATCAAACATATAAATCAAAAACCGTTTCCATATTGGGTAGGTTAGGTTCAGGTTAGGTTCAGGTTAGGTCCCGGGGCAGGGAAAACCCCACATCATGGGATCTAGAGAGTTGGTCGTCGTGTTTGTCGCAGGCTGGGCAGGCGTCGACAGAGCGGGTAATACCCGCTCAGTAGTTGGATCGGAATGCTCTATATTCCACTCAGCAAAGAGCATGAGACGGAGGAGGTATGGTGAGCCTCCAGTCTGTGGCATCGCGGAGCGCCCTACCTTGTGCAACGTACCCGTGATGCCACAAACATGGACGCGCGATAGGTAGCACCCCGGGGATGTTTAGTGGGTATGCCTCTTCGGAGGAGAGTCCCACACTCCCCTCGTCAGTCCTCCCCGGGACCGACGGGGATAGTCCATAAAGGATTTTACCCCGGGCACAAAAAAAAAATTGTTCAGGTTAGGTCATTAAAAAAAAGTTTTGCCGTCATAGCAACCCACCATGGTCATGGAGCATGTCTGCCCGATCCAGGTTCAGAAAATTTAAGTCCTAGGACCTAGATGAGGAACGCTGTTGGCTTAAAGGGGTCGGTCGGGGTTTTCTTGGCTTCTCAGAGTCTTAAATTTTAACCAGCTAGGCGCCAACGGCCGGCTTAAATAAGTTAAGCCACACACTCTGTTCAATTTTAGGATTTTTTTAAGTAATATAATACTTATTACTAGTATAAGTAGTTTATTGTATACTAGCGACCCGCCCTGGCTTCGCCCGGGTGCAATGATTAACATCTAAAATTATGAGTGTTTCTCTACAATATTATGCATGTATTATACACATAAACCTCCCTATTGATTCACTCTACCTATTAGAAAAAACCGCTTCAAAATCCGTTGCGTAGTTTTAAAGATTTAAACATACATAGGGATGGACAGACGACAGCGACTTTGTTTTATACTATGTAGTGATGTAGTGATAGTGATGAGCTTCACCCCGCGGCGTCGTGTCACCCGCGGTACGACAATAACCGCGGGTAACATCGCACCCGTGCGAAGCCGGGACGGGCCGCTAGTCTATACATCTATACATACTATACATATACATACATACATACAAATAAATAAAATTGGAGTGTCTGTTTGTAATAATAAAATAACCACTTTTTACTAAACGCGTAGGTATACATTTTTTTTAAATTTTGTCTGTCTATCTGTCTGTCTGTCCGTCTGTCTGTTTGTTCCGGCTAATCTCGGGAACGGCTGGGCCGATTTTGACGGGAGTTTCACTGATAGGAAGCTGATGATATAAGGAGTAACTTAGGCTACTTTTTTTTTAGACTTGCTTCGGCCCGCGGCGTCAACCGCAGTACGACAATAAGTAAGTGCGGGTGAAACCGCGGGGCGCAGCTAGTATATAATAATAATGATTAAGTTACGTTAAGTTAGAAAACGTTTGTATGGGAAAAAGAAAAAGGCTGTTTTTAGGGTGTTTCCGGCAAATATTCGAAATTTTCTCGCCGTAAAAACCATGCTTGAACTTTAATAAACATTTAAATAAAAGAATTGGCCAAATTCGTCCAGCCGTTGTTGAGTTATGCGCTTACAAACACATTTTGCGATTCATTTTTATTTATATAGATATAGATAGATCGATTATATATATGAATATATTGAAATAATATGAAACCCTAAATGTTAAGCCCGCAAAAAAATTAGTTGAGGCGTTGGACTCTGTCTGTTTGTTAGAAACTGATAGACAAATAGACAACGTCCAACATTCTTTGTATGGTGCTAAGAAGCGGTTATTTTATGGTCTGTGTAAATGATAAATCCTGAAAATACACTACATGCTGACCTTACGCTGATTTACACGAGAATAAGACGGAATAGGGAATGTTTGCTGCATTTCGAATACTATCGTTTTCTCATTCTAACAATATACTTGCACCATCGGTTCCTATTCAAGGGTGTTCGTGCACATATAATTATTTGCACATTATATTGAATATTTATCGAATAAAATAAAAACATCTATATACTTTAAAATATTACAATAAATAATTTAGGTATATAATAATAGCTTAAACATAATATCCATCAGAAGGCTCAAAGTCACCCAAAGGGAAATGGAGAGGGCTATGCTCGGAGTTTCCCTGCGAGATCAGAAATGAGGGGATAAGTGCCAGTGGTGACCGCGTTCCGGAAGGCGCGGCGTCGGTGGTGGACCGACGACCTGGTTAAGGTTGCCGGAAAGCAATGGTTGCGGGCGGCCCAGGGCCAGCCTCTATGGAGAACCTTGGGGGAGGCCTATGTCCAGCAGTGGACGTCTTTTGGCTGAAATGATGATAATGATATATAAGTAAATATCCAGGCCGCTTCCCTTAGGAAGGATGTGACTAATGCTATCGACTAATGCGCTAGCCAAAGTATAGTTACGCCAGGTCTCTGGTAGAAACAATATTTGCTATGTGATTGTTGACTTATATCCGATCGCTACAATTTTTCTCTGTGATCTGAATATTATTATGTTTACCGGTTGCACGCAGAGCCTCCTAATCAACAGGTGGTCAGTATATATCACAATAAAGGTCCTATATTATTGCATATGAGCGGGATGAATAGGGATGAATAGAAAGTACATTTCTAAATCTACTCTACCAAAGTAAATTTGATCATTTTTAGAAATATATTACGTTTAGAATGATATTACCTATTAGTCAGATTTACTGATTCGTTAACAATAAACTGTATAAACAATATTATGTTTTTCTTCTTTTATCTCCTATCTTCTTTATCTTCTCTTTTTTAAACAAGAAATGCTCCCGCAATACAGCTTAGTGCTAGTGAAGGGGCACTAGGTATACCTAACCTGAATTTCAGGGCCAGTTTAAAAAACACAAATTATCGAACACAAATGACACCCAGACTCAGAACAAGTGCATCTAGTTCTCGTCATAGTAATTGAACCGAGGACCTGTTGATTTAAGGCAGCACATCCAACCCCTAGACCAACAAGGCAATACTTTTAGCATTTTTGTCATTTATTAATAAAACACGTTTTTTCGCCATGTACAAAAGCCATGTACCAGTTTTAGGGCAGTAAGTAAGACTAAAATTCATAAGAAACATTATTAACTTCGGTTACTTCATTCATTTGCGATTATGAAGTGCAAAACAGCCGAGCATACCGTAAACCTCAAGATAAATGAGTTGAGTTATGTTTTTGAACTCATAACAGTTTACCCTTCTTAACATAACAATGTCCGTTACCCGATAAAATTTGAGCCCTCGAGAAAATACCGCCTTATCCTTGACCTGATATTAAAGGTCCTGCTACACTAGAGGTTATATTATAAGGTACTTTTTTATTTTTTTAGCCCCAGCAAAAAGAGGGATATTAAACATTTGGGTGTTCATGTGTCTATGGCTTCGGATCTCCTAAATAAATGGAGTGTAGAGTAGCATGGTACGTGTGGTGATAGATTTAGAATATATAATGTCGCCACTCATTTTCAACATGAGGGTGTCGTAAGAGCCGAGAAAAGGAAATTTCAAGGCCGAGAACCTAGCAAGAGCAAGAATAATAATTTATTTCAGACAAAATCACTATCATCACTATCACTACATAGTATAAAACAAAGTCGCTGTCGTCTGTCCTTCCCTATGTAGGTATGCTTAAGTCTTTAAAACTACGCAACGGATTTTGAAGAGATTTTTTAATAGATAGAGTGATTCAAGAGGAATGTTGTTAGGTATTATAATACATGCATAATTGCACACGTACATATAAAACCAAACATACACATCAAACTTATAACGCCACTCTTTTTGCCGGGGCTTAAATGTGGTGGAGCATAACATTTCTTTTTCCACACAATCTCACTGAATTTATCTAAAACGTGTCGCCAGTGCTAAAAGATACGTATCAGAATGTGGTAGTGATAAATCTTATTATAGCGATATTTTACTTACATAAAAAGCCATAAAATAGTATAAATGTATGTGATAAAAGAGATAATATGTAAAATGTATGAACGTAACTGATTACTTTTGTCTGTGTGTGTACATAGAGCGTACCAATAAGTGTATAATTCGGGTCGTAATTTTGACAAAGAAATAGTATGCACAAGTGAACTTTTACTACTACTACTGAGTCGGGCCTCCTCCAACTACATATAGGGTAATTATTCTACTGTGCCACGCTGGCCAGACGGTTTGGCACAGGGTTTCGTTTCAAGTTTTCCTTGTCTTGCGGCTAGCTCTTCGGCCTTGTCATTCCCCTTGGTCGGCTCTTACGACACCCTCAGGCTGGAATGGGGTGGTGACAATATGTAGGTATTTTAAATACCTCACTACACGGTGGTTAACATTTCTGGAATGGAAATGAGTTAAATATCTATTCATTTCATTGATTCAATCATGTATTGCTGAATTAACTTACTTATTAACTAATTAATACTTATTAACTAATTAATGAATAAAACAATAATTGTGTTTACAATCGTCGCTTCGCTAACGCGAGAAGTCTGATGGTACCCTAAAAGTGGTTTAGGCAAGATCTAAAGATATTCACGGTTTAGAAACCTTGTGTTTGATAATGATATTGACTACGACCCGCTGCAGTTACGCAACGCTGTGCGAAACATGACATGGACCCTGTCGTGTTTCGCACACAGTTGCCAGCAGGCAGTGCTGGCGTTTATTGTTCTTGATATATTTTGTTTAGAATAATCACTTTAAAAACGTGTTTTATATGAAATGCACATTGCGAACAGTCTCTGTGCGATAATATAATATAATAGAACGATTATGTTTTATACAAATGCAATTTTGTATCTGCGTTTTCGCTCGTGTGGATTTTCAGCCCGTGCTAATCTTCAATTATGATTTTGCTCTTTCTCCAAAAATGACGTATTTTAAGACAAATTTTCACCCTAATTTTATTTTCGCTTCTTATAAACAGGATTTAGTCAGGCTTGGGCGTAAAACCGCAATAGACAGACCGGAGATCAAATTTTACAACATTAATTTTGCTATTGAGAGAATATGCAACCTCATGATATTTTAATTCTACTATATGTTTCTACTGTATGTGTATTCTACTATTCTACTATATGTTATTCTACTCTATCACTAGGAATCTCAGATTTACGACCAACATCGAAATCGAAACCCAACATCATAAATCGTAGACAAATCCAAAACTTTGGACTATTCTAAAGAGCCCCTCTCTTTTTATATAAAGAAGATGAAAGATTTATAATCAGCACACTGCAAGACATAAACCTGCCCTAAAACTTGAAATATTCGGCTGCTGCCCGCAGTCTAAGATACATAAGGTATTCTAACCCACCGTATCTTTAGACGTGTGGCGACGGATTTAGAATACATAGCCAAAAATGTTAAGGCCGAAAACCTAGTCGCAAGAGAAGGAAAACTTGATACGAAGCCAACCCGTGGTGGCGTCGTGCGATGGGTCGTTCTCTTCCCTGCAATATGGTTGAGGAGGGCGATGGCTGCCGCATGCGTCATGCTTGTGAACATGACGCATGCTGGGGGTCGGTTGGCTCGGGCGTTAGAAGGTTAGTATTGTTGATTAGATCTGGCTGATGTTTGGCCCTTTACAACTATTGCGCGCGTTTGCTCTCACAAACTGTCTTATCACGGTCTTGTACCTAAAAATGGCGATCTAAAAATAGCAACTACAGAGTTTCTTGCCGGCTCTTCTCTGTAGAACTGCATTCCGAACCGGTGGTAGATGGTAAATTTTAAATTTTAAATTAAATATTATTTTGTTGTTTGACTTGTCAAAGAGCTCTAATGAGCCAACTTGAATAAATGAGTTTTGAATTTGAATTTGAATCTGGTCAGCGTGGCACAGTATGCTAACTACCCTCTATATAATTGGAGGAGCCCGAATCAGCAGTGTGTCAATTATGAGAAGTAGAAGTAAGTAAATAATTAGCACTATGAAGACACGGTTGGCGCAGTGGTTGAGCGATCGATTGCTGCGCAGCATGTCGCGGGTTCGATTCCCCCACGGGTGAAATATTTGTACGACCTACAAGTATTTGTTCCGGGTCTGGGTGTTTTCTATCTATAATATGTATGTATTTACAAAAAAAAATGTATGTAAGTAGTTTCGCATCCATCTCGTTACCATAACACAAGCATTAAGTTGCTTAGCTTGGGACGAGATGGCGTTGTGTGAAATGTCCAAGGATATTTGTTTATTATTTTATTTTATAGTATCTTTGGAACGTATTTTAATATGTCCACATGCATTTCTATCCAGATAGCCATTTTGTCTGCCGTCGTTCAAGTCATGGTATCTACCATGTTAAACAAAAACCAATCTCTTCCATCAATGAGCTAAGTCATCTGACTTTAGCACATTGGTGGAAGACTTTTAAGGTATTGTCTGACGCATATTATGAAAATTGATGTCTGTTAAACTAATTTCCTCGTAACACAGACGATAAACTCACACAATTGCGTGTAAACCATTGCCTCATGAAGGTTTATGGAGCATTACCTTAATGGTGCAGAGACAAGTATAATAATGAATTAGGAGTAAAACAGAATGATTAAAAAGGGATACTCTCATTTACTAAGCTAAACTATTGTCGTCCTTGCTTTTGTCCAATTTTATTGTTGTTAAGCCGTAACTGACTGCCTTGTTGGTCTAGGGGTTTTTTTTTTTTTTTTTTTTTTTATTTATTCTGTTACTACACCACAGACTTGTAGTCCGTGTTCTTTTTAGCAATGAATGGTAGTTATTTGCTCTTTTTTTTTTTTCTTTCGTCTGTCGTACCCTGCGCCTCGGCACCTGGGACATTGGTGTTTCATTTAACCTACTCTCAGTAGGTGCTTCCTTAGCTTATGTTTGGTAATAGCTGTTTGGTCTTGATATTTAAATTATATTCCGTGTCCGTGTAATTTCTGCTGATCAAGGTTTTCGATCGCCTTGTTGTTCCTGGCCTTTATTGCCATTTTCATGTTGTATTCCTGGATGGTTTTGTCGTCTGCAGCCAGGGCTTGCTTTATAAGTCTTCCAATAGCGTCGTTGTTGTTGTCTGTGTAGTATGTGCAGTTCTCAGTGTGTCTTGAAACTGCTACTACAGCATGGGGAACGCTATCGTGCAGTTGCAGTTTTGCTGAGAGTGTTTGCATTATGAGAACGTTTGCGTAGGTTAATCCCTGAGCTTCGTGGATTGTTAGGATGATTGAGCCTTCCCCTCTCCCGTAGCCCTCCATGGTTAGGGCCTCCTTCTCTGCCTGTGTGTGGACGATAAAAAGGGTATTTCCTAGGGCGGGGGGTATTCTTACTCCAGTTATTCTTCTCAGCTGCAGCGATCTGACTTTGCGATTGGAGGAGTAAATTCCGCTGTATACCTCACTTAGGGCGTATGCGACGTCCATCGGGTTGCGGTGAGTACACAGCATTTCCTCGCTGATTCTTGCGACGCTTGTTGGAAATTTATAGGTCAGTGAGAATAGGTTTTCTCTTTCTATATAAGGCAGTTGATTTACGTCTCCCAGTAGGACAATTTCTTTGCTTTTCGTCAGTTGCGCGGCCATTACGATGGCTCCAAAATGGTTCATAAGGGCCTCGTCAATAATGAGACGATTTGCTGGCTCTTTGACACCGTTGACTAATATGGAAGCCATCGTGCGTACTCGGTTTCGGGCAGTTGCTCCTAGGCGGTGCGACACTCTTTCTGCTAGGTCTTTGGCAGCTTCAGACGTTGTGGTAATTATTATGTCTTGTGCTGGCCGAAACTCGTTTTTTACCCATGTAGACTTTCCGCAGCCGGGGACTCCATTTACCCACTTAACTTTTGGTGTTGTCCAATAGTCCCACGACGCAATTTCAGCTTCTGCTTTTTCTATTATTTTATCTTCTAGCATTGTCTTGGTGCACTTTGCTGTTACTACTACGGGATCTTCTGTAGGTGTTTTGAATTTAAGGTGCCCTGTTTTCTTCGTTTCATCTTCATCCAGACATACGAAGCCAGCTGTTAGATTGTATGCCGCCATGTATATACCTTCTTGTTTACCATGTTGGATAGTGCCGGTATTGTTGTTGTAAATCGCGGCGTTGGCTTCCTCGAGTCTCACCTTTAGCAGTCCTCGGTTGTTTCTTAAGAAGGCCTCCAAGATTTTCTGACAAGTCGTCAAGTTGACTTGGTGTCGCCCGCGCGTGATTGCCAAGAACTCTCTGAGAGCATTCTGCATGTGTTCTGTTCGGCTTCTTGCTGGTTGAAGCTTCGGCGGTTCGACTTGCCCCATTTCAGCTCTTGTTTTTGGTGTGCTTTCATTTGGCAGATTTCGCGAGGATCGCCTAAAGAAAGCTTTGACCGCTGTTTCCTGCTTTGTTGTCGCCTGTGTTGTCCTGCTGGTTAGATTTTGTCTCCTCGTGGTTCCTTTTGCCACCCTATCTAAGACGTGCATAAGTGCGCTTATGTGTTTTGTCTTTTGTCTTTCTTTGTCCTTGGTGGAGTTTCCTTTCTGCCTAGCTTCTGCTTCTGCACTGGCTTGCTTGTTTTGTAAACGCTCGGAGCCGCTTGCTTCATGTAGGTGTGTGGATGTTGATGGTTCACTCTGATTGTTTTGGGGGACAGTCGTTGTTTTTTGTTTTTTTAGAAAACTGAGGTCTTGTCCTCTGTTTTCATATACGACTACCTCATGGTATTCCGCGGCCTGAATGCATCCGATATAGTCTTCGACTTCGCCTTTGTCTAGTTCGATGGCCATGGCGTCCACGCTAATTATTCGTGGGATGTGATCGCTATCCTTTGCGGCCTCTCCCATTTTTGTTAGTATCGCCCTGGCTTGGGAATATGGCGTTCGCTCTTCCTTTTCAAGTAGTAGAACGGTTTTGTTTTTTGTTCGTACTACCCGGCATTGGGTATCCGCCACTTTTATTTTAGGCATTTGGAGGAGAGTTTTCTTTTTCAGTTTTACCTTGGTGGTACTACCGTTTAGGAGAGCTGCCAGCCCTGGTGATATTGTTGCGCGTTTCGTGAGTAGTGAGTTGCAGAAGCTTATGCCAAGTCTTTCTTTGGGGTTGTCCATAAAGAGTGGCACCGGTCTTAGTCTGATTCCAGGTGTTCCGATTTCAGCTTGTATCAGCATGTGTTTGAGGTTTCCGATTTTTGGTAGAGATAGGGATGAAGAAATAGTGTCTGTTGAGCTTGGTTCTGGTGCGCTTGTATTTTCTATGTTGGGGTGAGAGGCTACAGATGTCCGCTGACGTCCTAGAGGCAGTGTGCTGTTTCGTTTGGCTGCATTGCGGAAGGCGTTTTCGGCGAATGCTAGGAATGCTGTTCTTCTGTTGTCGTCTGTCATGATGCCTTGTAACTCGGATTTTGTCATGTTGGTATTGATTATGACCTCCGTTTCTAGTCTCGTCGCCTCATATCTCGGACATTCAAACAGCACGTGCCATACCGTCTCTTCTATTTCAGGATCGCACTCGCAGCCTGGGCTATCTTTCAGATGGAATCTATGCAGGTATTTAGCTATTCCACCATGTCCTGTCATTATCTGCACTTGTGTTGGAGACCATTTAACTTTCCGGGTGATACGGTATGCTGTTTGGACATCCGGGAGAAAATCTCTAGTTATGGCTCCAGTTTCTGAGGTCGTGTATCTGTCTTGCCATTTATGGGTTGACTCCTCGCGGATTTTTCTCTTGACATAGGATAGAGGGATCTTGTCGTAGTCCAGGGCTGTGCCTTTTATTGCTGCTGCCTTTGCAAGTTCATCGGCTCTTTCATTTCCTAACGTCCCGATGTGAGCTTTTAGCCAAAATAGTTTAATTTCTCTTCCTTCGGCTCTAGTTTTTTTGATGTTGTCTTTAATAGCTATTGCTAGAGGATGATTGGCTTTCGGATTTTTCAGAAGGTCCAGCGAGGATCTTGAGTCGCTAAATATATTGACTGTTCGTTCTCCACTGGTTCTCGCCATTTGTGTGGCTCTGTATAGTGCGTACATCTCTGACTGGAATACTGTGCAAGCTGGGTGCAGAGTGAAAATTGCATGGTTCTTTTCTTTGCCGTCTTCCCACCATGATAGAGCCGCTCCTACTTTTCCTTCAATCTTGCTTCCGCCTGTGTAGATCTGTGGGCCTGCGATTTGACGAGCTGGCGGTGCTTCTAGGTTTGTGTCGTTAAGGAGCTCATACTCTATTACTTGTAGTGTTGATGGGTGTGGTTGTTTTAAATAGTTCACATTTTGTTCCAGCCGGCGATTAGGTGGTAGGTAATCCAGTGAAATGCCTTTTTTTGCTTTGTATAGGCTGGCGGTCTCCTGAATTCTAAGATCTAGTGGAAGTAATCCTGACAGGATTAGAGCTGAGGTTAGTGAGACAGTGCGATACGATTTACACACTTTCTGTGCAAAGCCTCTTTGCAGAGACCTTAACTTCTTTTTTACAGTTTCTAGTTCGGTAGCCTGGTACCACACACTTGAGGCATACGTCATTATTGGCTCGATAACTGCCACGTATATGGTCCTCGTTATCTCAGTGTTTAGGCCCCAAGTCACCTTTGCTGTTCGCGCTAGTTGTTTGTATATTTCTGCTGCTTTTTTGCTTATTGCCGTGACGTGTGGTATGAAGTTGAGCTTGTTGTCAATCGTAAGGCCCAGTAGTTTCATCTCTTTTGCGAGCTGTAGTCTAGTTCCTGCCATGTTTAAATTTGGGGTTCTGTATTTTAGCTTCTTGGTGAGCAGCATTGCGTTGGTCTTGTGCGGTGCAAAGCTCAATTTGTTCTGTATTCCCCATTCCATTACTGATGTCAGAGCTGTATTGGTTGACTGTTCTAAGGTTTCTACAGATGAGTCAGAAAACACTAGGACTACGTCATCTGCGAACGCTTGACAATACGTGCCTTCGTTGGTCAGTTTTTCTAACAGAGAGTCCAGTATGACATTCCAGAAGGTGGGTCCGCCTATTGATCCTTGAACACATCCCTTGGTCGTCTCCTTCTCGTATGTTCTTCTGGCGTAGTTAACTTGAATCTTACGATCGGTGAGGTAGGAGACCACCATCTTGTATAGGTTCTTTGGGCAGCCTTTTTTCTGTAGCTGTTGTTTCATCGCTGGCCACCACGCGTTATCAAAGGCTCCTTCTATGTCCAAGGAAACTGCGATCACGATGTTTTTGTTCGCTATTTCTCTCCGTATATGTTCAATGAGATCATAGAGAGCGTCTTCGGTCCCCCGTTGTGGCATGAATCCGTATTGTCGTTTGTTAAGCGTAGGCAGAATGTGCCACTGTATGCGACTCACCATTATTTTTTCGACAATTTTACCCAAGACTGACAACAGACCTATTGGTCTATAAGATTTTGGATGTGCGTAGTCTTCCTTGCCTGGCTTTCGTATTACAACAACATGTGCTATCTTCCACGGTTTAGGGAAGTGATTTAGTAGTAGACATTTGTTTGCTATTTCCAAAAATATATCCCTTTCGCTGTGTATAGCTGTTGAACAGATGTCGGCTGTTAGCCCGTCCGGTCCAGGTGCTTTTTTGGGGTTAAGCGATGTTAGCACTGTTTCCAATTCTGCTGTTGTGAAAGGCGGGTCGTCCTCCGGGAATTTATCTTCTTTGAGGGCTTCTGTCTGTCTTCGCAGCTGTTCATGTTGTGTATTGTCGGTCAGTGGCGAATCATCTGGGTAGAATGTTTTCGCTAAAAGCTCTACTGATTGTTCTGGCGTTAGGGTTCTGCCATCCTCGTTCTTCAGAAGCAGGTCTTCCTGTTTTGTGGCGGTTGTTCTAATAACCCTGTATATTTTATCCCACATGCTCTCCTTTTCTTGAGTGGTGCAGAAATTCTTCCATCCCTCTATTTGGGCTTTTTCGGCTTTTGCTGTGTACTCTGATTTAGTGAGGAGATAGTCTGCGATTACATATTGTCTTCGACTTGGTGCTGCATTTCTTATTCTTCTTTTCCTTCGGAGGACCTCCTTTTTGAGGTCGTTTAGTTCTGTGGACCACCAGGGGGGTTTCGTTTCACCTTTCCATTGGCCGACTTTGTGCATTGTTTCTTCACAGGCTTTGTGTATAGCATTCGTGTAACTGTCGATAATATGTTCCAGCTTCTCTACAGTGTTGGCTTCTGAGACTGTGGCCAGTGTTATATTCTCTTCCGCTAATTGCTTCTTGAACTGTGTTCTGAACTCTGGCCATTTTGCCTTTTTGGTTTTATATACTCGTGTTGTTACTGGTCTGAGTGGTTTTAAGACGGCTCCTAAATGCACTGTAAAGGTGATGGCGTTGTGATCTGATGTTGTGAGATTCCTGTCTACCGCCCAGTTTGCTATTCTCCTTAAAAGGGTTTGGCTGCATGCTGTTACGTCGACTATGCTGGTACAAAGGGTTTCGCCTCTGACTATTTCAAATGTTGGTGTGTCTCCGGTGTTTAGTATGTGAAGACTCATTTCGTCGAGGAATGCGTTGTATTGTTCCCCTCTTTTATTTTCTGTTTTGCTGCCCCACCAAAGACTCCACGCGTTGACGTCTCCCGCTACTATTAAGTTTGATGTTTTCATTGCTCCGCATGCCATCTTTATCCTTGTCAGGTACGGCGCAATGTCTTCATCCCCTTCTAAGTAGACTGACACTATTCCTAGTTTAACGTTACCTGCTACCAGTAGGACAGCGGCTTCGGTTTCAGTGACTATTTGTGGATCATGGATTACTTCCAATAGGTTCCCAAAGATGATAATTGCCGCCTTTACAGGTTTTTGGCGATTAAGGGTGCACTGGATGACCCTTGTGCCGGGGTATTGTTTCAGTAGGCCGGTGTTCCCAACGTATGGTTCTTGTACGATGGCTACTGAGACTCCTTTGTCTTTCGCCGCTTGGAATAGTTCTGCTGTTGCTAGTTTGGAGCGGTGCAAGTTTGCTTGAATTATCTGCAAGGTCTCCTGCCGAGAGCTGCGTTGTTCTGTATCGGTGTCCTTAGCAATATGCGATTCGAGAGCGGGCTATGGCATCCCATTTCTGGCGCTCTTTGCACTCATTACTGAAAGCATTGTGTTCTGTTTCTGTTTCTATGTAATTTTTCTCTATGCAGTTTATGCATTTGGGTCCTATTCCCTCCAACCGCCTTTTGCATTTGGACCATGAGTGGGCGTCGCCACAGTGGCTGCAGAGTTCGTCTTTTTCTTTACATATAACTTTTGTGTGCCCATAGCCCAGACATTTACTGCATTGAGTCAGGGGGGAGTGGTCCATTATTGGTCTTCTCTGTAGGCCTATGTATATCTTTCCAGCGTCCAGAAAGGCTTTATGCAGCTTCGGAGACAGTTCCAAAATTGGGTGACATTCGTGCGGGTTCCTCGCTTTCTTGCGGTAGCGGACTCTAATCGTTGCGTCCTGAAGATCGATTCCATGTAAGAGATGTTTGTTCTGTGCAAGCAGGTTTTCCACTATCTCGACATCTGAGAGGTAAGACATTACATCTCTTATGATTGCTAATGGGTTCCCGGCTTTTGCTTCTTCTGCCTTGAGGTTGTTGTTCAGGCTTACTCTGCTCTTTACAAGCCTGAGGTCTTCTTCTGTTCCGCAGGAGATTATGACTTTTTGGTTTTTTGCCTTCCGCACTTTTTCCACCTTAGCACCGGTCTTTCTTGTATCTAAGACTTCTCGGATATTTTCGATGATTTTGTCCCCGTTATGTTTTGGGTCTTTGGATGACACTATTAAGGTGTGTTTTGGCTTTGGAGTTGGTTGTTTTGCTGTTACGTTTGCGTAAGAACGCGGTCTTTGTTTTAGCGTCATTTGCCCTTCGGTGAGTCCCAGCTCTTCCCTTATATTTGGATGGAAAGTGGCGTTTGGCGGAGATTTTAGGGTATTCTCCCGCATAGTCCGGAGTTCTGATGACACCGCCTCCAGGCGTTCCGTAATTGGCTGAAGGTGTTCTGATAGTGCCTCAATGGTTTTATTTTGAGCTGTTTCTGTAAGCGGTGGTTCCGTCCGTTCTACGCTGTTTTTTAGTTCTTGGAGATTTTTTTTAATTTCCTGGTTACCCTCATTTAGCTGATCATATTTTTCTATTGGTTTTGGTGCCTGGTTTGCCATGTCGAGGGTCTTTTTAGCTGTTATTAGAGTTTCCTCAGCTCTAGTCTGCATTTTTTCCTGCTCTCTTCTCAGTATATCCAACTGGCACGAGATTGAATCTATGCTTACTTTGAGGACGTGCACTTCTTTGTTAATTTCTTTGTTGGGTTTGTCTCCTAGGCTCTCCATCGCCAAGCGAAGATGTTTTACTGTCTTGGTTTGTTCCAAGAGGTTTTCTTTTATTTCCTGATTGTTGCGTGAATCTTCTGATTGTTTCTCTGTTATCGAAATCTAGCACTGACCTTACGTCTTTAGTTTCCTTCGACAGTTCTTTTATTGTTTGCTGGGCTTCAATTAGAGACTGGGTAAGTTCTGTTATTCTCTTGTTGTGTACTCTCTCTATACTTATTAATTCGGTGGCATGTCTCGTTCTCTCCTTTTCCAGGTTTGCCTTGTGTCTCGACCTTGAATCTGATAAGGCGAGAACTGTCTCGTAAAGACATTGCATGCTCTCAAGTGCTGTGGTCTTGTGCTCCTTTTTCATATTGGTTGCGGCTTCTAAAGCTTCCTTGCCGGAGAGGAACGACTCGTTTGCGTGTTTTGTTGCTACGTCCATCTCAACGCCCATTCGCTTTTTTGATGTGAATAACAGGCTTGGTCTTCCCGTTTCCAATTTATCAGAGACAGCAGAATTGAGTGTTGATGCCACCGATGTTTCGTCATCCGACTGTGGTGGACGTGGGGTGATGTGAGTTCGGAGCCAGTTCTCTGTGTTGCTCATTCCTGGAAGAGACGAGTGAGCTGAGCCGTCGCTTTTTATTGTTGCTGCTGGACTTGCTGGAGTGAGAACGACTTGTAGTGACGTCGCCCTAGATGTAACAGCTGGTTCTGTTGGGTGTTGAGTTGACTGGAGTATGTCAATTGGTGTGGTGGTTAGCGGTGCAGTTTGGGTAAGTCTTCCGCCTTCCTGTGACATCCCCGCAGAATTTTGTGGGACCTTTTGTCTGAGGGATCTTGTTGATTTTTCTGATGTGCTTGCTTTGGATCCTCCTTTCGGGTTGGTGGATTTTTCCGTTGTGGATCCAACATCTGGTTTCGTTTTCATAAGTCTTGTTGATGACGTAGTTGGTGGTGTTGACATTGTTGCTGATGTTGGGTTGTCTCTTATAATTGTTGGTGTAGCTGGAATGGTTTCAGCTGTAGTGTGTGTGTGTCTACTACTTTTTTTTTTTTTTTTTTTTTTTTTTTTTTATTAAGCTAGGAATTATTTTGCTTTTTCGCTGGTGTTCTGCGTTGGTGTCCCTGATGTTAAGGCGCGAAGTGCGGCACGCGCTGATGTTGAGTGTTGTCGATCGGTGTCTGTGTCAGGCTGGCAACTGTTGATCGATCTGGATGGGTTCTGGCGGGGCCAGTGGTTAGGGCTTCTTATCCCGAATATGGCGGATGGCGAAACTGGATAGTCTTCGAGTCTGACGCAATACCGCGTGACGAATGTGCATATGACGAATGCGATGAATTGCGGTCAACGCTCGGGTCACGTACCTAATGTTTAGGTTGTTTGCTCAGACTATCGATGTTTTTAGAGACAATGTAATTATGGCGCTCTGTAACTTCCTTGTCCTGTATCCGATTTTGACGATTGATGTAACTTTGGATAGATCTTCACGAGGACTACTGGTGATAATTTAGGCTGTTCCAGAGAAACCAAACCTTTCCGCAGATGTAGGCGAATAGAGTCCAGCGGCTGCTGCTCCCTGGTGGTAGCTGTTCTGGTGTTGCCCACACTGATCCTGCTGATTTAGGCACTGGTTCACTTTTCCACAACACTTTTTCGCGCGTAGCTCCGATTGCCAAATTTTTAGAATTAATTTGTGCGGAGCCGTTTCGTACCGTGACACTTACAATTGTTGAGTCTAGTCTAGTCTAGGGGTTGGATGTGCCGCCTTTGGGTCATGGCCCACGCTGGCCAGACGGATTGGCACGTACACTTCACATCAGAAAAATCGAAACACCTTGCAAGCTTATGTTTTATAAGGATTATCAGAAAAAAAAATATTTATTTAGGAATATACATATGTCAAATGTCGTTTAATACTGAACATTAAAAGGTTTTCAAATCCTAATGTTAATGTTTTAAATTCAAATTAAACTTTCATAAGTTTCGTATTTTGTTTAACAACCATAAAAAGGGTTTCAATTTTTCTGATGTGAAGTATACTTTCTTATAAATTTTTCCTTTTTTTGCGGCTAGATTTTCTGTCTTGAAATTTACGTTGGTCGGCTCTTACGACACCCTCAGAATGGAAAAGGTTGTATTCTTAATGCCACCTGGCAATCAATTTTAATTTAAATACAATAAAATTTCCAAAATCCAAAACCTAGCCTACTCATCATCATCATCATCATTTCAGCCAAAAGACGTCCACTGCTGGACATAGGCCTCCCCCAAGGATTTCCACAAAGGCCGGTCCTGGGCCGCCCGCATCCACTGCTTTCCGGCGATCTTAACCAGGTCGTCGGTCCACCGTGTGGGAGGCCTACCAGCACTGCGCCTTCCGGAACGTGGTCGCCACTCGAGGACTTTTCTGCCCCATCGGACGTCGGTCCTGCGAGCTATGTGCCCTGCCCACTGCCACTTAAGTTTGACAATCCGGTGGGCTATGTCGGTGACCCTGTTTTTCCTGCGTATCTAAATAAACCTAGCCTACTAAAAGAGCCAATTCAGTAAATTTGTGCCACTACCAATTTGGATAATTTTATGTAGTCATAAACTTTAGCAGTGCTAAACAGTTCCTGGAATTTGCATAAATTGCAAGGGATGTACAGTACAGCTATACAGTAGATTACGTAGATCAGCTTTGCTCATAACTTCCTGACCTAGTTCAGTTCATTAAAACTACTATACAATGGGTACTGGTGTTGACTAAATTATGTAATTGCGTTGCCTTATGAACTTAGATCTACTTGCATTTGATGTAGAATTCGTGAGTATATTTATTTATATAATATTTATTTAGGACATCCAGTAGTTGTAACATTTAATTTTATATAAAACATATAATACATATTGTCAAAAATCATACAATCTAAATGCACAACTCATTAAGGTGCCACAACATGCACTTATACATGTTAAGTTACACTATTAAGTAATAAAAAGTATCACTTCACTACATAGTATAAAACAAAGTCGCATTCTTCTGTCCGTCCCTATGTATGCATAAATCTTTAAAACTACGCAACGGATTTTGAAGCGGTTTTTTTTAATAGATAGAGTAATTCAAGAGGAAGGTTTATAGGTATAATATAATTGCAACCGTGCGAAGCCGGGGCGGGTCGCTAGTTTTATATAAAACACATAATACATATTGTCAAAAATCATACAATCTCTTCCCTTCAATGCACAACTCATTAAGGTGCCACAGTATGCACTTATACATGTTAAGTAACACTATAAGTATTAAAAAGTATCACTACATAGTATAAAACAAAGTCGCATTCTTGTGTCCGTCCCTATGTATGCATAAATCTTTAAAACTACGCAACGGATTTTGAAGCGGTTTTTTTTAATAAATGGAGTGATTCAAGGGGAAGGTTTATATGTATAACCCACCCCCGCTTTGCACGGGCGAAGCCGGGGCGGGCCACTAGTTATTATATAAAATGTAAAGACCTTTAATTTTTCATTTACAGCTGAAATCTACATTGTTAAAACATTTTAATATGATGCAATCTCAACAGCTCTAATACATCTTTATTAAAGTTGTGTAGATTGGAGTGGAAAAATCCACTTTATGACTAACAGAATTGTATAGTCTAGGCAGTCCGAAGATAGCAGTGAACTGCTTCAGTTTAGGTTTTGCAGGTGGAATGTACTGTACTCCATAGGAAACTACGTGTTGAGGTATATGAGTATATAGATGGGATACGAGATATTATGTACTACTATTCAGCCCATATATGACAGCTGAGTCAGGCCTTCTCCAACTATATGAATGGTAATTAGCCTGTTGTGCCTCGCTGGCCATACGGGATGACACTGGGTTTTGAATCAAGTTTTCCTTCTCTTGCAACTAGGGTATCGGCCTTTGTCGGCTCTTGTCGGAAGAAATGGGGTTGCCATACTTTGATTTCTAAATCCGTCACCACACGGAATATATGTTTCTTTTTACAATGATACGAATGATTGCTTAAACGCACCTATATTTCTAAGAATCACAACTCAAAATAAACCTTTTTATGAATTTGCTGTGACCCCATTTCCTTTGGACGCAGTCTTAGGAATGACCTTTCCAATAAACGTTGAGGCAGAATTATTAAAACAGTAATCAAAACGATCGCTCATTAGTGGAAGGCTTATTCGAAACTTACGAAAAATAAAATTGTTAATATCTGCGCGCGTAAGTAGTGCCGTTTTTATGAGTTTTTGATTTAGATAAACAATCCATATTTCTTAAATCTAGTACGTGTAGGTAGAGGCGACGTGAGTTTATATTATCTATATATAAAAAAGTGAATGTTTGTATGTATGTCCTTTTAAGCATCGTAAGCTATGCATTTGGTGACGTGATGATCTTTAACAAAGTATTCTGCATAAGCCCTCGAAGGTCTCTGAGTTGGTACGATCAGTCTTCGACAGATGGCGCCACTATCAAAAATTTTTCTTCACCACACGACAATGTGATATATTGTACAACACTCGGATGCCCTAAAAAGATTTACGCTTTAGTTTGTAAAATCACTTAGTCTAATATACCGTACAGTTTTATGGGTAAGCGAGAATGATGATGATGATGAAAAAAATATGCGATCAAAATAAATACTCCTTGCCTAAAAACTAATTTTAGAGTTTTGGTCAGACATTAAATTACTCGTACTTTGTTAATGTAATGTATTATATAAAATTCTCGTGACACGGTGTTTGTAATTGAACTCCTCCGAAATGGCTCGATCCATTTTGATGAAATTTTATATTCACATTTGGTAGGTATGGGAATCGGACAACATTTAGTTTAATTTTTAAACCCCAAAAACTAGACAAAAAACATGTTTTTTATTTTTTAATGATACAGCATAAAACATACATACAGCCCAAATTTTCACCTCTATGTATTCGATCAACCCGATCATCAACGTTTGCCGGGACAGGCTAGTTAGCATCTTTAAAAAAACGTCCATTCCAATTTTTCCACAAATCTTAGACTATATCGATGATAATTAGCTTTACCCAAAGCTTATCTTGTATGGTAAAAACTGGGCAGTTTTTTAGGAGATTTGCAACCACAAATCATCATTATCTACATTTGCCTTGTTTCCCGCACATTTTAATAACAAACCAACATTGTTCAGCTGAGATTCATAAAGCATAACAAAACTTTTAATTCCCGTCACAAATTCTACAAAGTTTTTGTATTATTTTATGTTCGTTGTTTTATGGAATGTTAATGTAGATATGAAGTTTGTTATATAATTAGTTCAGTAATAAACTTTTAAGTCTCCGTACAAAATCCAATCCGTACGAGAAAATCTGTACGAGAAAAATAGATATTTTTTAGAAACAAGTATATACTAGCCCTACATAAATTATATTAAAAAAATAATAATAGTGTAATCTTGCAGGAAAAACACCATCTACTACTACTACTCAGTCCATAAATGACCCAATGCTGAGTCAAGCCTCCCCCACCTACATGGAGGGTAATTAGCCTACTGTGCCACGCTGGCCAGACGGGTTGGCACAGGGTTTCTTATTAAGTTTTCCTTCTCTTGCAGCTAGGTATTCGGCCGGTAACATTTCCTTTTGTCGGCTCTTACGACACCCTCAGGATGAATTGGGGTGGTGACACCATGTATTCTAAATCCTTCACTCACTCACTGTCTTTTTACTTACTTGTGAAGCTCACAAACAAAGACTTCAATTTCCAGCACAGACTGCAGAACTTTAGCATGTTGTTACAATGTTTTTTTGTATACTGATGTTTACCGCAGGGAGGTAAACGTGCCATATATTGGGCTGAAGCGCGGCTTGAATACAAATGGCCAGATATAAAGCGCTGACGTGACGCGATAGTCGCTGTGATAGCATATGCCCACGCTCCTCCGGTTTAGGAAAGTTATTGGAAACGATTCTTACAATCTGAAAGGCTACCTCATAACTTCAAAAAGTGTTAATATTCTTTTTAGTGTTATCTAGGAAATTTATTATTTTTACTTGCCTCGTTGGTCTAGTGGTCAGATGTGCCGCCTTTGGATCAACGGGTCCCGGGTTCGATTCCGGGGTCGGGCCAGTGTATTTGTCTAAACCAGAGGCACTGGCTCGGAGTCTAGGTGTCATTTCTGTCTATAATATGTATGTATTTACAAAAAAAAATGTATATAAGTAGTTTATCATCCATCTCGTTACCATAACACAAGCATTAAGTTGCTTAACTTGGGACGAGATGGCGTTGTGTGAAATGTCCACGGATATTTATATTTATTTACTTATCACGTGTCGTTTCAGTCAACTACCGAGTTGTGTCTCTTTAAAATTCATGGAGAAAAAATTGCCCATTTCGCCACGCGCCGGCACAGGGTCTGTATCAAGTTTTCCTTAACTTGTGGCTAGGTGTTCTGCTTCTTGCATCCCTTTGGTCACCTCTTACGACACCCTCAGGATAGAATGGGGTGGTGACACCATGTATTCTATATCCATCACCACACGGACCAATTTATTTATTTATTTAACATTGGACAATGCAACAGAAAATAATCACATAAATAGCAAATTATTTTTAAACATTCCAAAAGGTATTGACACATCATTATAAAACACTAGCGACCCGTCCCGGTTTCGCACGCGTTCTATTATGCATGTATTATGCATATAAACCTTCCTCTTGAATCACTCTATTTATTAAATAAAACCGCTTCAAAATCCGTTGCGTTTAATATATACATACATAATAAATAATAATAAATATCCTTGGACATTTCACACAACGCCATCTCGTCCCAAGTTAAGCAACTTAATGCTTGTGTTATGGTAACGAGATGGATGATAAACGACTTATATACATTTTTTTTTGGAAATACATACATATTATACATAGAAATGACACCCAGACTCCGAGCCAGTGCCTCTGGTTTAGACAAAGACACTGGCCCGACCCCGGAATCGAACCCGGGACCCGTTGATCCAAAGGTGGCACATCTGACCACTAGACCAACGAGGCAGTCACCTGACCACTAGACCAATGAGGCACATAGGGACGGACAGACGACAGCGACTTTGTTTTACGCTATGTAGTGATGATAGTGATAATAATATTATAGTTAACTAGCTGACCCGGCGAACTTTGTTCCGCATTATAAATATTTAAAACAAAAAGAAAGTTGGAAATAGGATACCTGAGATTTTTATCCCGTCCGTATAAAACCTACTTTAACAAAACGCAACTGACAGCGAAACGTTATGTTGTCTATAGTTTAATATGGCCGAAAATTTGACAATTAGAAATTTTGAATTCGACTTGTTTATATTGTTGTAATTCACATAATATCTTTATAACTTGTAGCCTATGTGTTATTCTGATGTATAAGCTATATTATTGTAAAGTTTCATTAAAATCCATTCAGTACTTTTTACGTGAAAGAGTAACAAACATCCATCCATCCATCCATCCATCCATCTATCCATCCATCCATCCATCCATCCATACTTACAAACTTTCACGTTTATAATATTAGTAAGATTATAGTAAATGTTTCCTAGGTAACAGTTTTGTTTTAGAATGTTGCGAATTCGAGTACTAAATGTGGTAAGAATAGGGTTGAAAATGTCTAAATCCGCGTTGTTCATGGACATCTCGATAATACAAACGATACATTCTTGTAAGAGGAATACCAATGCCATTTAATAATGTATTAGATATAACTATTCGTTATTTTTCACTTTCTAGTACTGTTTAGTTATTACTACTTAGTGTTATTTATTTTAATAATTCTTTAATCCGCAATGGATGGGCGAGGCGAGGAAGAAGATACTCTTACCTCATTTACACTTGAATGTCATACGAGGTTTACCTTTAAAATGACTTATTTTTATTCGTTCTTTCAAGTAACAACGGTAACTAATATCCACATTATAACGCTCCGTTGATCTTTAGACATCAAAGGCCTGATAAGCGCTGACAACTAGTGAGGACACACCCACGCAGATCTATATCTGTTACTGCTTGTAACATGATAATGTTTTGATTGACATTCATTACAGTGGAGTAACCTCATACACAACTTATGTGTTAGGTCGCTTTGCTGTTTTGAGTCTTGAAATATCAGATAGAACTCATTTATAATTACAAATTTTACCCGCTTCATCATCGCCATTAGAAAATGAACCATGACTGAGTCGGGCCTCCTCCAATTTCAGGAAGGGAAATTAACCTACTGTGTCACGCTGACAAAAAGGCATGGGGATTATATCAAGATTTTCTTTTTTTCGGTTAGGTGACCTGCCTTTTCCTGTAATCGGTTATGACACCCTCAGGCTGTATTTGTTGGTGACAACCTGTGTGATCTGAAATCTAGGGGTTGGATGTACCGCCCTTGGTAACGGGTCCCCAGTTCTATTCCGGGGTCGGGCAAGTGTGATTATTTAAACCAGAGGCACTTGCTCGGATTCTGGGTGTCATTGTGTTCGTGAATTTCATGTTTGTAAACTGCCCACACGATACAGGTTATGCATGGTGCAGGGGTTTCGTTTAAAAAAAAAGTGTTTCTCATCTCATTATGCATGTACTAAACATAAAAACCTCATGTTTGTTAACTACCCCCGCGATACAGGTTATAACAAGTAAAGTGGATACATTTATTTTTTTATAAATAATAATAACTGTATTAAAACTGGAAACAAATAAAGTAGTATAGAAAGATTACACTCACATTCAGTTCTGAGGCATTGGACTGGAAGACTTCCAGGAAGAATTCCATAAATGTGCAGTATGGAGATATTCTCCAAGCTCCCCTTTATTCAAGGACAGAATATGGTGCACATTGTGTGGGAACGGAACGCAGCTATTAGTTACAGGAAAAAAAGGCGAGATAGCCGAGATTGAATGAACTGAAGTGAATAAAATAGTGAAAGATGATACTGGCGAGAACGTACGAACGGTTAAGCCATTTTACAAACTGACTTAAAACTTTAATTAGCCTTCGACACTTCTATCCTTTTACTTAACTTATCATCATCATCATCAGCCCACATTAGTGCACTGCTGGACATAGGCATCCCCTAAAGAGCGACATAGCGCCCTGTCTTCAGCTTGACGCATCCAGCTGCTTATATTCATTTACTTATAGAGTTGATCAATGGCACGTAAAAGTTTCACTCGTTGAAATTACAATCGAGTATCAAAATATCTAAGCCTCATCAAAGTAACATGGAGTTCAAAATGTTATTGTATGAGCTGATCGGGTTTTCTCTTGTAGGGTGATAAACCTACCATGTCTTGATGGACAGACTGGTTAGCCCAGGGTTTATGATCAAATCTTCCTTGTATTGCAGATAAATTTGTCTGTTTTTGTATGCATCGTACTAAAGGTAGACTACGCAGGCAACATCACTATCACTACATAGTATAAAACAAAGTCGCTGTCGTCTGTCCGTCCCTATGTATGCTTCAATCTTTAAAACTGTGCAGCGGATTTTGAAGCGGTTCCTTTTACTAGATGGAGTGATTCAAGAGGAAGGTTTATATGTATAATACATGCATAATTGTACCCGTGCGAAGCCGGGGCGGGTCGCTAGTTAACAATAATAGTCTAGGGTCAAAGGCATTCAAGTAAGTGGTAAAAAAGAAAAACGTTTTTAAATCTGTCACTAAACAGATATTTGAATAACCATATACTAAAGTTTCCTATATTATCTGCCTATCTACATTATCGTTTCGTGTTTAAGTATAGTTCAATCCATTAAAAAACATCGTATAATTTTCAAATACTTTCTTGCGCCGAGATACAGATGTTGCATTAAACTGTCACAGCTCAGTGATTGATGAGTTATGATCTAACATCGATTTTGTTACTACCGCATCGGCAATGGAGGGGAAAAATTGAATGTACCGCTTGTTTTACCCTTTCGTGAGGTATTACCGTTGGAAAAGGGTACAGGTCATTGAGTTTATGTAAAACTTATGAAGTGGCAACCGAGTGGCTGATACATCCGACCTCGTATTAAAAATTCAAAGGTGTGTTAGTTTCGTTGTCAACACAACATTACGTCATAGTCAACACAAAATTACAACACTTATTGTTATTATTTATTCAGTATCGGACAACAAGGGTACAAAACATAAATGTTTACATAAGAAAAATACGAAAGTGTTAATAACAAATTTCTGAAAGACTAAATTGGTACTCAAATTATTCTACCAGTGACAAGAGTATGTTTGCTTATGTTGCATCCTATATTTTCTTTGGAATACTGAACTCTCCAATAATATCAGGGAGATGTTTTACTAATTCAGTTTCATTTTGCTTGTACTCATTTTCTATCCAGATGTCCTTGAGTTTACTAATAATGGGCCCATACATTTTGCCTGGAGGTACACCAGCTTCTTTTAGAACTTTTCCAGATACTGGAAACCGAGGTACTTCCCAGTTATCAAATTGTTCTAGAAGTTTTTCATCACCTCTATATTTCAGAACCTCTCTTGCTTAGAGGTCTCACAATTGAACTCTCACGATTCCTATCGGAAATACTTTTCAGGAGCCTATTGCTATTGCCTCGCAGTCTACTAAGCATAGAATCCATCTTTTTACGAATGCGGCACCATTCCAGATTCCACCATTCAGATAGCCAGAAAAACACTACAGTACCGTGGCAGCCGCAACAAGACACAATGTTGAATATTATTATTTATTAAAATTCCGATAACTATATATCCATACATTGTTTTAGTATTAACTTATGACTATGTTAAAAGCAACCTAATAATATTTAAAAACTAGCCAGTACGTAATTACACTTCTCATCAGAAAAATCGAAACACCTTGCAAGTTTATGTTTTGTAAGGATTATCAGAAAAATGTTTATATTTAAGAATATACATATGTCAAATGTCGTTTAGTAGTGAATATTATAAGGTTGTCAAATCAAATTAAACTTTCATAAGTTTCGTATTTTGTTTAACAATAGTTTAATAAACGTATTTATAGGGAAGTGTTTCGATTTTTCTGATGAGAAGTATAGTTCCAGAGATGCCCTTAAAAATGGAAAGCTGTACAACATACGATTCAGCAGGCCGTTAGGACTGTCCCGTATATCAGGGAAGCTGTGCGTTTCCTTACATTTTTTTTTACCATCGGTTCTGCAGTGGCGGGTCAGTTCCATCAGCAATCCCATCAGCTATATTTACAGGGAACCAAAATACACACTATCACTTCTTACATTATTATCTAAAGGTATTTTATATACCTCAGGTGCCTCAGGTCTGAAATAAATACCGAATACTGATAGTCACTTTATAAAAGTGTCATTTTTGGTTTAGATTTTCTTTAAATCTACAGTCAACATATTTGTATAAAGCGTCTTACCGAATCTTCTTTCAAAACAAATTTTAACTAGTCTTAAATTCTATATAATTCTAATAATAGCTGATAGAATTCAATAGAAACAGCAATAGAATTCTAAAAATTAGAAATAGCTCATACGGTCCTATTATAATATAGTATGTTTGTGTTATTTAAAGAATAGACTAGTTGACTTGATCTTTCTGATGTTTGGCCCTTTGCGACTATTGCGCGAGTTTGCTACCACACATCTGTCTTATACCTAAAAATGGCCATCTAAAAAGAGCAACTACAGAGTTTCTTGCTGGCTCTTCTCTGTAGATCTGCATTCCGAACCAGTGGTAGATGGTTAGTTTTATTTTATAGTTTGACTTGTCAAACTAGCTCTAATGAACCAACTTGATTAAATGAGTATTGAATTTTAATAGAGAATTAGATATTTGGGTAGGAATAATAAAATTGCATATACTATGTAGGCGAATACGTAACACCGTTATAATGAACATCATTATGATGAAAATCGCGAATCCAATTTTGCCGCTGCATTGTTAGCAACGTTATTAAGCTTGCGCTCCATTAAAATTGGTTGAGCACTCGACAAGTCATGTAAAATGAGCTTGGGTCAAGTTAATTTTATGAACAAGTACAAACGATTTTTGTCTTTTACTTTACTGAAGTACAATCGTTATAAAAATATCTGTAGTACGAAGATGAAACCAGATATAATAAAGCATAAAAAATCTAATGAGATTATGAGTATACTTCAGAAAAAGAAAAAAATCCTTTTTTTATTTTAAATTTTGCTAATCAAATTACCAATATATTAGTTACTAGATAAATGCACACAGAGAAGTCAAGAAAAATGGGAACAGATTACACAGATCGCATCTTGGAGGTAGTCATGGTCAGTCATGGTAGCCAATGTCTACTGAATGATTAGTCATCATCATCACCGTCTACTGGACAAAGGCCTTCCAAAATGAGAGCCATAGCATTTACGTATTATGCCTGCAGCCTTTTGCAGATAACAATCTGAATTCAGTAGTCTAGGAATATGTATCAACACTACATAGTATAAAACAAAGTCGGTGTCGTCTGTCCGTCCCTATGTATGCTTAAATCTTTAAAACTACGCAACGGATTAGGAAGCGGTTTTTTTTAATAGATAGAGTGAAGGTTTATTTAAATATAATACATGCATATTGCACCCGTGCTAAGCCGGCGCGGGTCGCTAGTATACTTTAAAATACATGCAGGGTAATACGCCTAATGCACCACACTAGCCAGACACTGTTTTGTATCAAGTATTCCTTTTCTTGCGGCTAAGCCTTGTCATTTACTTTAGTCGGCTCTTACGACACCTTCAGGATAGAATGGGGTATTGACACTATGTATTCTAAATTCATCATCACACGATACACTATGCGGGGTTATAAATAAATATAAATATCCTTGGACATTTCACACAACGCCATCTCGTCCCAAGCTAAGCAAATTAATGCTTGTGTTATGGTAACGAGATGGATGGTAAACTTATATTTCTTCCATACAAATATTTCTTCCGTGCGGGAATCGAACCCGCGACATGCTGCGCAGCAGTCGATCGCTCAACCACTGTGCAAATGGAACATACATTGCGGAATTCAAATATGAATTGTAACAAAACATCGATTGTTTCTTTAATGTGACATGATATTTAAGAAATACAATATTTATGCTTTCATAGTTGTGAATAAGTATCAGAAAGAAACTTTGATAGGAAAAGTTTTCTTCAAGTGGTCCTTTACTTAACCCTAATTATTGTAGAACTCATTTATCTCCATCCAATATGAGCTAACATTCATCAAAATGAACCGGCTCAATCCAAAGTATTATGATGGATGGATAATATTGCTCGGAACGGCGAATATAAATAATGTCATAGACTATTTTATAAGAATTATTTTATACTTCCTAAGACAACATAATGTATAAAATTTTCAAATATACGGGAATAAAGAATATTAATTAGTTATATTAAAAATAATATTAATTATTAATATTATGATGTCTTAGGTTTTCACGATCTTTACACATTGCAGGAAATGATGGCTTCACGGTTATGATCGTTTTATTTTATTTTATTCCCAACGTTTCAGACACTTTGCAGTGTCCGTGGTATTACCCGTAATATTAATATAGTATTCCGTAATATTAATTACCCGATGACAGCGATCTGGCGCAAATTACTTTGTTATAATTTTAGTTATTTAATTTATTTTAGTAATTTAGTTCAGTGTTTTAACTATAATTTAAATTAATTATGGTCGAATTTCGACCGCTGGGCGACCACTAGTATAGAGTAAAATTATGAAGTATTTTAAAATAGAACTAAAAAATAAAAATAATAATTAGTTGAAGTGTTAGGTGAAACAAAGGAATTTATATTCTTTATACAAAAAATGTGACTGATTTAGAGTACCTAGTGTCACCACCCCATTCCAGTCTGAGGGTCACGTAGGGGCCGACAAATGAAATGACAAGGCCGATAACCTATGTGCAAGAGAAGGAAAACTTGATACAACCCCTGTGCTAAACCGTCTGGCCAGCGTGGCATGGTAGGCTAATGGCCCTCCATGTAACTGGAGGAGGCCCGACTCAGCAGTGGTAATCTTTGGGCTGAGTAGTAGTAGTATACGCATGTTTAACGAGTGAGTGAGTGAGAGAATATGGCTATAGACAAAATAATTGACACGAGTGCAACTTTCATACTTCTTGTAAAGTGATGTATGTAAATTTGTGTTCGTGAATTACATGTCTGTAAACTGCCCCTGCGACACAGGTTATAACTAAAGAAGGGGTTGCGTTTAAAAAAAAATGTGTTCCTCATCTTGCCTTTCTGCTCAACGGCGCGGGCTAAAATGGTAATATAAAAAGTAACTTTAAAATGTATCGCAGTCGGCAAACGATTTTCAGAAAGGGGGACCAGCGGCATAGTCTTGCTCCTTGGCCAATGGGTGGGCAGTATTCGAAAGCATGTCCGTGAGGAAAAACAACAGAACATCAAGAGACGCTTTTTTCACATTAGTTTATGGCGGACTGGCCGGCGTTACAAAATTAATTTTAATTCATATTTAATTGACTGCCTCGTTGGTCTAGTGGTTAGATGTGCCGCCTTTGGATCAACGGGTCCCGGGTTCGATTCCGGGGTCGGGCAAGTGTCTTTGTCTAAACCAGAGGCACTGGCTCGGAGTCTGGGTGTCATTTCTATCTATAATATGTATGTATTTACAAAAAAAAATGTTTATAAGTAGTTTATCATCCATCTCGTTACCATAACACAAGCATTAAGTTGCTTAGCTTGGGACGAGATGGCGTTGTGTGAAATGTCCAAGGATATTTATTTATTTATTTAATCCGAAAGTCTAAAGTAAAGTGTACCTTGCTGACCGCCGTGCGATCCACGTCCGACAATGACTTGCTGCCGATTTTGGCACACTCCAGAGCAAAGGCAAGTGAGTACCGTGTTGCTCACGTTCTGTTTAGTAATACGAGCCGGAATATTGGAGTCGTTCGACGACCAAGGATAACCACGTTATCTTTCCTACCGTACCAGCTTGCCTCCCTATCATACAGTCCACTTTTATGGCGTGGGTCCGTGATTCACACACAACTGGCACCATATTTTGAGTAACATCTCCGGCTTGGTAAATATCCACAGGAGATCGTAACCGCTTACCATTAATTACATATATATGCTCGCACGCCGACCCGTGTAATGGAACATGTTATGAAACATATTAGTGTAGTGATGGATATTACGGAACATATTAGTACAATGTTCCCTAATACGTGTCACGATCTCGTCCCATCTATTGGAGTTACTAATAACAAAGCTATTATTAGTATCCTTAATTAATGCAACTGTTGCTACCCGAGATCAATGTATAATCAATGGATTCCCTTGATTTATCTTGGGGTAAGGCCATTTGTTAGTGTCACATAGCCCCGAGAATAGGGTAGGAATGAAAACAAAGGGATCGAAGAAGCTGTGTTTAAACACGTAAGTAATGGTTATTTGAGAAGTACTCTTTAAAAATAGTGTTTGCAATAATGTTTAAAATCGAAATTTTTTAAACGTGAAAATCACTACATAGTATAAAACAAAGTCGCTGACGTCTGTCCGTCCCTATGTATGCTTAAATCTTTAAAACTACGCAACGGATTTTGATGCGGTTTTTTTTAATAGTTAGAGTGATTCATGAGGGATGTTTATATGCATAATTAATGCATAATATTGTAGAGAAACACTGATAAATTTATATGTTCATCATTGCATCCGTGCGAAGCTGTGGCGGGTCGCTAGTCGAAAATAAAAGGGTAGATTACCTCACAAAGTTCAGTAGAATGAAATGAAATTATGAGACCTTACATTAGCCCGCCTACTGCCCGACTACAGCGTGATGTCTTCTCAAATTACATAGAGAGAAAATTATCACACTGGCAAGACAGGTTAGCACAAAGTTAGTCAAAATTTTTCGACAAGGTTGTCGACCTTTTGCGCCGCTTATGATACCCCCAGGATTGATATAGGTGACTAACACCACCTGCAGTTATCTTATTAAAAAGCTACGATCAGATATGATCACTATCATCACTATCACTACATATAATAAAACAAAGTCACTGTCGTCTGTCCGTCGCTATGTATGCTTAAATCTTTAAAACTACGCAACGGATTTTGAAGGGTATTTTTTAAGAGATAGAGTGATTCAAGTGGAAGGTTTATATGTTCATCATTGCACCGATGCAAAGCGGAGGCGGGTCGCTTGTATATAGGATATAATTTAAGAATAATAATACTACTTACAATACTTTCACTAGCCTTTTTCAGAATCAGGCTAAGCTTAGTGAACATTCTAGCTACTACAAAATAAAAATAAACTCAACTCTTTTCTTTTCTGGTTGGGGTTTTATTCTGACGGAAACATTAGTGTTGGGGCTCGACGTATACTCGTATTTCCCAAAGCCTGCGACAATTGAATAGGCGGCGCACGAGCCGATGCATAAATTTTCAGGATAGGAAGTCCTTGTATACATTTAGGTGGTTGTAAGAGGACTACTACTGTCTGTTTAGCGAGATTCCACCCACTCGCACTGCGCGAATTGTGAAAGCAAACAGAGCTCGATGCAGGTTCCAAACATGCAAGTGTGTGTAATTTAATTTTACACGAGATATTTTTTTAATAAATTATTTTTAATAATTTCATAGTTAAACAAGTAATTGTTACAATTACTTTATTAACTTTTGCAACATCGTCATTAACTAGTTGTACCTAATATCCGTTGGCGAAGTAGGTATTACAGGAAATGAGAGAGCAGACGAACAAAAATGAACTTTTGCAAAATGACAACATTGTTTTTTGTCATAGAGCTCGATGTAGGTTCCAAACATGCAAGTGTGTGTAATTAAATTTTACACGAGATATTTTTTAATAAATTATTTTTAATAATTTCATAGTTAAATAATTAATTGTTACAATTACTTTATAAACTTTTGCAACATCGTCATTAACTAGTTGTACCTAATATCCGTTGGCGAAGTAGGTATTACAGGAAATGAGAGAGCAGACGAACAAAAAATGAACTTTTGCAAAATGACAACATTGTTTTTTGTCATAAACCAGCTCATAAAAGGTTGTCAAAAATAACCTTAACAAATGTAATAGCCCAAATGTTCTTCTGTCATGGTAATTTAGCACAGTGTATTTATAGATTCAAATTAAAGGATAACCCTTACTGTAGGTAGCTACAACCAAACAGAAGTACAATCTATAGACCCGATGAATGCTTTTAATTCATAGTAGACTAGCGCCCCGGCCCGGCTTCGCCCGGATGCAATTATACATGTATTATACTTATAAACCTTTCTCATGAAACACTCTATCTATGAAAAACCGCATCAAAATCCGTTGCGTAGTTTTAAAGATTTAAGCATACATAGGGACGGACAGAGGACAGCGACTTTGTTTTATACTATGTAGTGATAGTGATAGTGATTTGGGAGAGCAAGGTTTATGTCTGATATTAGAATTGCCAGACAAATTAATGTGGATAGTATGAATGAAATAGTAATGGACGACGATACAAGAAAAATTTTTTGTTGGTGGAAAGAGAGAGTGGCAGTACCATATTTTCAGTGTTTGTTCAAGGAAAACATGTTACAGTTTTACATAGAAAACGAAGAAATTAGGAAATATCGTAGATCGTTATAAATTCATGTGTTAAATAAAATGTATCCGACATCTCCTAAGACCAATCGACTAAGAGTTTATGGTAGCGTAATTTGGAATCCATGATATGCTCTATATATTGGTAGAATTGAGTAAGTACAAAACAAACTTACACGTTTTATACATTTTAAATTCATCATTCTAAAAACGACTTTATTTACACTTAGCAGGGTGAAATGTTGCGGTTATTATTTTCCTACTTCAAATATTGAGAAAATTTATCGAATGTTCCAATCTGCTATCATCATCATAATTTCAACCAAAAGACGTCTACTGCTGGACATAGCGATTTCCACAAAGGCCGGTCCTAAGCCACCCCTCACATCCATCTAGGTCTTCGGTCCACCGTATGGGAGGACTACCAGCCAGCTACGATTTCCGGAACGCGGTCGCCACTCAAGCACTTTTCTGCCCCATCGGGTGTCAGTCCTGCGAACTTTGTGTTCTGCCTATCACCACTTAAATTAACTGAACTGCTAAGTGAAATAGAATTGGGAATTCGAAAATGTTTTTTTTGTAATCAGACCTTTGGGTAAAATGTTATACACACTTATAAACATTGACGTGGATATTGGCCTTTTTGTGACCGTACCAACAGTGATAAAAAGTCTTTGCTAAAGCTGGTCGAACCTATAATGTCGGATGAGTGATTATAAATCACGTTTTTATTTCACTAACACGTGTAAAATTAGGCACCTCACGCAATATTTGATATTTATTATTAAATTCTCAGCCCAATTATTTCTTATAGCTTATAACTGTCTTGTAAATTTTATAATCTAATTACATTGTTATTTTTAGTTGCATGAATAAAACATAATGAAGGTAATAAACATCGATTTTGATTTCTTCAAGCCCTTCAATAAATGAATGCAAATCACATAAATACAAAATAAATCATATTGTAGTCGCAAAAAATGGTAGACCCCAACGAACAAGAGGCAAACGTCTATAAATCAGAGGTCAAATAATGTCCGATCCTGTTTGTCCAGTCACAAAAGTAATTTAAACTGGGATACAACCGCAAAATTCGTTCCGTTGTGGCTTTGAGACGGTTCGTCGGGAACTAAGATAAAGGGATCAATAAAATATTAACACTTTATTTCGTTCACAGAAAATTCGGTTTTTATGCCACCTGGCAGTGGAATAGCAGGATTATGTTTATTAATGTATCTTGTAATGTTTAGTAGTAGTTTAGTGATAGGCTTGTGCAGTTTCTTGGTGCAGTTAAATAAAAAAAATCTTCTTACTTTGCTCGGCATTATTCTAGGCGATAAATTACTTTTGGGTCGCGCCTCCTTTTTTGTATGCCATAATAACGACCCGTCCGATGCCGCACGGGTGCAATGATGAAACTCTAGATTTATCAGTGTTTCCTTACAATATTATGAATGTATAATATCTAAAAACCTTCCTCTTCAATCACTCTATCTATTAAAAAAACTGCTTCAAAATCCGTTGCGTAGTTTTAAAGATTTAAGCATATAGAGACGGACAGACGACAGCGACTTTGTTTTATTATATGTAGTATAGTGATAGTGATGAGTGAAGCTAATGGACGTTTATAACCCCTTTTCTTTTTTTATTTCGTCGGAAATCGTCCTAGATACACGACTGTTAGGGTCTGACCGGGCTATGTGGGGCTCCGGGGGGCATGGAGATTGTAAGTGGCGCCCCAACCTACCCACTAAGACCGCCTGCGACCCTCGACTGCCTATACGGCACAACCCAGGGTGTGCTGCGCGGAGTCAATAGTGCCATCCGCGCAGTGCAGAGACCCCGAAGACTCCTCCCGGCTGATGCGGTACAGGTATTTCGAGAAACACCCATACCTGGACGCTTATAACCCATATAAAGAAGTAAACTATGACGCTGAGAACCCGGAAAATGGATTTCATCAGCTACCATCACACTTGCGCCCTCTCATAGAGCTCTGGCAACCTGTCGAGGAACACAACATCACCAAAAGGTTTGGCGCCCTGATTCTAACGTATATTATCTTTCTTATGACTTATGACTTCTTATGACAAATATCAGCCAATTGTGTCATGCTGCTTACACGGGTTAACACAAGATCTCTATACAAGATATTACAATACTTAGATTATGGTTAAAAAAAATAGATAAATACACATTTGTTTTTTGTAAAACTGTACTGTAGGTGTAATAGAGTGCCAAAAGGAGAGAAATATGTATAGTAATTGTTAGCGTGGAACCAATAGATTTTGAAAAGAGAATCATTTCATAAAGCGGTACAGATCTCATAATTACGACGAGTCAATGAGTGGCTTACAAGTTTACAAACATTATTTGCGTGTCGAATGACCTCTGTTTAATTTAAACTTAGTGACCTGCCACAGTGGCTTAAAATTCGAAAAGTAATTAAACTTTCTCGCTGCGGAATAATTTACGACGAAACTTTTTTAGCGGTAAGATATTGGAAAACAAATTAGAGCCCTAGGTGCGCTGCTTTCCAGAAAAAACAGTGAGATAGATAAACACTATGTTTTATCTGTCTGTACTGTATTCTTGATTATTATGAACTATGTAGTTAATAATATAACTATATATAACATTTTTTTATATTATAACTATTTATAGCTAATTTCTCTCCATGAGTTTGGAGGAGGCCCGAACTAGTAGTGTGTCATTTATGGGCTGAAACGATGTAGTTATATTAGAACAAGTTTAGTAGAACGTAGATTAAAAGAAATACGTGTACATAATCCAGATGTAATGGGTACTCGTTTATATTTTCATTGTAAAAAAATAACAAGACGAATTTAAAACTGAAAATAAGTGTCAATTCAAACATTATTAAAAGAGAGTGACACAAATTTTAACTACGTTCTTAAATTAAAATACAAATATCTGAATTGAGAAATGGAACAAAGGTCGTAAAAAATCGCAAAAAACGTCTTGGCCAGATTCCTACATTTTAGATCGAAAAATTATGACAGTGAATTTAAAAGAAAAGTGAAGATGGCAAATAAAATGACGATAGAGACGCTCGAGCCCCGAGAATCCAGTGAAGGAAATAAAGTCTTTGCGCCCCAATTTTCCACAAAGCTTTGAAATGGCCTTTAATCAAAGTGCATTAAACGATCTCACAGTGAAGATTTTCGCTGGAAGTGTCGGGTTGAGCTGAGCGAAGAGAAATTGTTACTAAGATAAAATAATATTTTGTATGAAGACGATCATTAAAGTTAACATCGATTGGCATACAGATAATACAGAAAGCAGGTATAGAAAGAGATATATATTTAGACACGAAATTTGGTGATAAAGATTTTGTAAAACCATATAAATTTATTGTCACCTCACGAAACTTTACAAAATGTTCCTGATGATGTGAAATAAAATATACACGATCAGAACCGTCAAGAAACCATTGCCTGCAAAATATTCCTTCTTAGTAGTTTCCTAAGAAATTGAAAATCAGAAACAGATTACAAACAGCCTTAATCAGGAAAATGTCTTCTATATAAATAAAAATGAATTGCTGTTCGTTAGTCTCGCTAAAACTCAAGAACGGCTGGACCGGCTAATTTTGGACTTGAGATATTCGTGGCAGTCCAGGGAAAATTTTTAATAATGTTAAAATATTTGGGAGTTATAATTCAGGTTTTTTTATTTATTGATTCTTAGGCGGTACGAAGTTTGCCGGCTCAGCTAGTATGCAATAAAACCCACATTTGAAAAAAAACATTAAATAAAACTTCCAAAATCATGGTGTGGTCTGCAATACGGTTCAAGTTCTAATACAATATACTGACGCGTTCTAGTAGTCTGACGCGTTAATGTGTCTTGTCAAAATTAAAATAATATTTCTAGTTTAATTATTTCGTCCTAATCTTGCCATTGATCCTAGTATCTGTGACACTTTACTCGACCAGACCATAACATGTAAATTAGATCCTGAATCGCAAGAACAGTTTGACCTAATTTCCTATATTCTAATCACATTAAATCGTTATTGGTCGATTTCTGGGTCATAGGTCTAATCAGAACTATGCTCCATTAGCATGATAATATTCCGAATAACCTCAAGAAAGTACGTAAGCTTCTTGTAGCTTGAAATATGACGTCTTACAAATGTGTTATTATATGATTATTATACGCCTCTACAAAGGTATTCCTGTACGTTACTAGTTAGTAAACGGGTTTTATGGTTATAATTAAGTTATCAAATGTTGTCAGGGTCTCTAAGTAGGGAGGATTTTAATCCTAGTTCTTCTTCTAAAATTAAATTTAATTTCGTAACTGCACGTAAGGATCGTATCAACATCGATTTATCTTTTTGAGATTATCATGATAATGCCGGCTAACATACCTTTCAGTTCTACTATGTGCCGTACGAATGTGAATTTAAATGTGGAAATTTTAGCATGAGATAAAACACACTTCAGTTTTATCTAAATTTTATTACATTAAATCCCCTTTTATGTTGCATTTAAACGAAATTAATCTAATTCATATTCAGTAAATGATTCTCGGAACACTTATTTATTTTCATAGTAGAAATAATGACGGCAACACACACAATTTTTGTATTACTTTGACAAAAGAACGAAAACATACACCTTCTGAAGCTAACAACGGTTATCACGGTACACTTCCGTGAAAGGGGTTTTAACACAGATAACTTTTAATGAAATTAGAGCTGTGTAAAATCACAATTTATTCTGCCATGTCGGTAATAACATCACCGAGGTCAGTAGCTCAGGAAAATAATGTAAACAAAAATAGCTTTTATTTTGTAAGTAGCACGGTTTTATTTTTCTTGTTCCGTTTTCATCTTGTGCGTGACCAGAAAACGCCCATGTCATTTTTGTCATGGGTGCGGGGCACTCTAACGATGAGGTCCAAATACTATAGAGAATTCGTAACATTGAAAATGAAGGTTTTGTTGATTGAAAAGGCGTTTTAACACACTTTAATACATACTAATTAGAATCGGCTATGGATGACGTTGTGTTCTATCACCCACTTCACATTATTTCATTCTACCGACCCACCCCGGCTTCGCAAAGGTGCAATGATGAACCTCTAAATTTATCAGTGTTTCTCTACAATATTATGGGCGTATTTAGATGAAATATCCTTGGATATTTCACACACCGCCATCTCGTCCCAAGCTAAGCAACTTAATGCTTGTGTTATGGTAACGAGATGGATGATAAACTACTTAAATACATTTTTTTGTAAATACATACATATTATAGATAGAAATGACACCCAGACTCCGAGCCAGTGCCTCTAGTTTAGACAAAGACACTTGCCCGACCCCGGAAGAGAACCCGGGACCCGTTGCAACTAAAAAAAACTATAATCATAGACCAACCAGAATTTATTTTGATATTACGATAAAATAGTAGATAGATGAAGACAAAAGTCTTCAACCAATGTGTGTTGCCAGTGATGACATATGGAACAGAGACGTGGTCGCTCACTATGGGCTCCATCAGAAGGCTCAAAGTCACCCAAAGGGCAATGGAGAGGGCTATGCTCGGAGTTTCCCTGCGAGATCGAATCAGAAATGAGGAGATACGCAGGAAAACCAGGGTCACCGACATAGCCCACCGGATTGCCAAACTTAAGTGGCAGTGGGCAGGGCACATAGCTCGCAGGACCGACGCCCGATGGGGCAGAAAAGTCCTCGAGTGGCGACCGCGTTCCGGAAGGCGCAGTGCTGGTAGGCCTCCCACACGGTGGACCGACGACCTGGTTAAGATCGCCGGAAAGCAGTGGATGCGGGCGGCCCAGGACCGGCCTTTGTGGAAATCCTTGGGGGAGGCCTATGTCCAGCAGTGGACGTCCTTTGGCTGAAATGATGATGATGAGTAGATAGATACTAAATGTGGAATTGTGTAATAAATAGCCGTCCCTAACGATGTAATTATTAGCGATGTAATTATTATGTAAGTATTAAAATAAAATAGTCCGTGTTGTAATAGATTTAAAATACGAGTACATTGTGCCACCACCCCATTCCATACCGACGTTGCCGTAACAACCGACAACAGGAATTGACAGGACCAAAAACCTAGTCGCAAGAGGAAGAAAAAAAATTGACACGAAATCCTGGGTGAACTCGTCTGGCTACCAACGCATGGTAGGCTAATTACCCTCCATTTAATGGCAGGACGCCCGAGTCACCAGTGGGTCACGTATGGGATGAGTAGCAGTAATAAATAAAATAATTTCCTTCCAGCATATTGTTGGAGGCCTTCACAGTCATCATCATCATTTCAGCCAAAAGACGTCCACTGCTGGATATATGCCTCCCCCAAGGATTTCCACAAAGGCTGGTCCTGGGCCGCCCGCATCCACTGCTTTCCGGCGACCTTAACCAGGTCGTCGGTCCACCGTGTGGGAGGCCTACCAGCACTGCGCCTTCCGGAACGCGGTCGCCACTCGAGGACTTTTCTGCCCCATCGGACGTCGGTCCTGCGAGCTATGTGCCCTGCCCACTGCCACTTAAGTATTGGAACATTTATAAGCTGTTACGATTATGACGAAATAATATGGATAACGCAACACTTTATGACGTGTACAATCATGACGTCACAGCAAAATTGTATGTGGGGACCCTAATCGAACCGTTTTGCTGCATTTGCAAAAGTTTTCCATAGCGTTTTGCTATTCAACCATTATAATTCCCAAACGGAACCCTACTCAATTTTTTCATGACAAGTAAAATAGGTCAGTTAACCCTTCCGGCTTCCACTAATTAGTGTCAAATTATACGCCATTTCCCTAATGCTTTATAAGTGTAGAGGAGTACATATTAAAAATACTATTATAATATTTTATTATTAAAGTACCAAAATTTCTATTTAAGTTAATAAGTTTTTTTCTTCTATTAGGAATATATATTTATAGGAAGTATAAATGATACATTTATTTATGCCTTCGTACATCTATGCATACATCCAGTCACGAGCTGCATTCCTAACTGTCGGTGAATGGTAAAATATTCAACAACATTTTTTAATTTTATTTTATAGTTTATCTTGTCAATATAGCTGTAATGAGCCAACTTTATTAGATTACTTTGATTTTGATAATAGAAACGTGAGGCTAATTCCCCGCTCTATAATTGGAGGAGGGGGGACTCTACTACTACTGCTTCTCAGCCCGTTATTGACCCACTACTGAGTCGGGCCTCCTCCAAATTCATGGAGGGAAATTAGCCTTCTGTGCCACGCTGGCAAGACGGGTTGGCACAGGGTTTGTTTCAAGTTTTCCTTGCGCTCTTTTAGTCGCCTTACGACACCCTCAGGATAGTGTGGGTTGGTGACATTGTGTATTCTAAATCCGTCGTCTGACAGATTTCATCATGGATTTAAACGCTAAAATCCATCTAAATCCATTTTGCCGGCAAAAATACTCCCATAAACAATCATTACCACATAATTTGTAACACCAATGAATATTAAACCTTGTGCTCACCGTTCGTAATAAGTTACTCCGAGGCGGAGTCAATATGCATAATATTAAATTGTTTTAATGACGGCTACATAAAGGGATACACTGTAAGGGCGTCAGCTTGTCATTCACGCCAACCCCAATAAGCTTGTCACTGAGTACTTAGTCTGTCACTGAATTAATACTATGTTGAGAATTGTTGTTACCATCAATCGAAGTGAGTGATCAAGTATTGTAATAAGCGCGTCGTTCACACAGACAAGACACGTCAAGACAGCTTGACAAAATAATCTAATCTTTACACTAATTTCTACGTACACTTAGAGATCAATAGAGCGCCCTATTGTAGTTTTTTACCCAATCGTAGGGCAGCTCTAACATAGTGACATTTAGGCCTGAGTACACTACACTACTCGTAGATAATTTGAGAGCTCTCTATTCGCATCGCTTGTCTCGCTCTCGTACCTGCGTCCACAAGACACCTTACGAGAGTAGTCGAGCCTGTCTACGTAGACTGTAGTGACACATTAGCTAGGGTAGTCTCGCTAATGTGTGCACGTCGTAGATTGCCCTATGATAGTCGCTCTCCGTAATTTTAATCTATCGTGGACGAGGCGCTTTAGTGTTTAAGTTACGTCTACCCCAATCACGAAACATTATACACAGCTTTTTACAACTAATATTCCACCCATTAATGACCCGTTGCGGACGCGTTGCCTCCTCCCATTACATGGAAGTAAATTAGCCTAGAGAAGGTAAACTTGATATTTACCCTGTGCCGACCCGTCTTAGTAACCTAATTTCCCTCCATGAGTTTGGAGGAGGCCCAACTTAGTAGTAGGTAGTTTATGGGCTGAAACGGCGAGAATGTCCATTTCCTAACTATATGTACACATATCATTTTTTTTTAAATAGAGTTACTATGTTAGCGTGCATGCTACAGCACTTTAGTAATTTGTATATTGTGATAAATTATGGGGTTTCACGATCTTTGAACATGTCGTGAACATGAAATGATTTCTTAACGGTTCTGATATATTTAGACTTATTAACTTGGGTTATATTATGTTGCAGTTGTAGGTTATAGTATGTGTGCGTTCCGGAAGGCGCAGTGCTGGTAGGCCTCCCACACGCTGGACCGACGACCTGGTTAAGGTCGCCGGAAAGCAGTGGATGCGGGCGGCCCAGGACCGGCCTTTGTGGAGATCCTTGGGGGAGGCCTATGTCCAGCAGTGGACGTCTTTTGGCTGAAATGAATGATGATGATGATATTATGTTGACTCAAGGCAACTAAAGGATGTCCAAAAGAAATAAAAAATACCAACCTTAAAATGTATAGTGCTTAAAAATATCATAAAACCATATTAAAATTAATGAGACTATTTGAGTTTTTATGAAACGTTTCAAACTGACCGATGTCAAAAGTAAATTCTTCGGTTGTTTTCAGTTTTCATTAAAGCAGAATAAGTTTACTGATGAAATAAAAAGTGATTTGCTCAATCAATTTCGGTCACATATCATCGAGGCGAAAACCTTGATTATTTTACAAATTGTATTTGTAATGGAATTTACAAAAGGCCTAATAAAACAAGATTCGCTCGGAAAAACAGAAGCAATAACAGATTATAAGTTGTAACGTTGGTTTGTGTACAAAAAGCCGTTTTGTTAAATCGGTATGACACAGTATATTTATTACAGTAGGAAATGTAGGGCCGAATTGTGTTTCTCCTTTTTGCAGTCGGTTAGAGCAGGTGATTATAATAATGTTTGTTATTTGAAATGAGTTAAAATTTATACACAAACTTATGTTTGAATTTGATTATCATATTCACAAAAATATTTAGCGAGGGTATTTATTATATCGCTAAGGACGGATAAAAATAAATTTGCTCCAACCGTGCGAAGCCTGAGTTGGTTGCTAGTCTATATTATACTTGAAAAATCACAGAAAAGCTTCAAAGTCAATCATTCTTCCACCAGTGTGACCAAAGTTTTTACTTTAAAACAATAAATACTTAAATATGATGTAAGATAACAGAAAACCCCTACACAAAGTTTAACCATAAAATAAAATAATATTGTGGAAGCAAATTTAAGATATTTAGAGCGAGAAAATCTTTACCTTGCCCGGAGCAAAATAAAAATTAAATCTAGAACCTCACTAATCCTACGCTTAATTGAAACTCGAAAGCTAAGTCAAATCTATGTCGGAAGCCGCTAAGAGATTTTTACTACTTCGCTTAGTATGAACTTCATGGGGGAGGTTTAACACTACTACTCAGCCGATAAATGACCCACTGCTGAGTCGGGCCTCCACCCATTACATGGAGAGTTAGTCTACAGTGCCACGGTGGCCAGACGGGTTGGTTTCGTGTCAATTTTTCCTTCTTATCGACATATCCTTTTGTCGGCTCTCCCGACACCCTCAGGATGGCAGGGGGTGGTTACACTATGTATTCTAAATCCGTCACCACACGGTCATCGTTTAATAAACTACCTTTTATTCTTCGCCTTTCTCAATTTTAATGACATTGGCACCAGTCGATCCTGATTTTGTTAACTACCAGTATTTACACGAAGCGATTGCCATCGACTCTCCGGGATACATCTTGTGGGATTGCCGGTCATCATATGACTATCCGTGTTGTAGCAGATTCTGAATAGATAGTGTCACCATCCCAATCCATCCTGAGGGTGTCGTAAGAGCTGACAAAAGGAAACTTGATACGATACCCTGTGACAACCGGTCTGGCCAGCGTGGCACAATAGGGTCTCCTCCAACTGCAGGATGTAACTACATGGATAGTAATTGGTCAATTACTATCCATGTAGTTACATCCTCCAGTTGGAGGAGACCCTACCCAGCAGTGGATCATATATGGGCTGATTAGTAGTATTACTGGTAACACCAAGATCTTATTAGTCTCCACTCATTAGAGTATCGCGCAAATACGTAACGTCTAAGTGGCCTAGATGCATATTAATAACTAACATCTGGTGTGCAATGCATCACAGAAATTAAAATAAGCTTGCAAAAATAAGGTGCAATTATATTATACCTATAAACCTTCCTCTTGAATTACTCTATTTATTAAAAAAAAACCGCTTCAAAATCCGTTGCGTAGTTTTAAAGATTTATGCATACATAGGGACGGACAGAAGAATGCGACTTTGTTTTATACTATGTAGTGATGAAGAAAAATAACGTGAAACATTAAAGTTACATACGGCGAAAAATCTTTATATTCATCATCATCATCATCATCATTTCAGCCGAAAGACGTCCACTGCTGGACATAGGCCTCCCCCAAGGATTTCCACAAAGGCCGGTCCTGGGCCGCCCGCATCCACTGCTTTTTGGCGATGGAAAGCAGTGGAAACCACCTATCTTTATATTGGTAGACAATAATCATGCGAGAAATGTACAGAAATATACAGGACATCATTGAACCAATTTTACGATATTAAAACGTCTGATTCTGGATAAATAATACCAGCCAGCGTGGCACAGAAGGCTAATTCCCCTCTATGTAGTTGGAGGAGGGCCTATTTAGCAGTGGGTAATTTATGGAGTAAGAGGAAATAGTACTATCTATATCACTATCACTACATAGTATAAAACAAAGTCGCTGTCGTCTGTCCGTCCCTATGTATGCTTAAATCTTTAAAACTACGCAACGGATTTTGATACGGTTTTTTTTAATAGATAGAGTGATTCAAGAGGAAGGTTTATATGTATAACCCACCCCCGCTTTGCACGGGCGAAGCCGGGGCGGGCCACTAGTTTTATACATAAAAATGAATTGCTGTTCGTTAGTCTAGCTAAAACTCGAGAACGGTTGGACCGAATGGATAATTTTGGTCTTGAAATAGAAATTTAAAAGGTGAAAAAAGAAAATATGAAAAAACGTTTTTTTTTTCAGGTTTTTTATTTATTGATTCTGAGGCGGTACGACGTTTGCCGGGTCAACTAGTCTCGTATAATATTAGAAACAAATCATTCCTTACCTTTATTTGAACACTTCGAATTTTACAATATTTTCGATTGACCATCAGAACGTACAAGTCCGTCTAGGTACCTACAGACTGTGGAAGCTCACAGCGAATCAACATCGTGTTCAACTCTAACATTTTCACAGCCGATTGAGCAATCATATCGAATCAACAACAATCGTTCAACATTAAACAAAAGGGCAGCTATTTTACGATGACAACAGACACGACAAAAGAGCAAACTATCCGGGAATAATAGATTTAAATTATGTTCCACTATTAATTTAAAAAAATCAGGAATTCTGCATTTTTAGTTCATGTAGCTCAGTACTGGCAGTACATACATTAGTGTAATCCATGTTATAAAAAGAAAACGATATAATAGACACTATGTTCGAAGTAACACCACTCATTGTTTTGTACGATTTTCTATTACTGAATGTCCAAACAGTCGCGCAAACTTTGGAACAACCAACATCTATTGTGCCACTAAACGAACTTAATGACTTGTTTAGTGTATCGTTAGTTAAATCAGTTTTGTTGGTAGTATTGTTCCTAAAAGCGGATCTGTATAAATAAATAACATTTAAACGAATAAATAAAATTAGAGTGCTGTTCGTAATCTATACTTAATATATAAAGCTGCAGAGTTTGTTTGTTTGTTTGTTTGTTTGAACGCGCTAATCTCAGGAACTACTGGTCCGATTTCAAAAAATCTTTCAGTGTTAGATAGTCCATTTATCGACGAAGGTTATAGGCTATATTTTATTTTCAAAAGAATTAGGGATCAGTATGAAAATTGCGATTTTGTAAACCAAGGTGTAAAACCGAAAACCTATTTATGCGTGCACTGTAAAAACTATTGACAATAGAACAAAATGATGTAATACGGGTTTGTAGGTCTTATAAAGTTCTACAAAAAAGTCCGCAAGAGCACATATCTAACTATCATAGTTTAGTCACAATAACCGATTTTATGTTCATAAAAAATATCACGGGTTCGAAGCCCACGCGGGCGAAGCCGCGCGCAAAAGCTAGTATGAAAATAATCGCTATTTAGTAAGTTTATTTGGATGTGTGCCGTGTACTCGTATGTACACGGTACCAAAACAATTGTTTTTGACTGTTCGTCTCTCTGTTTGTTTCGACTAATCTCTGAAATGTCTGGACCGATTTTGTCGGGACTTTCACTGGCAGATAGTTGATGTAACAAGGAGTAACTTAGGCTATTTCTTACTATATATTTGTAACGTCACTAAAAGCAGACATATGGAAGGATGCGGTACTCTTCACAAAAACTAACTTTCAACTATTTTGTCTGTTATAAAGTACCTACTGACTGCCAGTTACTGTTATGTCAAGAAATTAGAGATTTTACTAACCAATTACATTTATCGTATTCTCCATAAAAATGGGTTCAATATTCACAAAAACTAAGCCTTGGGTATGACATAGTAATTTAATTAACTTATCAAATTATTTATGATACGAGGTATCGTTATATACAGAGTTGATATGACAGAGGGGCATTGAATTACACTACGTATACAATATGTGATTAGTATGAAGTCCAAACGGTACCAAAAAAAAATACACGTGATTTTTAATATGGGGTGGAGGGGTAGTCTTAAACCTCACCAAGTATCACCAAGGGGGAAGGACGGGTTAAAAATGTTAAAAAATCATCACGTGATTAATGGACAGCCCCTAAGGTTAATAAACGATGCGTTAGGCATAAACATCTGTTAGGAAAGATACATCATGTTCAAATGAGGCAAAAATATAAAAAATCATTTGTGGCTAAACTATTGCTACAATTTAATTGATGATTGGTACAGAGCCTGAAAATGATACCTAGTATAGGCAGTTAAAAAAAATGCCCCTATGTCGTATCAACCCTGTATATAACACTAGCTGACCCGGCAAACTTCGTACCGCCACAGAATCAATAAATAAAAACCCTGAATGATAATTCCAGAATGTTTCAACTTTATTAAAAATATGTGCAAACCTTAAATGGAACAAAAATTATGCAATCATCATCATCATTTCAACCAAAAGACATCCACTGCTAGACATAGGCCTCCCCCAAGGATCTCCACAAAGGCCGGTCCTGGGCCGCCCACATCCACTGCTTTCCGGCGACCTTAACCAGGTCGTCGGTCCACCGTGTGGGAGGCCTACCAGCACTGCGCCTTCCGGAACGCGGTCGCCACTCGAGGACTTTTCTGCTCCATCGGTCGTCGGTCCTGCCAGCTATGTGCCCTGCCACTAAAGTTTGGCGCGTAAAATAATGCGTATTAAAAATAAATATTTTCGCCTTTTAAACCTTCTTCCACGAATATTTCAAGACCAAATATTTTACTAATAACAAGTGTGATTTCTGTGGTGGGATTTATTATATATTTTGGAAATTAATGTTTATAGTATTTTAAGTCTTGTAGAAGACAATAATTGTCAAAGGTACCGCTAAAAAAAAACGAGCGCGAGTTGATATGCAACGAAGTAATGTAACATGGGAATACTATAAACTATGTTACTATGTTCGTTCGTTTTATCTAGGTTCGCTTGCTTAATAAAACATCTTTATATAGAAGACAAAACATTCAACGTTCAATAAATTTACCAAGCTACAGTCTACTTCATCACTTTGATGCGGCAAGCTCAAAGTTAGTTCATAAACTAACCAAGCTGCATGCAGAAACTTCGCAAAGATTATTCGATTAAAAGGGAAGCAAGACAATCTTGCTTCCTTCTCAAATACACTTAACTATTGATATCCATGCGTATTATAGCAGCTTCTGTCGGCTTTGTCCTTCGGGGCCATCCGTATTCCATATTACAAGAGATCAAATTGTTGTTTATTGGTTATTTTGTTCTGTTTTAGTGCCCATTTTGAAGTTGGTATACATAGCTGCCGCTTTTGTCAAATTAAAACTTTTACTAATTACTAGCTGACCCGGCAGACTTCGTACTGCCTCAATCGCTACAATTCATCCAGATGGCGCTCTGGTCAAAATTATATCACAGTTGACGCTCAAAGCCAGCGTTAAAAGTTTCCATATTTTCTGACCGTTTAAAACTTCCCTGGACTTCCACGAATATTTTAAGACCAAAGTTAACCAAATCGGTCCAGCCGTTCTCGAATTTTAGCGAGACTAAGAACAGCAATTCATTTTTATTTATATATAGATGAGTGATACTTGAATTAAATTTAACTACCTGTATAGTCATTGTCTCGTGTTATTTTCAAAATTAAAAACTAGCAAATTGGGCTCTGTTTTTGGTCTTGCCACATTCCCACTTTAATTCTTTTAGCCCACTACGAGACCCTCAGCGTGGTTGCAAATTGATTTTGGTGATTTTGGTAAACATGGTGTTTCATAGATTAATTCAAGCAAATATTGATGGATGGATGGATTTAGAATACACATTCTCACCAACCCAAACCATTCTAAAAGTATCTTATGAGGCGTCTACAGGAACACAAGAGGCTTAGCCGCAAGAAAAGGAACTACCAACACGTCTGGCCAGCGTAGCAAAGTAGGCTAAGCTCCCTCCACAAATTTGGAGGAAGCCCGACCCAGAAGTGGGTAATCTAAGGGCTGAAACGACGACTTTTATGATCTTACATACATACATATAATCACGCCTCTTTCCCGTAGGGGTAGGCAGAGACCACTTCTTTCCACTTGCTACGATCTATACATACTTGTTTCGCTTCGTACACTTTCATTATTCCCTTCATACATGCTCTTCGGTTTAGGGTACTCTTGACCTGGCCTTTTTTCAAGACGTCCCTGATTTGGTCTTGAAACGTCCGCCTAGGTCTTCCCCTTCCAACACTTTCATTCACACTCGCCTTATACACTTTTTTCGTCAATCGTTCTTCATTCATTCTCTCGACATGGCCATCTTAGCGTGCAGTTATTTACTGGGGTACTTAAAAACTGTTAAATTCCACACAGCTATGCTATACGAAGAACATTATCTTTAATATACCTCGGTCAAAGTATGAAACTGGTTCAGTAACCATAAACTTAGGGTCTGCTTTACTTCAATGCGGGTAAGTTTCATAATACTCGTAATTAATGCACAGGCTGGGCATCTCCCAGTAGATGTTGCCGCGTTGTTAAGGAGGGTACATCAAAAGAATTTATGCACTCAAAACTAAAAGCTCATTAAAATTTCTGGCCTCAATAAACTTCCACGCTTCAATTTCACTATGTAAATAATACAGTGTGTTTTCGAGTACTGGAACAAACAAAACTATTAACACTTTAGCATCCAGAGGCCGTTTTCATTTGGTCGGGTATTAAGTGATAAATGAATATAAACTAAATTAACGTGGTAATGTTCGTTAAAAACCTGAATTTCTGAAATGTACAGGAGGTAATGTTATGAATTTAATCGTCAATTTCGTCAATTTCAATTTTCGAACAATCAGAGCTCTTCATCAGCGTGGGGCCTGCTAAAAGGAGATCCATAACCCATCAGTGTATCCAAAATGAAATTTCCTTGAATTGTCTGTTCCATCTTAGACCCTGACGTTACTTTCCATCACGCAAGCCTAGGGTCGAAAGCGATCAAGTCGATGAAAAAAAAAACTCACTATTCGCTACGTTTTCCGGCTGAAATGGACTGGTGGGATCGAATTCAACTCACAAATATTACTTACTCTATGTTTTACGCGCATTTCACGAAAACCTGGATTGTTTTATTTTAAAATTACTGTCGCAGCACTACGTCACTAGTTTACCCTATCACTAGGCCCGTTTCCTCGACTTCAGGGCAAGATGGCCACTTGCAAGCAATAACGACAAGTACCCTGTAGTATTAATTATTGTGACTAAGACAAGCCATTCAATTATTTACACCAGTTTTATTCCACGCCGATATACTACTATGCATATGCAACCCACAAACACTTACAAATCGGACAAATTTGTGTCTTAGTGTGTCTAAATAGGCGCAGTGAGTGGGATCAGCCTGAAAACACAATCTTGATACTTTTATTGCTTATAGGTTGACTCTACCAGCAAAAGTAGATATATAAATAAAACATCCATTCTTGTCAGCAGACTGGTGTAATTTGCAAAGAGATTGGGTTTTCGAAAATTCTAATTTGAAAATTGTGTTTCCAAATAAGCATCCGCGCAGCATTCGTTCCCATGAGGAAGATTTATATCCCAAAGTCAACACAAAGCGTAAATAAATTTGTTCCGAGTTTAATTAGGAGTAGAAAACGGTGAGAAACATCTCGCTGTCAGTTCAAAAGCTCTGTCTCAAAAACAGAATTTCCGTGTGGTAGCGGATTTGGAAGACATAGACCACCCCATTTAATCCTGAGGTTGTTGTGAAAACCGACATAGGAAATGATAGCGCCTGGTAAAGGAAGGAAGGAAAACTTGAAACGGTGCCAACCCATCTTAGCACAGTAGGCTTTTCCCTCCAGAGTAAGCGCTCATACACACAAACGGTATGTGTGTGTATGAGCGCTAAACGACATAGCCCACAGGATTGCCAAACTTAAGTAGCAGTGGGCAGGGCACTTAGCTCGCAGGCCTGACGCCCGATGGGGCGGAAAAGTCCTCGAGTGGCGATCGTTTTCCAGAAAGCGCAGTGCTGGTAAGTGTCCCAGATGGTAAACCGACGACCTGGTAAAGGTCACCGGAAAATGATGAATGAGGGCGGCTCAGGATAAGCCTTCGTGGAAATTCCTGGGTGTAGTAGTTGTACTTATGGTGACGTATTTAGAATACATAGTGTCATCATCCCATTCAATACCGAGGGTGTCGTAAGAGCCGACAAAAGGAAATGACGGCTCATAACCTAGCCGCAAGAAAGGAAACTTGACACAAAACCGTGTGCCAACATTTGACGACACGGCTGGCGCAGTGGTTGAGCGATTGACTGCTGCACAGCATGTCTCGGGTTCGATTCCCGGCCGGAAGAAATATTTGTACGACCTACAAGTATTTGTTCCGGGTCTGGGTGTTTTCTATCTATAATATGTACGTATTTACAAAAAAAAATTATATAAGTAGTTTATCATCCATCTCGTTACCTTAACACAAGCATTAAGTTGCTTAGCTTGGGACGAGATGGCGTTGTGTTAAATGTCCAAGGATATATTTAACATTATCTGGCCAGCGTGGCACAGTAGGCCTGTTAATGTTCATGTAACTGGAGGAGGCCCGACTCAGCAGTTGGTCATAATGTGGTCTGACTAGTAGTAGTAGTTAAAACATAATGACTTGACAAGTAATGGATGAGTTCGTATGCGGAATGAATACACGACTGGTCATACAAGCCTTTGTTTGAATCGGAACCTTTTAGCGGGAAAATGTAGTTTCAAGCGGAGGTGTAGAACGTCACAACATTTTTCAATTTGCCTAAGTGAGCTACTGTGTTATATGAAGTTAGATGATGTTGTGTGCTCGTATGATGGCGGTTTTGGAATACACAGTGTCATCACTCCATTTCATCCTGAGGGCGTTGTAATAGTCGAGAAAAGGAAATGATAAGGCTGAAAACCTAGGCGCTAGAAAATGAAAGATATTTTCTTTCCCTTTTTTTTTAAACGGAGCCCCTTCCCTAGCTATAACCCGTATCGCGGGGGCAGTTTACAAACATGTAATTCACTAAAACATGAATGAAGTGTACTATATCTATCTATCTCTATTATTTGGCCTATTGTGTAAAGTGTACTTTACTCGAGTTAAGCGAAGGTTCATTTCAGCTTGAATTAAACATTTATAGCGAGCGTATCTGGCTCATTACAGGAAGGAATTGAGTTATCGCGAGCTACATGTACGCTTTTATTTCACAACTTTAATCACTAGAGACAACCTACACTACAGCCAAGCATTCGTTTTATGTGTCATAAATGCAATTTTCTCTCATTTTTCGTTGGCTGTATTTCATGTATGTATCTCTTCAGTCATATTTTATGCCTTAATCGTATTATTACGGTGTGGTGACGTATTTCAAATAGAAAATGTCACCATACCATACCACTGTTGGTACTACAGTAATCTTGAATGTGTAGTAACTACAGTAAGGGCAACAACAGTAACAACAGACACAGATCACCTAGCCGCAATAGAAAGAGAGACTTGATACAATTACTTTACAATTTACAATTATAATTTACTGCCTCGTTGGTCTAGTGGTTAAATGTGCCGCCTTTGGATCAACGGGTCCCGGGTTCGATTCCGGGGTCGGGCAAGTGTCTTTGTCTAAACCAGAGGCACTCGCTCGGGGTCTGGGTGTCATTTCTATAATATGTATGTATTTACAAAAAAAATCTGTAAATAAGTAGTTTATCATCCATCTCGTTACCATAACACAAGCATTAAGTTGCTTAGCTTGGGACGAGATGGCGTTGTGTGAAATATCCAAGGATATTTATTTATTACTTTATTTATACATTTATTGAGGGAACGGTCGGTGGACGGGGCTGGAGTATCTCGGAATCCACCAGCGTGAGAAGATGAAGTATGCTCGGGTTATCCACTAAAACCTTCCACAATTTGATACAAACCCTGTGCCAACCCGTCTTGCCAGCGTGGCACAGTAAATTTCACAATTTCACAGCCTCCATAAATTTGGAGGAGGCCCAATCCAGTAGTGGGTCATTTAAGGGCTGAAACGACGAATGACGAAAGATTTAGAATATAGAGTGTCACCACCCCATTCTATCCTGAGGGTGTCGTAAGAGCCGACAAAAGGTGATAAGGCCGATAACCTAGCCGTAAGAGAAGGAAAACTTGATACGAAACCCTGTGCCAACCCGCCAGGCCAGCGTGGCACAGTGGGCTAATTACCCTCCATGGGCTGGAGTGGAAGAGGCCGACTCAGTAGTGGATCATATATGGGCTGAGTAATGTAATGTAATAGGGCTATATCTTTTACTAGCGACCCGCCCCGGCTTCGCAAGGGTACAATTATGCATGTAATATACATATAAACCTTCCTCTTGAATCACTCTATCTATTAAAAAAAACACTTCAAAAACCGTTGCGTAGTTTTAAAGATTTAAGCATACATAGGGACGGACAGACGACAGCGACTTTGTTTTATACTATGTAGTGATGATACAAGTTGAAACGAAACAGTATATATTTTCGTTTCAACTAAAGAAGCAGTTGGTTACATTATTTTTGGTAAATTTCGTTAAGTAATTTTGTGACTGTGAGCAAAATAGGTACAAAAAAATTTTATTCGTAATTTCAGCCCGTAAATGACCCACTATTGAATCGGACCTCTGCCTAATTCATGGAGGAAAATTCGCCTACAATGGCACTCTGGCAAGACGGGTAGGCACAGGGTTTATTATCAAGTTTTTCTTCTCTAGTAGCTAGGTGATTTTCCTCTTGCGCTTATTTAATTACCTGTTACGATACCTTTAGGATTGATTGAAAGATTGTGTGGGTTGGTGACTTTGTGTATTCTAAATCCGTCACTACACAGACAAAATAGGGAGAAATAATGTGTCATAGAAAGATAAACATGTACAGAGAACACAAAAACCATAGCACGTTGTATAATTAGATTTCTGCAATTAAAATTTGCATGAGTTGGAGGAGGTCTGACTCAGCAGTGGGTCATTAATGGGCTGGGAAGAAGAAGAGAATTTGGTTTGGAAAACAGTGATAAAAGTATATATTATTATAATGAAATTTATTATATGATTTTTATATTATTGACTGCCTCGTTGGTCTAGTGGTCAGATGTGCCGCCTTTGGATCAACGGGACCCGGGATCGATTCCGGGGTCGGGCCAGTGTCTTTGTCTAAACCAGAGGCACTGGCTCGGAGTCTGGGTGTCATTTCTATCTATAATATGTATGTATTTACAAAAAAAAAATGTATATAAGTAGTTTATCATCCATCTCGTTACCATAACACAAGCATTAAGTTGCTTAACTTGGGACGAGATGGCGTTGTGTGAAATGTCCAAGGATATTTATTTATTTATTTTATAAATTTATTATAATGAAAAATAGTATATATTATATAGTATTTTTGTAAGAAAATTATAGCTTGTGTTTATGTCTTTTGTACCCCTTTTTTTCTCTCTCACAAACCCGAAGGTAGACTGGTAGAGAATGCTACAGGGCATTAAGTCCGCCTTATGTACCATTAGTAAGTACATGAAGAATAAATAAATAAATAAAAATAAATAAATGATGGCGAAATGATGATAAGGATGATGATGATATGGCTGTTTCGTGTCACCTAACGGTATCACTCACATTATTTGTGGTAGCATGAATATTTTACATCGCCCCTGCGATTACACATTCAGAGGTTAAAGTGGTTTGAAGGACAAAAAAAATGTCAACAGTCTGTAGAAGGGTGAATGGGAAATGAGGAAAGACTCATCGGTATTAACAAATAAAGAATTACCACGTTTTCTTGCTTTTTTATTGGTCTATCTTTATTTGTATAACCAGTATTTACACCGAGCGTCTGCCTCCACGACCCATCTTGTGTGACAACCGTTAAATGGTTAGACCAGCTGTCAATTTTCCCGCAACTGACTACGTGTAACGACTGCCATGGATGGCAGCCAGGAATGACGGCTTTACGACCCTCCGAACCACCGAGTGGGCAGATATTATACACACCACCGCACTGTCCTTATTACTTTTTGAGTTGTAAATATAGCCACGCGTTGCTGTGGTGAAGGTTTTTGTTAAATGACATTTAACATTAGCATATATTAATTTAACTTTAAACATAGCGCCATCTATTGAATACTTACTTAATCCAGACAACAGATTTCGCCATCTGTTAGAATCGTTTGGAGCTAACAGATAATTGTGACCTTCAAATAATAGACAAACAATTTGCAATATAATAATATCACTCCTATCTTTGGATCAAATTGCACATGGTGTGGAAATATGATTAAAATTGGTTAAGTAGTTTCGGAGTCCATCTTGGACAAACAACGTGATACGTAATTTATATATAAGTATATTATATAGATATCATTTTCTGAGTTTCCTATGCTTATATCTTACGTTTGTATTTTATTGATAGCATTCATGGTTTTACTAAAATAAAATATTATTTCAATCAACAAAAACTAGCTTATAATATATACAAATAGGTACTCATCACGGGAATAATCGATGGGTCTACAATCAAATAAAACTTTTTATTTCTCAATCCGTCCCATTTAGCTTTATATCAAGTTGTGTCCACATGACTAAGATAAATGACTTAGTGTCCTACGACGTCAATATTTGTCTACTTCTGTTCTCTTCCGGTTGTTAACAGTCATTTCCTGTCCTAAGTGCTTTGCGAAGAAAGTTTCTTGTCGCTTAGTTTCTAATGTGACTTAGAAGGCTAAAACGGGACTTTCAATATAAAAACTGTAGATTTAAATGCTAAGTATAATCCATTACATATTGAAATAAAAAGGTATACTTCAATTTATAGTCAAACCTTCGAAACATCGCGTGTTAAAATAATGTGATAATGTTTTGAATCGCAAAATGTTTATTTTTATTTTGACGCAATATAAAAATTTTATTTCGGAAATATAACAGTTTGTTAATTATCAATTCTTGTTATGTTCGTATTTCTAAGCCAATAATTATTTTATTATTGTAGCTCCATCATCATTGTAACAGGTTAGCTTTATGTAAAATTATGTATAGATACTATCCGACCCAGCAAACATTGCTTTGCCTTAACAATCACGCTATTAAAAAATAGGGTGTATTAAAAAATATATATTTTTTGTATGCTGTATCAATAAATAATAATTATTTTTTTTCTTTTAAATATTAAAATAAATCTTAGGGCTGGTCCTACCATAACATTTAGGGGGATGAAAAAAAAATGTTTCCGATTCGCAGACCTACTAAATCACTACATAGTATAAAACAAAGTCGCATTCTTCTGTCCGTCCCTATGTATGCATAAATCTTTAAAACTACGCAACGGATTTTGAAGCGATTTTTTTTAATAGATAGAGTAATTCAAGAGGAAGGTTTATAGGTATAATATAATTGCACCGTGCAAAGCCGGGGCGGGTCGCTAGTGTGAATATAAAATTTCGTCATAATCGGTCGAGCCATTTCGGAGGAGTTCAATAACAAACACCATGACACGAGAATTTTATGTATTAGATTTCATTGCAACTGAAACTGACTACAGCCTAGCTATTGAGACTGCCGAAAAGGTCATTTAAATGTCAAATTAGACTAGAATGTCTGGAATATTCTATTTCGGTCCTGAATAGATCCATCCGAAGCACGGTTCCGAGAAAAGAATTCGAGTTATAACAACAGAAATCTGTTAGCCACTGGATCAGATGGCATTATGGGCGGGTTGCTATAAATTACCGCTGACCTCGAACATTAGGATTCGTCTCGACATTTCAAGATAGACCGCGGAATATTCATCCTTTTGTTCCTGTAACTATAAACACAAGAACATATTTTATAAATTGAGTGTTTAATATTTTGTGACTTTAAATGTTATTTCTATCGTTGCAAAGATTCGTAATTCGATTAAATATATGTACAACGGTATTAAACAATACCCCTTTTTTCCATAGCAGGGGAAAACTTTTATAAGTCCCCAGCCGGAGGGCCGGGCTGGGGTATATGGGAGTCCCAGTTGCGTGGAGATGGTGAGTTGCGAACCGGTTTACCCACTAAAACCTACCACTATGTGTCTGTGCGTGCCGTCTGTCATTCGGGAACCTTCGTAGACTCCATTTGACTGTAGCTTAGAGAGGGGAGCTGAGCTCTACCCTCAGATGTGTCCAAAGCGCTGTGCGCTTCGCTCTAGGACTTTTGATATAGAACAGAGTGTCCCTACTCGTTATCTTGTCATGTTGTGTCTCTATGTTCTTAAGTTAGGACACTTTTCTCCTCGGCTGCAGAAAGCCTTTGGTAATCTCAGGATTACCTTCCCGACTACGAACTAGTTGCTCCAGTGGGCGGGGGCGTTTTAACAGTACCACTGCCCTAGGTATAACCTGCGTGCCTCTTCGACTGTGCTGATACCTTGTGAGGGGGCTTGTGTGCCTTCATGATCCATTGGGACCATACCAGCTCAAGGTCACCCTTGCCAGGCGGGCCCACGTGGAAAGACCAGACGAAGAGCAGCACACGGTGTCGTAGCGGTTTTGGGCTCCCGGGCAGACGGAGGTCGTGGGGAGAGGGACGTAACGTTACGTTTCCCCCTCTCTAACCTCGCCTAGAGGCCGGTGGTGGACCCGCCACTGACAAAATCCTCAATGTCTGCAGGCAAGCGACTGTCGGATGGCCTAACGGGCAACTGGGACGCCCTCCGATATTACCGATTATCCGATACTACGCGAACCTGTGGCGCCCCAAGCGTGTACCCATACTGCGTGGGTTTTAGTGGGTAGTTGAGTAGTTTCCGGAGTCCCACATAATCGCCGACCCCACTCCTCGGCGGTATGTATAAAGTATTTCCCCAGCGAACCCAAAAAAAAAGGTATAACATTATACCGCGGGGACAGTTTACCAGCATACAATTTACGACCACAAATGACATGATGTGTGGTTTACACAAAGACACTTGCCTGACCCCGGAATCGAACCGGAGACCCATGATCTAAAGGCAACAAAGCATTTTATATAAAACACATTAGGTCAATCTCTCTCCATCACATGTTAGGATGCTGAATTAATTGTGTTCTGATGAAGTTTAATACCCTCGATAGTGACTAAATATAACAAAATTTTGCTAATTTGTTGTTACAGAATAATATTCAAGACTAGTTCATAGCTTTAAAATTAAAAAGTCAACAGAAATACTCGTACCTTTTACTCTCGATCAGACATGAGCATGGACACGAGCTTGAAGACGCGAAACTTAAATCAACTTGATTGCATTTGCATACCATTTTGATGCGATATTCTCATCATATACGACTAGTGTAATGCGCGAAGCAGAGATTTTGCGGTATGAAAATTTTACAAGTTCCATTTTTCGCTGTTTAACATTTTAATGGAATTCCTCCAGACATAATACAATTTTTAGGGTTATTGCAAAACCGTTATCCAAACTGTTCTATGCAAACGAAAAGTTGAGAAAGAAGTGAAAAAAGCACCATATGAAATGGCGTACGGTGAAATAAAAATGGAGCGAGCTATGCTTGGAGTTTCTCTGAAGGATAGGCTCCGTAATGAGATTATCCGGCAGAGAACCAAAGTCACCGACATAGCTCAGAGAATTAGCAGACTGAAGTGGCAGTGGGCTGGTCATATCTGTAGAAGAACCGACAACCGCTGGGGTAGACGAGTTCTTGAGTGGAGACCGCGAATCGGCAAGCGTAGTGTGGGACGGCCCTCTGCTAGATGGAGCGACGATCTGCGAAAGGTTGCGGGCAGCAGCTGGATGCGTCAAGCTGAAGACAGGGCGCTATGGCGCTCTTTAGGGGAGGCCTATGTCCAGCAGTGGACTAATGTGGGCTGATGATGATGATGATGATGATGATGAAATAAAAATAACATATTTTTTTTTAATTTTCGCGCTATAATTTGTTCATTTCCCATTGGTTTTGGATTTGTGATTAGTCATAAATAAAGTTCTTTGTCAACCTATACTTACGATACCTTTAAGTATAACGTTGGGTTTAGATTCCCGGGTGGTGACGAGTTTAAAATACATCACCCCGTGCCATCCTGAGGGTGTCGTAAGAGCTGACAAAAAATATGACAAAGCCGAAAACCCAGAAAGAAAGGAAGGAAAACTGAAACGTAAGCTTGTGCCATCCTGTCTGGCCACAGTGGCACAGGTTATTTATGGATGTAGCAGTAGTAGTAGTATCTATGTAATTTAATAAATAAATAAATTAATATCCTTGGACATTTCACACAACGCCATCTCGACCCATGCTAAGCAACTCAATGCTTGTGTTACGGTAACGAGATGGATGATAAACTACTTATATACATTTTTTTTCGTAAATACATACATATTATAGATAGAAATGACACCCAGACTCCGAGCCAGTGCCTCTGGTTTAGACAAAGACACTTGCCCGACTCCGGAAACGAACCCGGGACCCGTTGATCCAAAGGCGGCACATATAACCACAAGTTTTAAAAGGTTTGAAGTCTTATTAATATTATGATATATTTCATTTACAATATCGCAATGCTGGTGCATAATTCGTATACTTTATAAAGAAGTAATGGTAAGAATATTAAATTACAAGCTGGAAAAAAGGTATATAGAAAATATGTATGGCATAAAACATTCTATTTTCAGTCTCACAATACGAGTTCCTACAGTAGCGGGTTGGTAAAATGCTCATAATGATGGTAGCTTGATAAATGAATGCCTGTTATATAAGTTATTGCACACACAATGAGCAGCCTATACTGTAGTCGACTGCTCTTTGTACTTTTGACTAATATTTCACCACATAAACATTTTCGTTATATAATTGATAGATAGTTTTAATTCGACTGCCTCGTTGGTCTAGTGGTTAGATGTGCCGCCTTTGGATCAACGGGTCCCGGGTTCCGGGGTCGGGCAAGTCTTTCTCTAAACCAGAGGCACTGGCTCGGAGTCTGGGTGTCATTTCTATGTATAATATGTATGTATTTACAAAAAAAAAAAGTATATAGGTAAGTAGTTTAACATCCATCTCGTTACCATAACACAAGCATTAAGTTGCTTAGCTTGGGACGAGATGGCGTTGTGTGAAATGTCCAAGGATATTTATTATTTATTTATTTATTATTATTTCACCAAGAATTGAAGTTACGTGAGTTGGTAACAGACAAATCAAGCAGTTTAGACTAACTTGTGCTAGCGAGGCACGTACCAAATTCAGGAATTGGCAAGGAAATTTAAGTCGCTTTTTCCTAAACAAAAATAACGTAAATGCTTCCCTTTTATCTAGCATTATAAATACGTGTCTGTCGGAACGAACGAACATTTCAAAGTTTACTTAAATTAATTAGATTTTAATTTCAAATTTGTTTTTGCGTTTTATCTATTTTGACCTTAAAATCAGAAACGATGCGCAATGCTTCAAGACATTATTGCACAATTATAGCTTCAGTGACAATTATAAGACACGACGAGATTTTAACGCAATAATAAAATCTTACAGTGGTACAATTATTGTGCTAAAATATTAATTAAAAATTTCAAGAAGTGAAAATAATGTCTGCATTACAAATTCAATACCTTCAGGTCCGTGTGGTGACGGATTTAGAATACACAATGTCACCAACCCATACCGTCTTGAGGGTGTCGTAAGAGGCGACTAAAAGAACGCAAGAGTCAGATGACCTAGCCGAAAGAGAAGGAAACCTTGATACAAAGCCTGTGCCAACCCGTCTTGCCATCGTGGTACAGTAGGCTAATTTCTCTCCATGAATTTGGAGGAGGCTCGACTCAGTAGTGGATCATTTATGGGCTAAAACGACGACTCAAGGATAGTCTAATAGTGTGCCGGACCTCATTCATGTTCTTTTTTTGTGAGACCCTCATGACGGCGAAAGTGAAGGCCGAGAGGGCTAGAGAGCTGGCCTCCCACAGCCCTGCCTACCAGCGACACAGCTTCCATTCGTTTTTAAGTTTATTCTTTACAAATCTTACCTATTTTTTTATATTATAGAGTAGTATAGACAAGAGTTATTTCAACTTCCAAACAGATTTATAAATCCTGTCAGATGAGAATTCGCCACATCACTAAACTGTTCTTGGCCATTTCCATTATTCATCTTTTTCATATGCAGGGAGCGTTACAAGGGGTTTGAATTTATGTTGTCGATCGTAACGATTATTTGATACTCACAAAATGTGAAAAAGCATATAAGAAAATGTTAACATAATGTTAACGAGTCTTTGCATGCGGATTAGTGTTGTATACGTAATAATTGTGTGTGCGTGTGTGTGTGGCTTACGGGATCCTAAAATTGATTTGTAAGTGGGTGTGTGTGTGTTAAATTGTGAGATTTTTATGTCAGCAAAATTATGATATTGTACATTCATATAATATGTATGATTAATTATTTAGCACCATCATCATCAGCCCACTGCTGTTGGTGCGTAGCAATGCATTAGCCCACTGCTGGACATAGGCCTCCCCTTATTCAGCATAAATTAGTTGATATCTAAAGTAAACCAGCTATTAATTTGTGTGTACATATATGACCACAGAGTGCTAAAGAAATGTTATGGTACTCAAATTACTAAGCTTGTAGAATAATAATAACTTTAGTTAGTTGGTCGATGTTCTGTAGAACCCATATTTTATAGTAAAAATCTGGTTTAAAAACACGTCAATGTCTACACTCTTAGTTTATGATATAAAAACATAAAGCTTCTTTTGATTGGATCGATGCTCTCAATTTGGATGGCTATAGAGTTTCTGTTACACTCTGTATAAATGCGTCGGTATTTCCTTTTCCTAATTTCATTGGGGTCGACCCCAGTCTAACCTGATTTGGTGAACTACCAGTATTTACACGGATCGATTACCGTCTGCCCTCTGCGTGACATCGTGTGGGAACACCGATAATTATAATGGTTGGACCAGCTATCAGATCTTAATATTACGGACTACATGTAACGTCTATCATAGATCGTTAAATGGCAGTCGGGCCCGTTGGCTCCGAAGGACTGAGGAAGATATATTACACACTAGCGACCCGTCCCGGCTTCGCCCGGTTGCAATGATTAACATCTAAAATTATGAGAGTTTCTTTACAATATTATACACATAAACCTTTCTCTTGAATCACTCTATCTATTACAAAAACGCTTCAAAATCCGTTGCGTAGTTTTAAAGATTTACGCATACATAGGGACGGACAGACGATAGCGACTTTGTTTTATACTATGTAGTGATACGACTACGTGAACAAGCTCCAGACTTTGCTTAATCTGCCGATGGATTGTGTTAAGCAGTCAGTCTGCATAGCACAGACCACTAGGCCCTCCTTCGAGACAAACATAACTTTATCATATTAACTAGTGGTCGAAATTCAACCATAACTAACTAAAATTATAGTTCCAGATTATTCTTCTTACTTGACACTTATCGTTATATTTTGAATAATTCACACAACATCGTTATAAATTGTAGCTTATGTGATGTTCTGATGTATAAGCTTTAATATTCTAAAGTTTCATTATAATACATTCAGTAGTTTTTACGTGAAAGAGTAACAAACATCCATCTATACTTACAAACTTTCGCGTTTTTAATATAAGTAGGAAGTAGGATTCGACGTTATAGTCTGTTAACAATAAACAAAAGAGTGTGTGCGTGTGTATGTCAAATACATAGTCATGTTTTTTTGATGTTGCTTTAATGTATTTTTATACGTAATTAGAGAAAATATTATTCTGCACTCCTTCTATAAATACACTTCTACAAATTTCATACTCCGCCGTTAACAGGGATACAATGTTTTTGTGTCACGTTTTATTAAATAGATTTATACTTTGTACCAAATTCCATATAAATCTCAAAGGTTCCTAATATAGGTAAGTATTACTTAATACTCCTAACCTAAATTTTGAGATCTTTCTGGAATATTCTGGTATATAGAAGCTCTGAATAAATCGTCACCCTTATCGGGAATTTCAAGCCCAATTGGATAACCTTTTTCCTACCAATTTTCGCAGCCATTTTTATTTTCCTTGTGGCATCTTACGTTGCTAATGTCCGAGGGTCAGATTCGTTTTTCAGGCAAGTAATTAGTTACTACATTCTTATCCGTAAAAGTAAGTATTGATTGGCGATTGATATCGTTTCAGCTCATAATATAGTGTCAACGCCTCATTGCACCCTGAGGATGTCATTAGAGCCGACAAAAGGAAAATACAAAGTCGTAAACCTAGCCACAAGAGAAGGAAAACTTGAAGTGAAACCCTGTGCCAACCCGTCAGGGCAGCGTGGCTAATTATATCCATGTAATGGCTGGAGGTCGGCCCGGTAATGGGTCATTTATGTTCCTTTTTTTTCGTCGGAAACCTCATGGATACCCGGCCGTTTGGGGACTGACCGGGTTATTTGGGACTCCGGGGCGCGTGGAGATGGTAAGTTGCGCCCCAATCCACCCACTAAAACCGACGGTGACCCTCGATTGCCTGTTTTGCTTCCCCGTTGACCGGGTTATTTGGGACTCCGGGAGATGGTAAGTTGCGCCCCAATCCACCCACTAAAACCGACGGTGACCCTCGATTGCCTGTTTCGCTTCCACGTTGGGGGAGCATGCTCTGTGACCCTGGGGCCTCGGCACACCTTGTTTAGTGGAGCCCCATGCTGCGAGGCGGGCCCATCCGATCATGGAGGGATTTAGGCTGTTTCTACAACAACCTCAGTTCAACACGATATAATAAGGTGGTGATACTATATATTCTAAATCCGCCAAAATCTCCATTCGTATGAGAGTATTTAATGATGTCACAACCTATCTAGTATCACACTGTCACCAATCTATAGCACCCTGACGGTATCGATAAAGGCGGCTGCAGGAAGGTAAGAGGCAGATGACCTAGCCGCAAGAGAAGGAAAACTTGATACAAACCCTTTTTTTTTTTTGTTCGCCCGGGGTTAAATCCTTTATGGACTTCCTCGCCGGCCACGGGGATGGCCAGCGAGGGGAGTGTGGGACTCTCCCCCATAGTGGGGGCCTACCCACTAAAACGCCCCGGGGTGCTCCAACTCGCGTCCTGTTGCGGCATTGTGGGATCTGATGCAGAACCACGCGTGCTAACCCGTCTTGCCAGCGTGGCATGGAATACTAATTTCCCTCCATGGATTTGAGGAGGCCCGATTCAGTAGTTGGCCATGTAGTAATGACGACGATGATTGTACGGGAACTAAAAAGCATTAATGTCTTAAATTCTACGGGGTTGTCAAAAAAAAGGGATTAATTTCTTAAATTCTATTAAAAATAAACTCTTTACTTTCTCTAATTTTTTTTACGATTTGAGTATGTATTCCAGTAACATAGACAATACACATAACTATTTTAAATTATTTCTTGGCGTGGAAACATCGTGATCTAAGACATCATTAACTATGTGAAAATAAAATTGGATGACATCTGGCGGGTGGGGCACTGTAAGCTTTATCCTCTCCTGTAATTGGAGACGACCTGAATAAGCAGTGGGTCTTTTATGGTAATACACACACACACACACACACAATTATTATTATACACAAATCCGTTTCCCTCGTTAGCCACACGTGAATACATAATAAAACTTTCTTGTTTTATAAAAATCATGCAATGTAAAATAATTCAATAACCTCGCACCCCTTTTTACCTTAAAAAATTAAGCCTTTTCGCGTTTCAAATATAGCAAAACCATTCACCAAAAAATATTTGTTCGTTAATCTTCAACTTTGATTTGAGCGGGTTCAACCTCTCGGCTCCGAAACGTTTCATCCACGTTTCATAATTTATTAATTGCATCTTCAAAGCTAACCTTTATCAAATTAAAACGTTATAATACCCTTTTAAGGCATCTTTAAACAAGATATCCTGTTAAAGTGTTCCCTTTATTGTAAGAAAGATACTTAAAATCTATAATAATTTTGCGGCTATAATAATGTCGAGATGTCAGAATACTCTCGGTGTGGTGATGGATTTACAATACACAGTGTCACCACCCCATTCCATCTTCAATGTGTTTTAAAAGCTGACGAAAGGAAATGAGAAGTCTGATAGCCTCGCTTTTTGTAAGCACTAGTTATGAGCCAAATCTGGTTAGACCAGTACCCACCCCAATTAAATTGGGAAAAAGACGAGGTACCATTAAAACTTAATTGAAAGAGGATTATCTTAATTCACCGTGGGCATTAGAAGATACACCCGTTCAAATTAATCGAACGCAATTTCAAAGACAGTTGGCCAACGAATTTAAATTTGTTCTTGTAAATGACTAGGCTTGATTTGAATATTCAAATCAACTTCAACTTGGCACTGTTTATTTCAAGTCATAATTGTTCACGAATACCTATTTCAATTTTAGAACGACATCCGAAGCTTAAGTTTTTAACGAAATGGCGAGTCTCGAATCGTATTCCAAATGATAACTTTGTTTATTAGGCAATTTAATTTAGGTGATATTTTAAAATTCGAATGTTATTTCCTAGTAATCTTGTGTTTATCCTGATTTCTTAGGTTTTCGCGATTATTACACATTGACATTAAACACTTTTTAACGGATTTATCGCGTATATATTCATCATCATCATCATCAGATCAAGTCTTCAAAAGTACAAACTTTTAAATAATGTAATATACACGCGATAAATCCGTTAAAAAGTGTTTAATTTCAATTTTGTTTACCCTTTTTGAAATACCAGGCATTAATATTACAGTGAAACTACTATACTGGAACTTTCCCACCAGAGAAAAGTCGTAGATTAATGACACTAGCTCACCCAGAAAATGTTTTGTTTTTTAAATATGCGAGTTCCAAATTGCTGTAAGGTATTGTATATTTTATAACATGATTGGCTTCGTATAGATTTCGTAAGAGGTACAATATTTTTATTGGACGTTTTAATAAAGTTGATCAATATTTTTTTTAAAAACAAATACAGAGTTCTTTGCCGGCTCTTCTCTGTAGAGCAGCCTTCCGAACCGGTGGTAGTTTTGGCATGAATGTGAGTGAACGCAGGGATTGTGAGCGATCAGGGGAGATGGAGGGATTGTAGGAGTGAGGAGTTGTGAGTGAAAGGTGTGAATGGTAGGTATTACGACTGATAGGTGTGTGTGGAGACCACCTAGTGTGGGACAGGGGCCGTAAGATGATAATGGTATTTCTAAATATGACGATTTATAAGAGTTTTGTGATTAAATCTACATAAATAAAGTTCCTTTTGATTTTGAGTTTGATTAATAGTAATTATAGATTGTATTGTATTTATTATATTATTGACTAATGATGAAATTTCTTTCAAATTAAATTCTATGTGATTCAAACACAAACTGTATGTTAATTTGAACATAAAAATAGATATTGAACTCTATTATACTCTATGTATATTTAAAACTATCTGTAATTTCAATAGTTCATCATTTCAGCCCATACATACTGAGTCGGGCCTCCTCCAAGTTCAAGGAGGGAAATTAGCTTACTGTGCCACGCTGGCAAGACGGTTTGGCACAGGGTTTGTTTTAAGTTTTCCTTCTTCTGGGGCTAGGTGATCTGCCTCTTGCGTTCCTTTAGTCAACTCCTACGACACCCTCAGGATGGTATGGGTTGGTGACATTTTGTATTCTAAATCCGTCACCACTAAAGAAAATTACAATAGTGGCTACATAAAAAAATACTGTAACCTTTTATGTATACATATTTTACTAACCACGATATGTCTGGAACCACAAGACTTGAAATTTGGTAGACATATTTCTTGCGTCGAGTAGAGGTAAGCCATGGACGGTCCATGAGGTAAGCTAAAATAAATTTGAATTGCGCTAAATTTCACCCGCAAGGGGTCGTGGGGGCGTTGATTCTTTATATGGCAAAACAATTGGGTCAGCTAGTACCAAGTAAAATAAATTAACCAACTGTTATAAGTTGACGCTATCTTGGTCTAGGAATTGTATTGATTACTTGTTTATCACGTTCAATTCTTAGAATTGGCTTTCCCAAATAAGCTATAGTAGGCCACTAAGTCGATGCGAAATACGGAGTACTCAACGCTAAGCTTTTTAAATTAAAAAAAAACTTGATACAGACATGAAATGTAAAAGTTTTTCTTTTTATTCACACATAAGTAGAGTACCTTATGGACAAATACCAACTAACCTAAAACTAAAAACAAACAAAAACACCTTAAAAAGAAAATATATACTAAATGTAAAATAAAACCCACATACTACTACTACTCAGCCCAAAGATGACCCTCTGCTGAGTCGGGACTCCTCCAGTTATATGGAAGATAATTGGCCTACTCTGCCACGCTGGCCAGACGGGTTGGCACAGGGTTTCGTATCAAGTTTTCCTTCTCTTGTGTCTAGTTCACCGGCCTTGTCATTTCCTTTAGTCGGCTTTTACGACACCCTCAGTATGGAATGGGGTGGTGACGCTATGTATTCTAAATCCGTCACCACACGGATGAAAACCCACATGATATCTGGAAATAAATGAAGCTGTCCGTACGATAAATTACGTTCATTTTAGATAGATATGTAAGTAGATACTAAGGAAATCATTGACACTTTTATTATACCTACGTGTGAACAATGTGCCGCTATTATATCCCCCAAAGTATTTTCCTTTCGCGACCACCGAAGGTCCGGATAAGATTCATCCACGCCCCCAATTTTATTCATTTTATGGCGCACCATTTGTTAGGGTTTGGAATGATTCTTCGGACCGCCTTCTTCATGATGATAGTACCAATCAATACTTGCTATTAATGTCTTTGGCAAAATTTTGTAACCTAGTATCTTCACGCGTTGTCAAATATAATCATTTGAGAGTAACAAATCAGGAACGGAAATCCTGCACATGATTATTAACTATAACTAATAACTCAAGTCTGTAACGAAGCTGTAAATATGCAACTGAGTGTAAGCACATTTCTTCTCAACCCAAAAAAAAACCCATGTTTAGTAGTGATAATTACAAGTTCATACATACTATAATGCGAAAAAAATGGCCACATCATGCGCCGCCCTATGGAGTACGTTGGTCGGAGATGCATGAATATGGCTGTCCTTGGGGCTAGGTACCGCGGTCGCCCTCGCAAGCGCTGGCTGGACGTCGTCAAATCCGACATGAGAGCCAATGGCCTAACTGAAAAGGACGTTGAAGATCTGGCAAAGTGGAGGAAGCTCAGTCGGAAGGCGGACCCTGGCAATAGCCGGGACTAACGCCAGGCAGAAGAAGAAGAAGACATACTATAATGCGAAAAGATTTTTTCCCCAACCTAATATTATCACATATATTTAATTCTAATTTTTGTAAACTGGTTTACCATCCGTTCGTCAATATAGGTCTGGTTGAAAACCAGCGCCAGGCACTCCGTCTGGCTTATGCTGAACCAGCGCCGTTTCAGCGCAATTTATATTAGAGTATATGTAATTATATATAGTATTTAGGGTAAATTTGTGCCGAATAAACCATTTTTCTTTCTTTGTTTCTAGTTCCTAGTCGGGCTGTCTCCACTACATAGAGTGTAATCAACCAACTGCGCCACGCTGGCCAGACGGGTTGGCACAGAGTTTCTTATCGAATAGGCCCAGTTGCCCGGTACGGCCCTCTGGTAGTCACCTCGTTGGGGCGTCACAGTGGAATGCGTTGACGCGAACCTGCGGCGCCCCAAGCCTGTCGTGTGAGGGTATACCGCTGGGATTTTACTGGGTAGGGTACTAGTGCGGCGGTATGCGTAAGGAATGTACCCAGCGTCACGACAGAAAAAGAATTTCGTATCAAGCTTGTCGCATTTGGATTTGCTCGAGACCGGAACCTTTACAGGATAACTAGGGCGCACTTAACCATCTTCTCGCGACCGTGGACTCCCATTACCCCAGTCCCGTCCCACGGCTAGGGACCCATACAAGATTTCTTCCCCTTAAAAAACATGTGTTTTGTGTCAAGATTTCCTTCTCTTGCGGCTAGGTGTCCTGTCTTATTATTTTCTTTTGTCGGTTCTAACGACACCCGCAGGATGAAATGGGGTGGAGACACTATGTATTCTAAATTCGTTACAACACAGAATTAACTAATTGAAATAAATCCTGAAAACTTCTTACTTAATTTCAATAGCAAGTTGAGAAAATGACTTCCGTGCTCACTGAATGACTGATGAGTTTGATTACTAAAAACCTTTCTCATCTCAGATTATTTATCGCAAGGGTTAACTTGTAGCTAGAAAGATAAATGTTAGTCGGAAACTTTTAACTTTATGCGCCATTTAACAATGAAATAAAGTGTCGTGAAATCTTTTGTCGAATCTGGGACAGATATAATTTCAGGTATTTTAGTTGTCGGTATTCCGTGTGCTGACGAATTAAGGATACATAATGTCACCACCCCATTTCATTCTGAGAGTATCGCAAGAGTTGACAAAAGGAAATTATACCAAAAACCTAGCTGCAATAGAAGGAAACTTGACACGAAGCCCTATGTGAACGCGTCTGTCCAGCGTTGTCTGAAAGAAGATGTAGTGACAAAAATTGAGAAAGGTATGCTGAGATGGTTTGGCCATGTCGAGAGAATGAATGAAGAACGATTGACGAAAAAAGTGTATAAGGCGAGTGTGAATGAAAGTGTTGGAAGGGGAAGACCTAGGCGGACGTTTCAAGAACAAATCAGGGACGTCTTGAAAAAAGGCCAGGTCAAGAGTACCCTAAACCGAAGAGCATGTATGAAGGGAATAATGAAAGTGGACGAAGCGAAACAAGTATGTATGGATCGTAGCAAGTGGAAAGAAGTGGTCTCTGCTTACCCCTACGGGAAAGAGGCGTGATTATATGTATGTATGTATGTTGTTGGAGGTGGCCTGCCTCAGCGGTGGGTCATTTTCGACTGAGGAGTAGTAGTAGTCATCATATCAGTCCATGAATGACCCACTACTGAGTCAGGCCTCCTCCAAATTCATGGAGGGAAATTAGCCTACTGTGCCACGCTGGCAAGACGGGTTGGCACAGGGTTTGTATAAAGTATTCCTTCTCTTGCGGCTAGGTGACCTGCCTCTTGCGGTCCCTTAGTCGCCTCTTACGACACCCTATGGATGGTATGGGCTAGTTGTAAATTTTGAGAGGAATTATAAATTTTAAGTAGAACACCCTATTTAAAAAAAAAAACTTATTCGAGGCAAGCCTATTTCTAAGGCGTCACAGCTTGCACGAGTTTAATTTGAAATTCCAATCAAAATATACTACTACTAGGTACTAATACTCGGCCATTATTCAAATTCAAAACTCATTTAATCAAGTTGGCTAATTAGAGCTCTTTTGACAAGTCAAACAAAAAAAGAAAAATTTACCATCTACCACCGGTTCGGAATGCACCTCTACAGAGAAGAGCCGGCAAGAAACTCTGTAGTTTCTCATTTTAGATTGCCATTTTTGGTTACAAGACTGGATTTAAGACAGATTTGTGAGAGATAAACTCGTGCAATAGTCGCAAAGGGCCAAACATCAGCCAGGTCTACAACAATAGTAGGCTCCTAATGCCCGAGCCAACCGAACCACAGCAACGGCACCTGTTCACAAGCATGATGCATAAATGACCCACAGCTGAGTCGGGCCTCCTCTCATCACAGGGAGGGTAATTAGCCTACTGTGCCACGCTGGCCAGACGGTGCGGTTAGGTTTTCAGACTTGTCATTGCCCTTTGTCGGCTCTTACGACACCATCAGGACGGAATCGGGTGGTGAATATGAATTCTAAATCCGTCACCACACAAAATCTTCACGGTCCATAATATTATGTTTCAGTAGTCGATTTCTGTTTTTTTTTTTACACAAAGCCATCTCGTCCCAAGCTAAGCAACTTAATGCTTGTGTTATGGTAACGAGATGGATGATAAACTATTTATATACATTTTTTTTGTAAATATAAATATCCTTGGACATTTCACACAACGCCATCTCGTCCCAAGCTAAGCAACTTAATGCTTGTGTTATGGTAACGAGATGGATGATAAACTACTTATATACTTTTTTTTTTGTTGTAAATACATACATATTTTACATAGAAATGACACCCAGACTCCGAGCCAGTGCCTCTGGTTTAAACAAAGACACTTGCCCGACCCCGGAATCGAACCCGGGACCCCTTGATCCAAAGGCGGCACATCTAACCACTAGACCAACGAGAACTGTTAGATAACCTCTAAGCCGGTCTATTTATTAAAGCGACTTAGTAGCTCGTGCCCGATAAAAGCGTAGCGTGAACATATGGCCTTATGTGTGTGATAGGAGTACAATGAATGCGGTCTACCTAAGACTAATTTGTGGCGTAATATGAGGAGGAATAATCGTGCGCAGTTGACGCCGGTTTATAAAAGACTGGCTGTACCCTGCGCGTAAGAACCGCCCACACTATCCTGAGGGTGTTGTGAGAGGCGACTTAAGGAGCTTAAGAGGCAAATCACCTAGTCGTATGAGAAGGAAACCTTGATACAAAGCCTTTGCCCACCCGTCTTGCCAGCGTAGCACAGTAGGCTAATTTCCCACCATGAATTTGGAGGAGGCCTGACTCAGTATTGGCCCATTTATGGGCTGAAACGACGACGACGACCCTGCGCGTTGCTACGCTACCAACTAAAATAATTTTTTTTTTCATCGTCCCCCCGTTTTGTTGGAATTTCGAAAAATTCGATAGCTGACATCTACTCGGTGAAAAGAATATTCCTACCGAATTTCATGTCTCTATGTCTAGAGATATCGCGATCAGTGACTATACATGTATAGAGAAGGTAGATTGACGGAACAATAGCTATAAAAATCTAAATCCGTCAAGTCCGTTAAAAATTGAACAATAGCTATAGTTCAATTTTTAACGGACGTGACGGATTTAGAATACTTAGTCTCACTACCCCATTCCATTCTGAGGGTGTCATATGAGCCGACAAAAGTAAATAACAAGGCTGACAACCAAACCGCAAGAGAAGGAAAACTTGATACGAGTCTATAAATGCCCCACTACTGACTCGAGTCTCCTCCAACTACGTGGAAGTTAATCAGCCTACTGTGCCTTCGGGTTTCGTGTCAAGTCTTCGTTCTCTTGTGGCTAGGTTATCGGCCTTATCATTCCCTTTTGTCGCCTCTTACGACCACCTCAGGATGAAATGGGGTGTTGACGTGTATTCTAAATCCATCACCTCATGGAATTCCACACTATCTGCCATTATATGTGTGCCGCCTTTGGATCAACGGGTCCCGGGATCGATTCCGGGGTCGGGCAAGTGTCTTTGTCTAAACCAGAGGCACTGGCTCGGAGTCTGGGTGTCATTTCTATGTATAATATGTATGTATTTACAAAAAAAAATAGTAAGATTAAGTAAGTAGTTTATCGTTCATCTCGTTACCATAACACAAGCATTAAGTTGCTCAGCTTGGGACGAGATGGCGTTGTGTGAAATGTCCAAGGATATTTATTTATTTATATATACAAATATATAAAAATTGTACAAACCACCCACATGTTGGTGGTAAATAAAGTCAGCAAATTAATTTATATTTTTAATTATGGTTTGAGTGTGACCACATCATGTCCTCAGAGTAAATAAAACTCTTGTGGCTTTGTTCGCTTTTCCTTTTTTATGAATGTAAAATGTTTTACTGCGCTACGTGTTGTCACGTTTCGGTTTTTGCTTAGGTTGAAAGTTAAACAAGACTAAACATTTTTTTTCTTTGTTAATAGAAACTCTTAAATGTTATTACTTTTAAAAATAAATTGACTTCAAGTCATTATGAAGCGAAAAATATACAATTAACAACCATTTGAAGTCGGTGCCTTGTGTATACATATTATTTTAATTAGTCGTTTTGAAATTTAAGTTCACACTGGGAGACAGGAAATATACTCATGTAACGGCTTCCTGGATAAATCCAGGATAGAATACATTGCTGACATTATTAATGCATCTTTAAATCAATAAGTGAATAAAAAACATTGTTACCCTTTGTACAAAAATTGCCCTGATGGCGGAATAAGAAACTTCCCATACTTATAGTTTAAAGAGATAATAAAAACTTCTTTTTTTTTTAATTATGCTTAAAAATACAACCTACTACATCCTGATAAATAAACTTTTATTTCTTTCTTTCTTTATACTCTTTTGTTTATTTTTAAAGTCTATGGTCAAATCGAGAATAGAACTTTGTCTATAATTTTATTTAAATATGGTCAATTTCAACCAGTGGGCGACCACTAGTTTGTATAAAAGTGGGATAGTTACTTATCTAAATTGTAAGCCATTGACTGGCCAACAAAACAGATTTCCGTCACAGACGAAAACAAAGCCATAATTTCATACAAAAACATATTTGAAGAGAAACTATTGCCTGTTTACACATAAAGAAGATTGGTAGTGACAAAAATAAGGTCTGGGATTGAGTGTAAGAGAAAATTTGGCTTGTCCTTGACATGTGTACACGGCTCATCTTGTTTTTATTGGTGTCTAGTGAAAGGGTTGAAATTGTTTGCATAGATAGGCCCCGTTTGGACATAGATCCTTTGATATTTGCTAAGTCGCGTCAAACGTCTTTTGTCAGACGAGTTCGACTCAGGCCGTATATGACCCACTACTGAGTCGGGCCACCTCCAGTTATATAGAGGGTAAGTAGCCTGCTCTGCCAGGCTAGCCAGGCGGGTTGGCACAAGGTTTCGTATCAAGTTTTCCTTCCTTTACAGCTAAGTTGAAATTCGGTGAAACCTTTGGAAATTACCGAACGAAAAACCGCGTTGACATCTAGATCAGATCGTGATAACGATCAAGATTGTTTAGTAAGTTATTGAAAAATATATATTTTTAATACAGTTGCTCAAAAAGTGGCATATTGCAGGGACGTATAGCGTTCGGGAAGTGGGCTATTACACACGCGTGCGTTTTCTTTCCCAACTGTCAAAATAATGTCTATTATAAGGGAAAACCAACCATGAAGTTTTTACTAAAAGAGTTTTTATGATTCATATACTACGTATATTTATAAAAAGAAACAACTTAATCATTTGTTTCAATATCAGATTTAATGATTTGATTGAATGAGTTAGGTTAGGTTTCATTTCATTAAATTTCATTTTCATTTCATATCAATAAAAAAATTCTACTGAAGACTTGGCTGTATGGGCATAGTTGCTTTTGCCTACTAGAATGGGTGAAGAAAAAAAATCTCTGCTTATATTCTACGGTTGGCGCCATTTTTGTTTATACGTCATAAATGATTAGTTAGTTGAGTTTATTGTGTTTTTATAATTTTATTAAATTGCTTCATTTTTTCGCAACTGTATTAAAAAAAGTCGTTCAGTACACGTGCGGAACCGTCATAGCAAATTGTTCCGACTGTCAACCCTCGCCTTCGGCTGCGCCTCGGCTCGGGTAGACATTTGTCGGAACTCGTTGTAATGACGATAGATAATGTTTTTAGTCCGTGTGCTGACGGATTTAGAATACACAATGTCACCAACCCACACAATACTGAGGGTGTCGTAAGAGGCGACTAAAGGAGCGCAAGAGACAGATCACTTTTTTTTTTTTTTAGCATTACAAATCGGGAGCATTTTCGCTCCATCGGCGTCTCGCCAGGAACAGATCACCTAGCCGTATGAGAAGGAAAACTTGATGCAAACTAGTAGTAGACTAATTTCCCTCCATAAATTTGGAGGAGGCCCGACTCAGTAGTGGGTCATTTATGGGCTGAAACGACGACGACGATTGTTTTTAGTCCAGGCTCCAGAAGAGTGACAGGCGTTTGCGACTCAATTCTCGGGCAACTCAAGGGTTTTTTTTTTTAAATCTGATGTTACATCTGAATTTTGTTGCCACGGCTTTTATAAAAATATAACTTACACGGTTAAGGTACTCCAGGCACGAAATAAAAAAGCCATTCGATGTTACCTAGCACCCAGTTTAACACTTTTAATGTGACTCAGGTGTTTTTCGAAGTAACAGCCATTTAATTTCACTGGCAGCAGCCGGTTCTTAACTTTATCGCATGTACGAAATTAATTGCGAATGAGATTCTCCATCATTTTTATGGGCCAGAAACTTCAATTTAATGTCTTGAAGCACGACTCTTAAGTCTAAAATATTGGTGGAAGGGAAGATAAAATTTTTGCTCAATTAAATGTTTATGGATGGTGCGAGAACTGTTCTTAAGTCATTTGTATGGGGCGTACTGTTTTAAGGCATACGATTGTAATATAGTAGTAGATTGTTTTCTTTAAAGTGATTGCTATTTGATTCGATTTGTATTGCAGTGATTTTTATATTGAAGTACACAATGGAAAAATTTGCGCATACGAAATCGTGTATCCTGATTTTGTATGTCAGTAAATCGTAGTAACAGGAGACACGGAGTTCTCTTTATAAGTATGAAGGGAGTTGATATTGTAGTCATAAAATTCTATCACCCTGATTTCGCTTATTTTGCTTTGATTTTGCATATTGGTAATTGATTATGGTTCTTAATCCGAAGCAATCGGCTGTGCAGTGTGTATTTGTTAGTGCCATATGTCTGTGTATGTCCAGCAGTGGACTAATGTGGGCTGATGATGATGATGATGATTTGTTACTGCACACTGCACAGTCAATTGAATCGTAAAATATATGGAGATTTAAGTTGGTTCATTAATAATTTGCAATTGAAATATTGATATTAAAAATGACGAGACGAGGTTGCAGAACTCGCAATGCTGCCAATGCTGCTGTCAATGATATTTATGAGCTGAGAGTCAAACTGAGGATAGTCCAGTTGGAATTGTAGTTGTCCTATCACAACCAAACAAAACTAGTTAATTATAAGTACACGATAATTGTAATGTGGAGTTTAAAAAAAAGACAAGCCCACCGAGCCCTTCTCGGTTGGTGCGGCGTTCCGACCTGGTTGGTCCGTCATTATTGTTAAGCATTAAGCATTTTTCTATTCTATTCTATTCAACGTATGTCGGGTCAATTAGTTTGTTATAATACGGGATCAGTACGTAATAAATTTATCAAAAAATATACTGACACGATACCGTGTGGATTTAGAATACACAATGTCACCAACCTATACTATCCTAAGGGTGTTTAATGCAAGAGGTAGACCCCCTATTCGCAAGGGAAGGAAATCTTAATACAAAACCTGTGCCAACCCGTCTTGCCAGCGTGGCACTTAATGGTAATTTCCCTTCATGAGTTTGGAGGAGGTCCGATTCAGTAGTGGATGATTTATGGGAACGAATGATGATGATACTTACTTTGAGCACAGTTAGCGGAATGATCCTTATTAGAATATTGTCAACGAACCATCCCCGCAGTGCCCTCAATTTTACGGGCCGTTGAATCTACCTCCATAAGAATGAGCTTGGATGTTTGTCTATTATCATCATTAATCAACCAGCATCATTCTGGTCTCGACCCATTCGTTCCACTTTGTCAACCTTTATCAGAAACCTAAAGGTTACGGTTACGGTTCGGTTAGACACCTAACGGGTTGTATTTCTTGAATTTTCAAGATTTTATTCTTTGTTTTATATCTTTTAAAGGTAAGGACTATTTTTTTATTTTGTGTTATTTATTTAATTTTTATTTAACAATCTAATCGAATGGCAGATCTTTTGGCAGATGGCTTAAAGAATTTTTAGGACTTACTATTAAAAATAATACACGCAAAAATACAAAACAAGAGAGCATCAGTTCAACCTTTTTCGTATGATTGATCGTATCTAAGCAAGAGTTCTCTAGACATATCGATAAAACTGAAACTCGTATAACTGTCTATGTTTAAGAGTGCAACCCAAAAGTTTTTGGATTGGTCATAACTTCCTTAGAGTAATAAATAACACAAACAGTGATAGTTTGACTGTTTCTTACACTCATGTAAACCTATGGCATCGTGGCTCTAAAACGATTGAAATGCGGGATTTTATTTTTTGCCTTCATAAGCTCGTTTTCTGGGTTATTGTTACTAATTTTGTCTTATTTAAATCGGTTCTGCCTTGATAAGGGCATTACTTTAGTTCTACCGGAGGTTCCAGAACATTTTTACGTGAAATACTTTAGAAGTTACATGTTATTTACGGGCGCCATTCGTGTTATTTTTTTATGCCTTTTTTGACAAATGTTCCATTCACATAAAAAGCCCTTAATGTCAAATATGACATATACGCGAATACTTTACGTATTCGCGTATATGCAAAGTACCACCAATATAGTCCAGGAGGAATCGGCGCACGAGTACCGAAAACTATTCCACCTCAATTTTTTTTATGCGATTCTCTTCAAATTGCCCTACTGGTGATATAAATGCATGTTGCCAACCCCGGGCCATATAGCTTAAAACAATGTTTATTTTAAATTTAAAAGATGACGATCGCATATTATAATTGTGGAATAGTTTTCGGGACTCGTGCGCCGATTCCTCGTGGAGTAATATGCTAAAAAGGAATAGTAATAGCTAGAAATTTGTTTTTATTCAACTGTCTCGGAAGTAAGATTTCAAAAATTGTTAGAGTGTATTTACCTACATTTCGAGCGACAGAGACTATGTTCGGAGACACCCTTAGCATATTATTTTTTCCTGAAATTAAATTTGGTACTTAAGTAATTTATTTTTGTACTTGTCTGATGCAAAATAACCTTCAATTATTAGTTAAAAAAAAGAGTCCATCATCAGCCTATTTCAGTCCACTGCTGGACGTAGGCCTCCCCCATGGCTCGCCACTGAACGCGGTCTTCGGTTCTATGCTAAAAAAAAGAGTATTATTCTATTAAATTATTTAATTACATCCATTGTATATTACCAAAGTGTTTTATTTTTAGTATTTTAAGAAGTATGCATTCAAATGCGATAATTATAATAAAAACATCTGACACAGTGTTTTATTTATTCGTATCTATATATTTAACGTATACATACACCAAAAAGGAACCAACCTTCAAAATTAGGTTGTAATTATGTATTTAGTACCGGATTTATTTCCGAAAACAAGGTATGCCATTGCAGTCTCCAAAAATCGTCTTTTTTCCGCGAAGTTTAGGTGAATTTACTCTAACTGTTTCGATCACTTCCTAATAGTCGTTTAGACCGTACAATTGAGACCGACTAGGATTAAGTAACCGAAGCAGGCCCCTATGATAGCCATTATAGTTCAGGAAATATAAATTGGTCACATCTTATCCACTTTGCGATCTTTAGAACCGTTCAATTCATATATTATGAGATGCTGATAGCCTCGTTGGTCTAGTGGTTAGATGTGCCACCTTTGGATCAACGGGTCCCAAGTTCGATTCCGGGGTCGAGCAAGTGTCTTTGTCTAAAACCAGAGGCACTGGCTCGGAGTCTGGGTGTCATTTCTATCTATAATATGTATGAATTTACGAAAAAAAATGTATTTAAGTAGTTTATCATCCATCTCGTTACCATAACACAAGCATTAAATTGCTTAGCTTGGGACGTGATGGCGTTGTGAGAAATGTCCAAGGATATTTATATTTGTATTTATATATATGTATACTATCAGCGACACCAACTTGACATCTAATCCTTTTTGTTTATAGGAAAATCCTCGTAGATACTCGGCCGTGGGGATTAGTCGGGTTGTGTCAGACACCGAGGCGCGGAAAAAACAATTGGCACTCAAAATACCTACTAAAACCTGACGGCCATCCCCGACTGCCCGAACCAGTGCCACGGGTTACGCTCCCCGATAGGTGAACGTTCTCCGCACCGCTGGGGCCTTGTCCCGTTGAGTGGAGTCCCAAGCTATGAAGCGGGCCCCTCGAAATACGAACATCCAATTTCATTCATATAAAGCCCAATTAAACAAGACAAGTATCAAATTCCCCCTTTTAGGGAGAATTGCCGCAGTAAACTCACCTTGCTAATTATGCCAATTTAAATATAATTAACAAATTAAATATTAATAAGTTATATTAGACTCGTTAACAGACAGACGGTTATAAGATACGTAAGGTCATTCAATTATCGAAAATATTGCCATGTTGGTCTAAGGGTTAGATGTGCTGCGTTTTGATTACGGGTTCCCGGTTCGATTCCGGGGTCGTGCAAGTGTCTTTGTGTAAACCAGAGGCACTTGCTCTTAGTCTGGGTAAATGAAACCCTGTGCCAATCAATCTGGCCAACGTGCCACGTAACTGGAGTAGACCCCTTCCCCTGTAACTGGAATGGTGGGTATTCTATTGGCTGAGTAGTAGTCATCTTCATCATCTTCAGCCCACATTAGTCCACTGCTGGACATAGGCCTCCCCTAAAAGCGCCATAGCGCCCTGTCTTCAGCTGGACGCATCCAGCTGCTGCCCGCAACCTTTCGCAGATCGTCGCTCCATCTAGCAGAGGGCCGTCCCACACGACGCTTGCCGATTCGCGGTCTCTACCCTAGAACTCGTCTACCCCAGTCGTTGTCGGTTCTTCTACAGATATGACCAGCCAACTGCCACTTCAGTCTGCTAATTCTCTGCGCTATGTCGGTCACCTTGGTTCTCTGTCGGATAGTCTCGTTACGGAGACTATCCTAGCCAGAGAAAATCACCCCATCTCCTCCCATGGGTGTCGTAAAAGGCGACAAAGGGAAAAAATTACAGACGTTGGGCAGCAGCAACGTCTGGTCTTACTTCTTATCAGTGACTGCGATCCCCAAACCGCATGCCCAGTGTGGGGATTATGGGCAATCC